>JAHTLZ010003518.1:12726359-12763184 GCA_023846285.1 Phrynocephalus versicolor
GGTCCCAGAATGACCCCAGAGGAAGGGAATGATAAACAGTTCTGACTATTCTCCATGAAGATATAATTTACTTGATGGCATGTGGTGGTTATTAAAGAACCTAATTTAAGATAGGGTTTGAACTCAATTTGATTTCATAGAGATCAAGCATTCTATTTGCTGGCTTCTAATTTTAATTGTAATTAATAGGTCTCTAAATAGAGAAGGCAGCTATAATATCCATCTGTGGAAACAAAGTTGGGTAACACCTTTATTGAATCTTGAAAAGTTATCTAAAGGTTGATCTTAAGAACTCTTTATCATTCAGATCTAGGATAAAGCTTGAGGTTAATGTGTGTGTTTAAGCTTGTACCATACAGCACAAAATCTGGCTTTATACCATCTAGTATAGTACAGTAAATGGCAGTATATTAGTAGAACAATACTGCATTGATCTTCCAGTGACAAGTAACCTTTGTCTCCAGCTTTGTCCCTCTCTGTAATATATCTGTCCATCCTGTCACCTTCTTCACCACTGAGATAATACAGAATTCTTATATAAGGTTAATGTGAAAATTGCCAGAATAATGTACATCAAAAGCTTTGTGGACTTAAGGCTAAAGCAACTTATAATTGCTAAGTGTGTATAATTATTTCTTAAGAATTTCTAAACAAAGAAGGCTGATGAGGAATAATGGTAAAGTTGAAAATGTAGTAGAAAATAGTATGAAGAATTCAGGGGGTCTTTTTGTCTCAGCTAAGTTTTCCAGGATATTTTGTGCAGGGCCAATACAGTCTAGAGGGTCAGGGAGAGTGGGTTGTTGTTACTCCTGTTGCTTGAGTCATCTAAGGATCCCTTGTCCTTTTGCAGAAGAGCTGTTCAGTCAAGTATTCATCTTGGGTGCCTAGTGATGGGGTTGAGAAGTGAATGAAGGATATTGTCGATGTGTTAGCTACCGCACTTAAGCTGGTGAGCTGATCTTGACTAAGGTACTAGAAGACTTTTCCAGTTATTGTATGGAGGGATTTTATGGGTCCAGCTTTCTAAAGCTTCCTCACAACTTCATGGTCACTGTAGGTTCTGTCTTAGTATGTTATGTGTATTATGCATTCTGCAGGGGCCGAAGTTCCCTCTAAGAGGTCTTTTCCACCCCTGTGCACCCATCATGAATGTTTTTGTTTTGGTTGTGACAGAAGCACACCAGGAAAATGGTCTGCTGAAGAGCGTCATGGTGCTGTGATTTAAACCGCTGTACTGTAGCTATAACTGTGTTCACAACCTGGGGTTCAATCCCAGGGAGCTGGCTCATGGTTGACTCAGCCTTCTGTCCTTCCAAGGTCGGTGAAATGAGTACCCAACTTGCTGCAGGGTGGCAATGTGCAACCTGCATAAATAAACTGTAAACTGCCCTGGATAGTGCTTTAAGCACTATGGGGAGGTATATAAGCTGAATACTTTGCTTTGCTTTTACTTCCATTGACTTCCATCTGATATGTCTGCTCCTGTTCTGGTGAAGTGCTGATCTTGCTGTGGAATTATGAGAAGGAATGGGCTGTTCTTGTGAAGGCGGTTGGGGGGGGGAGATTGCCCCCCCCCCAAAGTTTCTGGAGATTTTACATCTTTACCACCCACCTTGAAGGAGACAGTTGTATGGCCTCTTGAGACAACCCTTTTCTAGATCTGTAATGCTTTAGCAGCACAGTTGTATATACCACCTTTTTGTGGAAGGGTGCTCCACCTAGTTGTAGTAGTTGAATTCCACAGAATGGGTAGAACAGGCTATCTGAATTCATTTCCATTTGATTTCCGACCTGATTTTGGCATTGAGAGGGACTTTGGTTTTGTGATAAAGCCAAATCCTGCCACTACCGCTACACATGATAACAGAACGAGTTTCCTTGATTTGTTCCTTTAGAAAACCTTGAGGATTGCCATTATGGAATGTCCTGCAACAGTTTAAAAATATAGTTCTGTATCCAATAGTGTCATTGTGCTAGCACAAATCTACTGCATTAGCAGCAGTTTTAGAGAGCTTTTGTTATGCAAGGGGCTGTGCAGCTGTTGGTACATTTTCTTATACAGCAGCTTGGGCAACAACGTAATCCAATGCAACTGTGCTGGTGGTAATTTTCATTCAGGTGGCATGAGGTCAAAGTTCATAAATTGAGGGACTTCCTCACATTTGGGGAATGTTTTCTCTGCCATGAAATCAATAACTACAGGCACTGAAATAAACCTTTTGTACTCACAGAAGCATAATAGCTTGGCTCCAAGGGATAGGCATGGAACTTATACCTTTATTACATATATGAAGATGCTTATGAGATGAAGAAAACAAAGTGGATCTTAGTAGTAAATCTAAGTTTCCCCCTTAAATATTATGTGCAATGATTTGATAAGATACATATACCTAAAAGGGAGCATATATAATTCATGACCAGCAGTAACTTTTATTTATAGCATAGGTATAGACATTTCACTTTCGTAGAAATACATCAGTAATATAAAAATTGAGGACCATAAATTACTAGCTCAAAGCACCACAATGAAAACTGTAAGAGGGGATGATAGGTATCTGGAGAACACTATACCCTCTAAAAGAAGTTTACCTTCCCCCACCCCACAACAAAACATTATAATTTTTAGATAGTAGACTGTTGCTTTCATCTAGAAGGTTTGACACTGTAAAATTAGCAAATGCTAGTTTGATGAATTTTTCCTTTTGTAATTGTGACAGTCAGACTACTTAATAATCAGTCATTCTTGATTGGCATAAACTTATTTGTTATAAAATAGGTGTTCATTAGAAAGCAGAAAAAGACTGAATTTATTTGAATAATAAGAAAACAATTAATGGAATATATAAAACATGGGATGAAAACACTTATGAGTCTGTGTATTTCTGAATTATTTTTATAATTATATCTTGCTTTTTCTCTAGCGAGCTCAAGCTGTAATAGATGGCAGAATTCCTCACCATTCTTAGGCCTTAGTCAGATGGGTGTTTGTCCTGCTGTATGGTGCATTTTAGGGACTGGTTGGTTTGTTCCCGCTTGCCCCGGCGATTAGATGACATAATTGCTTAAGTGAAATAATCTATCCCAAGAGTTCCTGCTTGCACCTTTCTGAGCCCGTCAGGAGTTTCTGCTTTTGGGGTGTAGATAGGTTTGTTGTCATTTGTTCCATTTCCAGGTTACTGGGAATGGATCAAGAAGTGACCTTAAGTTGTCAAGACTTCTTCCACTATCAATTATGACATATCCTGCAACTGTCCCACTGAAAGCAACTTTCGTTGTATACTAGAGCATCAAAGGGATTCACTAAGAAATGAATCAGCTCATCTCTGTGGAGTGTTAACAGAAGAGAGGCACAAAGACATACATTGCTGTATCTCATCTCTGGATCAGAGAAGTTTAGTTAGAACATTTTTGTATTTTTTTTCTTTTTGTGTTCTTTGTAGCTTTAATGTTACATTTTAATGTTTTAAGACGCTTCTCCTAATTCCCTGTTCTTAATTTGAATATGTCTTAAATATTCTGAGCTGTATATTGTCCCTCTTTATTGTAAGCCACCTTGGGTCCTTTTTCAAGGAGAAAGGTGGGGTAAAAATATTCCAAACAAACAAACAAACAAACAAACAAATGTTGACTGTTTTTCTTTGTGATAGCACCACACTTTATGTAGATTGCTATCAGTTGTTAATATAGGTGAAATACCTGTTGCATGGCCTTCAGTAATGTGAACTAGGTCTGCTAACATAGACAATATTTGTGATTTATTATGTTTATATTGATTTTCTGTGAACATTGCTAGGATTATATCTTTACATTTCAGAAGAAGTGTTTGAGAGGAAAAAAATCTGGTTACTTTTTTCTTTTTACCAGCTTTTATGACTTGATATTGGGGTGGCTTTTGGACATCTGTAACTACATTAACTTGCTAGTGCAACATCATATTTATCTGTTGAAAATAGCAAAAAAAAATATTCAGCAAAAAGGAGGGTTTTAATTCAACTCACAGTCTATTCAGTTGAATAAAAGTGCTTTATCTTCTGGATTCTCATTTATTCAGATGATAGCAGGTTAATGTGAGCTCTGTGTTCTTGCACTATACAGCAGAAATGATGCATGATTAGATGAAAACAATGGACTAATTGTAACAGTGGAAGTGATGAAAAGTTCACTTTGTACTGTTTTGAACAGAAAAGCAAGTCATTTGACAAACAAGGGGAGTTTATCAAGGTTATGTCCAGAGATTTAATAGAAAGAATTTTCAAATGTAACTTTTTAAAAAGCTGTAGGAAAATTATTTCAATACCTACGTGAATGTGCTATCTTGTTATGCACAGCAATCTGCTTTGGACAGTAACCCCCCACCTATCGCAGGGGTTAGGGACCCACCTGACCCGCGATACTTGAAAATCCATGATATGCAGAAGTGGGTCGGGTGGGGCCTGGGGTGTGGGGTGATGCGATCGCCCCCCGCCCCCGCGCGCAGTTCCGAGTCTTCTCGGAAGGGCCCGGGGGCGGTGCAGGGCGATGCGATCGTCCCCCACCCCCGCGGCTCTGAGTCTTCTTGGAGGGGCCTGGGGGACAGCCCAGAGCGATGTGTTTGCCCCCCACATGGCTCCAAGGCTTCTTGGAGGGGCCCGGGGGCAGCGCGGGGCGATGCAATTGCCCCCCGCACCGCCCCAGGGTGCAGGTACTGCGATCCCATGATATAGTGGGACCGCAGTACCTGAACCATGAAATGTCGGGGGGTGACTATATTACAATCACATGAATTAATGGCCTCCAAAAGATCCTGTCATTAACACTCCTGCAGAGGTATTGCAGGTTAAAAGCCCTGATCTTGTTTACTGATTCAATCCAGTTCATGTTCAGTCATCCTCAGTTGCTACTGTACCCAACTTCTCCTAGTATTACTATTTTTCTGTATGTTTTATCATTTCATGTTATGTTCTGGTAAGAGTTCAAATTTGATTTGTGTGGCTCACTTTTAATTGCCTTCCTTGCAGTCTCAGTATCATGTCAGTTTATTTCACTGCCCAGTTATCACATTTGTACATAGCATCTGGGAATCCCATGGCGTGGATAATACTGTATTTGCCTTGGTTTCTAGTGACACATCCTTACACTTAAGGACTCATTTTTTTTTTATTCATAGCAGCCCTTTGGAGTCTTAGTCTGTTACTCATCCAGGAAGGACCTTAATCACCCTTACTGCTGCATAGGAAGGCTAACATTTCCTTCAATTTTGAGTCATCCACTTGAGCTGAATAACAGGAAAAATCCTCCCTGATCACTAACATAGCCATCAGTTACTTTTGAGTCTAAAAAATATTGTACATATTTTCAGTGTTTGCTGTTATTTTCTAGTTGACAAAGGTAGGCATGCATGTATGCAATCCAGTTTGGATCTTTGGGTGTTCTATTGCCTGGAACACCTCTTGCTTCTGGACCCTTTGGAAATTGAGAGGCGAAAAAGACAAAGGAGACCAGCAGAATGGCAGCCAGCAGGGTCAAGGGCCAGAAGGCCTGGAGAATTTACAATACATCATCTGTTGGTGCCAAGAATGTTTGCCAAGCTCCTCCCTCAGTATGCTCATTTGAGTCATCTTTCTCAGATCTGACGAGGGCAGGGATTGTGAGGTAAATTGCTTGGGGATAAAAAGTTGGAAAAACATGGATGGAAAAGACTAGCAGTCCCTGGGAGAGGTTTGTGGTTTCTGGAGAAACTTCCTCCCCACCGCAGTATGTTGACTCGAACCACCTCCCCTAGAATTGAGGGGGGAGTGATGAACAGCAGTGGAAGGGCATGGGGATGAAAAGACTCTGCTCATAGTTTCTGAGGGAGGCTCTTGACACTTTGCCTCCCTTCACAGCACCAGCTGGCTTGATCAGCCACGGAAAGAATGTGAAAGCTGGCATCCAGGGAAACCTGGCCAAGCAGAGACCAATGGCATGAGCGAGGCAGATGTTTATGAGGATTGAATCTAGTAGCCAAAGTTGGTTCTTCCCAAGAGCATGTGAGACACCTTGGATTGACAGCAGCTAAACGCTTACTAAAGCAAAGATTATCTGACCTCTGTGTTCAAACAGATATAGGTTCGCTTTGCACTCTAAAAACAGCCCTTTTTTTATAAGAACATTACGCCTAAGCCTCTAAATCGCCCATCTTATTTTGCTGATTTAACAAACTTTGAACATAGAAAAGCATTTACTCGGGCTCGTCTTGATATGCTACCACTTGCCAATCTAAAGGGCCGTTATACACAATCCCCATACCATAAGAGAGTCTGCTCTTGTGATAAAAAAATCTGTCGAGAATTTGGTACATGTCGTGCTTTATTGCCCACTATTTGCAATCCATCGTGAAAGACGTTTGAAATTCATCTTAGAAAAATATCCTGGTAGATCTGACGAAGAAAAGCTCAAAATCGTACTCTGTGATAGAGATAAATTTGTTACGTTTCGAATGGCAAGGTTCTGTTCTTTTACTTATTAAAATGAAAGTTGCTTTAACTACTTCTAATAGTCAAATTGATATCTAGGTTTCTGTACCCTCAGGCCCTTTTTTATCTATTTGTATTGTTATTTTATTGATATTTTTATTGTACTGTTTTTACTTGATGCATTTTGCAATGGCCCTGTGAGCCATGCAATAAAATTTATATGATATGATATATGAGGACAAATGGAGACCATCTTGATGCTTTGCCGGTTGCCTCCAAGGAAGTCTTGCTTTTTAAACCATCCCTTGTAGCTTTCTCTCCATGTCTCACCCCCCCCCCCCCGTATCATCTGGATTGATCTGGCATTTTTGAGGGTAGAAAGCTGAAAAAAACCTAAATTTATTTTTTAAATTTCCAAACTATTATTCGCAAGGGAAAATAACAATAAGATAATGGTTATAAAACAAAATACTGTAGTGGTGTTTCTTAAGATAAAATCACTCATTAGACTATGCTCGCTTAAACCATGTCATATCTGTCACACGTGCTGTTTCTAGTTAAAGAATAACTAAATCTCAAATATCAGGGTCAGGGTCAACTGGAAACAAGGAAAACAATTAATATTTCCTTGTTCCCAGTTGTCTCTGTTCCTAAGATACAAATTTGTTTTCGTTTCCTAAAGACTTCAATAATACTATTTTTTAAATGCTGTGGAGAATAAATTCTGACTTGAAGATATATGCGTGGCATTTTGCTTAGATGTAGGATTACTTCAGCCCACCCTTGGTGTGTGAACTCTCTCTCTAAGCAATAGTATATGCACATTTTTCAATTGAACTGAATTGTTGAAATGAGCAATCGGAGTCTTACTATTTTACCCTTTTATGTTTCTGTAGAAAGAAAAGTTGGAGGCTAAGAATATTTAACCTGGGAAAGAGAACTACATCATAATGGTAAATGCCCCTTTACTCTTTTGTCTTATTTAATTTGTTTCAATTAGTATATATTTACATTAGAAGTTATACTTATTTGAACACTTTTCTTATTCTGCTGTACTACATAAACAAATAATGGCTGAAATTCAAGACAAGTCATGCACTTTGCTCTGTTCCTCCTGACAAAGTGTCTACACTGTGATCCTTCTCTCTCTCTCTCTCTCTCTCTCTCACACACACACACACACACACACACACACACACACACACACACCACACCTCCATGCTCACAAATCACATTGTATTAAGGGGAAAAGAGAATGCGTTCTGTTTTATGTACTCCCCCAAATGCATCTCTTTTGTTATCACTCTGCAGAGATGAGCTGATTCATTTCTTAGTGGCTCCCTTTGATGTTCTAGTATACAATGAAAATTGCTTTCAGTGGGACAGTTGCAGGGTATGTCATAAGGACAGAAAAAAGATCCAGCTCTAATGATCTCCTAATACGCTGTGCTTTGGCTGTTACTTCTTAATTGTCTGGGCTCCCGTGCCCCAATTTATTTCTCCTTACTTCAGCCCAGGTTATCTATTCTGTGCTGTTGTCCTCTAATTTTGGCCCTGCTATGTGGGGCTCTGTCCTACATACTTGCATCCCCTTACACATGGGTTCCATCACAACCAAAACAAAAACAGTTGTTGCGGGTGCACAGGGGAGGAAAAGCCCTGCATGGGACAGGGTAGAGGTGTATGCGCTTGTCCTAGAAGGAATCTTGAGTGGTGCATACCTGGAATCCAGGGGGCAATTAAAACACAAAACAGTCAAAAATATATTTTCACAACATAAATAAAGGGTGGTTGACTATCAAAATGTAGTTTCTGTTATAATTTTATCCCTTCTAACCCTTCCTTGTTCTCCAAACTGTTCCTTTTGCCTTTACACCACATCATGTAATTTCTTATATATCAGCAGAAGCTGATTTCCTTTTCTTACAATCATTCCACTCTTGAAACTCCTTTCTAACCTCTTGAGGATAGTGTTAGGATGAATGCAAAAAAGGGAGAATCCAGTGTGGTATATCACATACCCCCTTCTTTCTCATGCACAGCAGAGTTGCTACGATTGTCTTGCTGATTGTGTCTCTTGGGGATAACCATAAGCCTGAGCCTACATGAACATAGCTTCCATGGGGCAGATGCATTGAGTAGCAGTATGCAGATAATCACAAGTGACCTCCGGCACGTGCAGAATGGGCTTCTGGGCTGCATGATGGGTCCGCACCGGGCTTCCGGGCCTTGCTGCAGGCCTAGTATAGACCGGAAGTGACTTCTAGGCCACTTGATGAGCATATGCCGGGCCTCCATAGCTCACTGTGGGCCCGGAGCTGCCTGGCTGCAGCCTCTGCAGTGTCCCCCAGGTATGGCCACAGCCTCCACAGTACACCCTGGCCCTGACAGTCTCCCAAGATGGTGGTGGAGGAGGAAGAAGAGGTGAGTCAGGCTTTGAGGGAGGGAGGAAGGAGAAGGACCCATGGCACCCGCTGCCGCTGCCACTTCCAGCCAAAGCAAATTTCCCCATAAGTAATAATGGAAACTGGAACCCCAAAACTGATCACGCAAGTTTCCATTATTTCCTAAAGGGGAATTTGCTTTGATATATGAGTACAGTGGACCCTTGTATAACAAACAGTTTGTATAACATAAAATTTGTACAACATAAAAATTCTGGAGATAGGGGAAATTTGCTTAATATAATTGCCTATGGGGGCAAATCCATACAACATAAAATGGAATTACTCACTTTTCAATGCATTCATATGGGAAATTTGTATAAAGGAAAATTTGCTTAACATAATTTCATTTGGAACGAATTAATTCCTTTATACAAGGTACCACTGTACAGTATTTTGGTTTATGAGCATGCTTCCTGAATGGATTATGCTTGTAAAGCCAAGGTACCACTGTATATGTATTTTAGATGTATCAATTAGTGAAGTAGTTTAGTTGAAAATGCTCTACCTACACTTTCAGATGTGTCTTGCAAATAAATCTTATCAAAATTATCTATTTGCCTAATCAATCTGCACAAGGCCTATATTAGTCATTAATGGTTTAAACATTACTCACATGTGGCTTCCTTTTCATTAATCATCTGTGGCTTAAAGAGACCAGGGATGGGACTTCCGTTTATCAATCATTTCTTTCTTTGGAAAATGCTGCAGCATACTATTTTTGCTGATTCCACTGTATATTTATTTCTCAAAAAATGCAGTTTTGGCTCAGAATGAACAGTAAGGTGAGAAAGAAAGACTGATAGGTTATAAGGTTTTCATTCTTGAATGATTATGTCATATTTCAGTTATATGTTAAAATTTATTCTTAGTTTATTTAAGTATTCTTTTTCTGTAAGAAAAGAAGAAAACAGGGCTATTACTCAGTTACAGACATCTTGCAAGAATAGTTGACTTAAAGCAGAATTTCATCACTTAATTTTTTTCTTGGGAAAAGAACATACTGGACATGCTGTGTGTGTGTGTGTGTGTGTGTTGTGTCGTTACAGTCATGACTGACTCTACATGACTCCATGTCCATGGAGTTTTCTTGGCAGGAGTACTGGAGTGGCTTGCCAGTTCCTACTCCAGGTGCCTACAGCACCTGGTATTCCCTGGTGGTCACCCATCCAAGTACTAACCAGGGCTGACCCTGCTTAGCTTCCAAAATGAAACGAGATCGGATGTGCTTAGGGCATCTAGGCAGCGGGCATACTGTACTACTGTTTTTATAGAATGTTATGTATGCTGCAGCAGCCAGAGAACTTCATTTTTAACGTATTGTGCTATAAAAGTCATTTATCACTTACATTGGTCTTAATAGGGTTTTCAGGGTAAGCAATTTGTTCAGAGTTGTTTGCCATTTTTAATTTATAGCTGAGTTGGAGTTTGAATCGGGTGTCCTGAGTCCTAGTATGATACTCTTACCATTTCACCACACTGGCTCACATTTGTTCAGCAGAAAGTAACAGTGAGTTGGCATAAATCTGGAGCAGGGCCCCTACTGTAGGTTGAGGACACACGACTGGTGGTGATTTTGGAATAATTTTATAAGAGGATTCGAGGAGTGTGTGTCTGGACATCATTGTCAGGGGCTGGCATTAGCAGATCATAAAGAAGGACGTAACCAGGCAGCCTTCTTTTGTGCATGTGCTTTGAACTTCTCCATCCAGGGGAAATGTTTACGTTACTGTGACCATAGAACCAGTGGCGTGTGCTTGATTCAGTCAGAACAACACTTATTTTCAAGCAGTATAATGTAGAGGTTTAGTGGCCAGAAAGAGACAAAGCTCAAGGAGATTGGATGATAAAAAGCCAAAAAGGACATTAAAAAGATCCAGAATTACTGGGAGTGGAACTCCCCTGAAAGGCTGTTTCCCTGGAGAAAAGGGAGGAGGCGATTTTTGCCAGTTTCTTCCTTTACTTCTCGAATTAACCAGACATTTCTCTGGAGGGTCAGCTGATCTTCCAGAACTGTTTGAAGGAGTGTGGATTCTTTCTTCTTATTCTGGAATTTTATATCAGGTTTCAAGTCTTTTGACAGATGGAAAGAAACCTTCAGTTTCTGGAAGCGAAAGTTTGAGTTTAACCTGATGAGTAGAGATGGGCATGAATCGAAAAAAATGGTCTTTCCGTTTTTTGTTGAGGGGGTCCATTTTGGTTCGTTTTCATTTTTCACGAATTTTTGAAAAAAACATTTTTGTTTATTTGTTTTTCATTTTTACCCACTTTTTACATGATTTTTAAAGTATTTCCATGCGCAGGTGTCCCCCAACACCCCAGACCAGAGGGAAAACACTAAAAAAAATTGATGCTGGCAGAGACACAGACTAGGTACGCTGGGATGCTGCAAAGGCAGTGGCGGGCATTGCCCAGGGTGCAAGGCAGCCGCAGAGTGACTGCACTGCGGGGCAGGGGAGGGTACTCACCGAGAGGTACGCACGCACGCACACAGGGTGGCTGCAGGACTGAAGCTAGAGAGAAATCTCTTCTTTCTCTCCCCTAAGAGCCAGGCTGCAGCTGGCAGGAACTCAGAGACACACACTTGCCTGGCTGGCCTAAAATGAAAATAACAAGTTGCAGAGACAGCAATCCCACCCTAACTCTCAACGGAGACTGCAAGGAGGATGGGGGCTGCCAGAACTTTTTATGCCCTCTGTGGCTGCCAGACCTGCCCAGTCTGCAACCTGGGCATGCTATTGGTTGAAGTTGTCCAAGAATTTACATGATCCCATCACATGGCTTGCCTCCAATTTGTGGCTGGCGACATCAATTTTGTCATCCTTAAAGGGAAAAGAAAAATACATCGCGATGGGAGAAGACAAAAACAAACGTTTTAAGGACCCCAACCCCCCCAGTAGGTATTATCAGACAGTATATATAATTATCGCTATGTTTTTATGGATGTCCAGGGCGTTTTTTAACATTTAAAACGGCTCATTTCATTTTGCATTGCCATTAACGAAAAACGAAACGCAACGAACCTAATTTTTGTGGTTCTGTTTGGTTCGTTCCAATTTCATCACAATGTTCGTTATTCGTTTCATTATGTAACAAAACAAATAGCAAATAACAGACACGAAAAAGTTCGTTTCGTGCCCATCTCTACTAATGAGTTCTTGGACTACTCATAATCTGTTGTATCTTTTTCAACAATTATTTTCATGTCACAAAATTTTAATAAAACATTTTTTAAATGAGTGTTCTGCATTTTCACATTTTAAATAAACATGTATAACAAAATTAGTATAACCTTGAAAAAATGTTATAACAGAAAGTGCTTAGTTTTGGACTAGATGCCGCAGAAACCGATTTGTTTACATTCTTTAAATTGTAACAGCATGTGTGGAATTTATTTGCTATGTTTGTGCTACAACATTTCCTCAGTAGTTAATCCCAAGACTTCAGAGCACAGAAATGTTTTTATGTTCCCTAATTTTGAATGGAAGAGGTGTGATAACATCAATCACAACATTTATGGAAGTACTGTAATGGTTCTTTTAAAAATAATTTTGTGCTAGTCTTACACAGTGAACCTAAGACACAGTTTAGTGTTTCTAATTGTGATTTCACAGAGAAGGAACGTGGTTGAAATCATATCAGTGGGCATAAAATGAAAGCTCACATTAATATACAGCAGAAAGTATTTAAATTGCCACAATGTTTTGGGGGTTTATATTTTTATTTTGTTTTTGCCTGATGTGCTACCTCAAACTAATACTCTTCTAAAATGTCAATAGCTGTTTCAAAGATGAATGGGGGATTTTCCTCCCCCATGTCAGCTTTGAAATATCTTTACAAGGCAGACACCTTTTCTGTCTTTTCAGTAGCAGCCTCACATTTAATTCTTGAATGTGCATTGTGCTTTTTTAAACATCTTGGCACCACTTCCATTGCTTATTACCATAGAGTCCCTGTTGTGGACTTTAAAAGCTAGTATAGTATGCATAATAGCAATGCTTAATACTTAACAATGTTAGTGGTGGTGGTAGCACTGCTTATTATATCCAGCTCAGGAATAACATGCTTTTCAACTCATAGGTTACCATCTGTAAAGCACCTATGGATGAATTCAGGAGTACACATAAGCTGTGGACCTGCATTTTCATGAGTGTCACCCCATCCAGTGCAGGCTGCATACCTATTCCTTCATCTGCCTTCTGATTGACCAGGAACATTCTTGCCTGGATTAAATTTCATTTTGTTTGCCGTCATCCTGACTAAGACTGACATCAGGCACTAGTTTAGAACCAAGACAGTTTCCTTGGAATTAGATGGAAACGAAATATCGAGTCGGGTGTCATATGCATACTGATGATGCTGAACCCCAACACCCGGGACTAGCTCTCCAAGCAGTTTCACATATATCTTAAAAAGTAGGAGGGTACAAAACACCAGGCCTCCGGTAAGTGTAGGAGGCCCCATATAGCCCCCCCAGTCCCGACCCAACCCAGCATCCGCATATCGCAGATTTTTAATTATCACGGGTCGAGTCGGGTCCCTAACCCCCACGATAGCTGGGAGATTACTGTACTATGCTAAGCAACAGGATTTCATCCATTGAGTACTTCTGGAACTGAAATGATGGTCGGTCACAAAGAATAGACAGACTGTTAATGTGCCCTGAAATACAACAGTTTAAGGATCCCTGCAGCATATGGTATAACTAATAGGCTTTTTCTTTCATGAACTCTTATTCATTTTTTTATACTGTAATCTGTTTACTCCTGTCATCTTGTTGTGACATAACCCCTCAGCAGCCGCAGGGGCCCCAGGTACTTAAGTATCAAGAGCTTGAAATAAATGGACAGTGCTTGGTTCACCACCCCTTCTGGAAGCAAGCTGCACCACCTATGTACAAAGAGCAGATGTTTTTCTTCTCATCATTTTGTGTATCTGTTTTACACAAATCTATTCCCCACCCCCACTTCCTTGAGCAGGAAAAGCAAATTGGATTTAAAGAAGAGATCTGAGGTCATGTAAAAGCCTGCTTCTAAGAAGCGGGAGATTTTACAAGCCCTCGATTTCTTTCCGGCTCAGATTAAATTTCTAATTAGAGGGGGGAAAATCCCCACCTTCTCTCTGTCCACTTCTGTCTCCCCCGCCCCTTCTGCTTACGTACTTGGCTAATGATAGTAGCAGGACTAGTGATACTGCTCAGGAAATCTGTCCTCTTCCTCTGTCTTCATCACACCAACTGTAGAAAGGCTGTTGTGTCTGTTTTTCTGCTGCACTGCATAGCAGCACACCAGGGCAACAATCAGGAGGCAGCATGACATTCCATGTGTGGATGTCGCTGTTTTGAGATACGCAAAGTGAAGAGGAGACAGCATGAATATTCAAGGAATGGTGAGAACTGGTGAAGACTGAGATATATATAGTACTCTTTTTCTTAGCCTTAGATTGGTTTGGGAAATGATCAGAATTATTTCTGGATCTCTGGAAAGAATGTTGATGATTTCTTATGGTGAGTAGTGGAATGCTCATATGTAATTATAGCAATCGGATAGTAGAACATGTCAAAAAAACACAGTAATTTTGCTGCATACTATGGCTTCTCTGGAGTGCCCAATGTGCTTGTTGCTACTCAAAAAACTTATTTAAGATGTGTATTGATTTATTATAAAATGCTGTGTAAAATTAGGAAGGAAGGGTTTGTCTGCTGTTGTGGCAATGGGTGTTGACTTAGAAATTGTGGGCTTGAAATGTTTTCTTTTTTAACTTTTAAAGAGAATGACTCATTATGAAAGAATGGAAACTGTTTCTGATGAGTAACAGTTACTCTACAAATGCATATGTTTTGTTTGGAGCTATATACAATGCCCTTCTGGATTGAACAAGCAGCAGTTGCTTCTCTTAGGCAAGAGGCTTCATATAGTTGCAGACTTTTTTGTGAATATTAAATTCAAGGATGGGGTTAAGTTTCTGCCCCTTACTGCTGCAAATTTCAATTTAAAAAAATCGTGAAATGGCAAATGAATTAAGAAAGGAACCACCATTACATGTTAGTGTAATGTAGGCAAGCTCTTTGAACACATGGCTTCTAGCAATATTTATACTGGATTTGAAATACTGTACTTCATTGTCATCACTTCACACTGATATCATTCTACCATTTTGGTTCATTGATAGTGGACAACATTATATTAGCATATTCCTGGCATCCCTGGCATTAGCATGTCCCTGCCAGCCTTGTTGGTCCTCCTGGATTTGTCAGCGGCCTTTGATACCGTCAACCACGGTACCCTGTTGGGCTGGCTTTCCAAGGTGGGGATCGGAGGCTCTGCGCTCTGCTGGCTCCGGTCCTTCCTGGGAGGCCGCTCCCAGCATGTTCAGCCTGGGGGAGGGGTCGGCTCCGTGGACGCTCCCTTGCGAGGTTTCTCAGGGGTCGGCACTCTCTCCCATGCTGTTCAACATCTATATGAGACCACTGGCTGAGGTCATTAGGGGATTTGGAGTCTGCTATCATCAATATGCTGCTGACATGCAGCTCTATCTCTCCTTTTCCACCTCTGCAGTTGAGGTGGTACAGACCCTTGACTTGTGCCTGGATGCGGTCATGGAATGGACTAGGACTAACAGACTTAAGCTCAACCCGGAGAAGACTGAGGTTATGTTCTTTGGGGCTCCCTCTTTCAGATACAGAGGCCCTCTCCTCAGCCTCGAGGGTATTCCTCTCTGGCTAGTGGATAGAGTCCAGAATCTGGGTGTGGTCCTGGACTCGGCCATCTCTACGGAGGCCCAGGTGGCTGCCTTTTCCAGGACTGCCTTTTTTCATCTTCGACAAATTGCCCAGATCCGCCCGTATCTGGATGGGGAGTCCCTATGAACTGTTGTGCAGGCACTTGTGATCTCGAGAATAGACTATTGCAACACTCTCTACATGGGGTTGCCCTTGAATCTTGTTCAAAGACTTCAACGGGTGCAAAATGCGGCGGTCAGACTGGTGGTGGGTGTGGGTTGATATGCCCACATCACCCCAGCTCTGGCTTGCTTGCACTGGCTACCCGTTGCATCCCGAATAAGATTCAAGGTCTTGGTTTTGATTTACAAAACCCTCCACGGCTTGGGACCTGAATACCTGGCACAGCAGATCTTCCAGAGATCAACTGAGGCCCGACCTACCAGAATGTCGCAGGCGCTCTCACTTCGGGTGGCCATGCCCAGGGAGGCTAGGAAAGCGGTAACCTGCAACCAAGCCTTCTCTGTGGCTGGCCCCTGGAACCACCTCCCGAGTGAGTTGCGCCTTGCACAGTCCCTGCCAGCCTTTAAAAAAGCCTTGAATTGACATCTGTATTCCTCTGCCTGATACCTCCAGAGCAGTGACATGGTCTCAGCCCTCTATTCATCTGTCATTACTGTTTGGACTTTCAGACTAGAACAAATACTTCTTATAGATGGAACTGGATACTTTTCTCTGACTTGATTTGATATCTTCCACTGTTGGTGTGATAGCTGTTAGTTTCGTCTCTTTGTGAGTCAAGAAACCACAAAGAATAATAATGGGCTATCATTGGTAAAAATGGTTCTTCAGATAGACATGCCTGAAGTCACACAACACATCTTCCTCCTCTCTAAGTGTTGTTTTATTTCATTGATTGCCATCTGGCAGCAGAATGGAACCAACCGCCTTAAGCATGAGCTGCACTGGTCTATGTATATTTGGAGGGTGGGGCAGAATATCTCATCTACATTGTTAATTTTTAGTGTTTTTATTGAGCCTCTGTGCAGGCATCCATTTGTGTGAGCTCACAGATAACCACTTAGAGGACCACTGTTACCAATGGGAACCCTTTGCAACCACAATTTCCTTGGGTTTCCCATGCCCAAATCTTGTGTTTCAGACACCACATCAAAATTGTGCAACAGCATGCTTCTTTTGTTTTAGTCTGAATCAACATCTTATATTCTTGGAAGCTGATAAGATTCCTCCAGCATAGCTGCATACTTTTCAAAATGTGTAGGGTTGGTCTTGGTACATTCTGAAGCCTTGTATCTCAGTCAGTCAAAGAATGTGCTTGTTTGGCTTATAAACAATGACAGCTCAATCAAGTAAGGAATCTTAACATCAGCAGTATTTACTCATTTTCTCCTTTAGTTTGGATCTTGCCATGTTCTGTTACTATTTACATATACAAAAATACGAAACGTACTCTTGATTATTTTAAAAAAGTTGTGTGCTTGTACTTTTATATTTGTGTCTTGAAATTTCACTATTTTTTCTTGATATTTGTCCTTTAAGTAGTTACAGGTTAGTTTACCCTTCCTGTGCATTTGACTTTGATTAATTTGCTTGGATTTGTATGGCAATTATTAAGATAACCGAATTTTGCTAGCAAGGTAATGTTTATTCTCCCTGCCTTTTAAAAAAATTCTAGATAACCAACATTTCAACAGTGAATATGCAGATGCATAGGCCAAATTAGATGTTCCACCTATGCCTAGGCTATTCCTTGTCATATGCTGTTAAAAACTCCTCATTATTGTGGAGGTTTTGGGGTTTTTCTGGGGGGGTTGCTTTGCTTTTGTTTTGATGACAGATTCATTGCATTTATTAAGGTTGCAGAAGGTATTCATGAAAAACATGGGAAAAGGAATTACTGTGCTTAAAATTACAAAATATTTTGTCTTGGTAGGAAGCAACTCAGACATATGACATTAGAAGAGTGAGAGGATGAGTGACACTGCTGTGACTTCAAGAAGCAAGGTAGGTAAGATGCATATACCTACCTATATGTATTGAAGTAAAAGAAAAGATGTCTACCTCATTAGTAACATTAGAATTCTTTAACTTGAATTAGAATTCTTTAACTTGAGGTATTCCGTGGACCACTGATACTCTGCAATGTCCGGATAGTCTATGGGTATCAAAGCGATTGATAAGTGTACCTGTAATTTGTAGCGAAAGTAAAATGGATGGATAAGGCACGGAGCAGAAAAGAATACAACAGTACTTCTGGATATATGTGTTTAGTTTTTGCTAGTCATAGGCTACGATTAAAAATAATTAAACTGCTTGCTTATGTGATGATCTATAGAAGCCTTTAATGATGCTTGGTTGGTGTTACAGGCCGGGAACCACTGCTATAACTTGTTCATATTTGCCTAATTCTACTAGAAAAAAAAAGCTGCATAGGTTGATTTTTATTTTTAAGTGGTGATCATTTTGCTTTCAGATACTGATTTTGAAAATGATCATTAGGCTGCTAGACATTTTCTCCATTAATTCCTAAAAATGTGATTGGCCATAGAGTATATGGTAAGGTGCAACCTATCGGTCAGTTTTTGGTGTTGGTGGTGAATGGTGTCCCTTGTTGCATTCATAGTTAATTTCTAATAACTTTTGGTGCTTTGTGTTTATAAATTATTTATTTGCAACATATAAGATAATGAACATATATGAATGGATCTGTAAGTGTACATGTGTTAATGCCACATACAGGCACATTTTAAAATGTACTTCTAAGTTTATATCTGGAAGTTGAGTAATAGCAACTGGACTTCTTTTTCTTGAGAGATTGAAACGTTTCACTGCTCATCCAAACAGCTTTGTCAGTCTGAAGAAAACTAGTTGTGAGTCTTCCACTTTATAGCTCATTTTGACCTCTTGTCATCCTGGTCTGAAATAGGCTCATAAGATGAAGAGTGGGCTGAATAGGCTTGTTAGGTAGACAACAGTATCAATAGCCTTAAGGTGAACAATGGCCTAAGGTGCTGAAACCCATAAAGTTTGGTTTGTTAGATATGGCCTTGGTGGTGAAGATGTGAGGTATTTTTGATTTGTCTGGATATTGTTGAAATCACAGCCTAAGTAGCAGATAGACTGTGCCTGAGCCCCCGCATCTCTGTTGAGAGAGGAGTTTTCAGTGCTCACATGAATGGCTTCACTGACCCCTCTCTCAAACCACCTATATTCTCTGTCTAATATGTGTACATCCTTATCTTTGAATGAGGCCCCTTTGTCCTTCAAGTGGAGGTGTACTGCTGATTATGGCCCTGAGCTGTTATCCCTCCTATGTTGGGCCACCCTTCTGCTTATTGGCTGTTTAGTTTCACCAATGTAGAGGTCTGCACTAGGAATGGACATTTTGTTTCAGAACCAGTGGGTTATGAAATGAACCACGTGAGCCCAGGTGGTGCTCAGAACTGGCTGATACATGCAGATCCAATTGCTTTACCTTTCTCTCTGCTGGCACAGAGGTGAGCTGCAATGAGGAAGCATGCTGCAACGTCATCTTTCCTGCTCTGTGCTGCTGGCCAATCAGAGAGGGAGGTGGGATGATGCCTGTCCCTGCACAGATCCTGATTGGCCATACAGCACAGATGATGTCGCAGTATGCTTCCTTGTTGGATTTCAACCCTGTGCGAGAAAGAGTAAAGGTAAAGCAATTGGATATGCGTGTATCAGCCGAATCCGAGGACCACCTGGGATCGCGTGGTTCGTTTCGTAATCTACTGGTTCTGAAACGAAATGCCCATCCCTACTCTGCACATTCATCACTGCATTGGACCGCATATACTATATTGCTCCTTTTATGTTTTGGTATTTGTTCCTTTGGGCGGACGAGTCTCTGCCTTAGTGTGTTTGTGGGTTTGAATTTGAAATAAACTCAACTAACTCAAACACTTAGTTTGTTTGTTTATTTATTTATTTATTTATTCAACTTATATGTTCATATAGTTCATTTTCAATGATCTGTTTTAAATATAAGATAAAGTAACAGCAGTGTTATTCTAATATATTGAAATTGTGATTGCCTTGATATTTGGAGTCATAGAAATTAATTGCATTGGTCTCTGTGTTTATTGGCCTCTGTGTTACTTCAGAAATACTAAGAGACTTTTATCTCCATGTGAGATTTGATCAAATGTTTATGTTATATACCAGAGTTGTCCAACTTTGAACAGTCCGCGGCCTACCTGACAGTCCCCAACATGCCCCCCCTCCCTCCACCAGCTTGCGAGAGCCCAGGCGGACCATGGAGGCTGCGCGGGACACTGGCACCCTAACATGCTGCACCTGGCGGAGCTGGGCAGTGGCGGCGGCAATCCCCTCCTCCACTGCCTCCCCACTCCCAGTGGTAATTGCCCTCACCGTCGGCCACCCCTCCTAGCTCAGCAGGCAGCTCCCCAAGTCTGCCACTGAAGAGCCCAAGGGCACAGAGGGTGGCCAGGAGAGCCCGTCGGGGCCCAGGCTGCAGCCCCGTCAGGTGGCCAGGCCCTGGCCCTGGCTCCCGCACACCTTGCCGGTGCATGAGTGGGTGAAAATACTCCCCCCTCAACACGCCTCCACAGGCGGCATAGGCAACCTCCAACAACACCACGGGCAGCTAGTTGCTCACAGTTGACACATTATGCAGGCCTGTCATATACTAGTGCAGTGGTTCCCAACCTTAAGTAACCAGGTATTCTTGGATTGCAACTGCCGGAAACCAGCACAGCTGGTGGTGAAGGCTTCTGGGAGTTGCAGTCCAAGAAGATCTGGATTGCCCAAGGTTTGGAACCCTTTAGAAATGAATCTGATTGTCACAAAAAAGCACCGGTGTTGTTCTGTTGTACTTCATTTAACAGTACTCAGAATAAATTTTTATTGTACATTTAGAATATGTTTTTATGGCACAAGTTGAAATCTTCCATTTTCCTTAATGGGTTGGAAGTGAAATTGCAAAATGGTCACAATCATTTCATTTACAGTGCATGGGAGCATTTTAAACTGAGTTGCTTTCATTAAAAGCATGTGAAATGCCATTTGTTGCAATGTTGCAAATACCAGAAACAAGTTTTAATAAATATTACTTCATTTCATATTAGTTTGGAGTTGCAGTTCCTGCTGTAAATATATTATACCTGCCGCATTAAGATATGCTTTAGTTAGAGCCATCAGTAAAGATACACACAGAGAAAACACCTGCAACACATAAGAAGAGTGTTTCATTACCAAATAAAGTGACATCAGTTTGACTAACAAATGTCTGGTTCTTTCACTTGTTTGTAGAGTAAGAAAGAAAATCAATGTGATTTAGGTACGTCATTTCACTGATCCAGGGGGTTGAGCATTGGACTGTCATATGCATAATTGACATTTCTCTATTCCTCCTCACCATTCCATGTTTCAAAATTGCTTCTCTATTACTGATGTATTAATGTAGCAAAGGAAAACAACTTGCCATCTCTGACAAAAATATGTAATGTTTGGCATTTTAAGTAGATTAAATAATAAAACAACCCTGTGACGACAGGAACAAAATAGGGCTTGCTTCTTCTGTTGTGCTGAACATTAGTGCTGCTCTTGTGTTCACCAAGGAGAGGATGATCTCTAGGTTGCCAGGAGCTGACCTCAGCATGTTGTTGGCTTTGATTTATTTGTGGACATACAATCAGAATCCCAGCAGGAGCATCATGGAAAATTGTAGACGGTAAACACAGGGTGTCCCTTGTTCCTTTGGCATTCAAAGAGTACATGGGAATTAGTGCAATTTGTAGCATTAACTAATCCCTCTACATCCTTGGAATATAATCCCTTGAGAGAATGTAACTTCTTAGTGTGTCAGATATTGTGACCTTTCTTTTGCACACACATTCCATTGGTCATGTACATTGCATAATTTTCATGGGAAAGTTCTTGCCTTACGGCAAAAGAAACCACCAGAACAAACCTATCTTTTATCTTTAGTCCTGCAATAACTGTTGTTTATACTTTGTGGGAAATGTTAAGTTACAGCAAGAAAACTTCCCTTGTTAATATATTCGGTAAACAGTTTTAATTGTTGATTTGTTAAATTTTGTTCTGTTTTGTGATGATGTGTTTTTACAGTTTGTGTTAGTAGCTTGTTTATATTTTATCTAGAGGTATCATAGAGGAAATTTTAATATTTTAACAATATCTATCTCCAGTTGCATGGAAGCCCCATAGAACTCAACAGGATTTACATATGGGTCAATGTGCATACCTCTCACTGATCTTAGAGGAAAGTTCTTCAAAGTAGACATGTAGAGGCACACACAACAAGCTCTCTACACAGTATCTCCCACTTCTGCATTGATTAATACGTATATGATATAATTATGTGTTCTCAACTCAGTTCTTACATATAGCGATCTTTCTCAGGGTATTCTAGATGTAAAGTACCATATTTTTCAGTTTATAAGACCACCACCCCAGAAGTAAGGGGAAATGTCTGTGCATCTTATAAACAGTATTCCCTGCTACATATATCACAGATTTTCGTTTAGAGATACGAGCAAGTTATCTGCACAGAGTTTCTCCCATCCCCTGCTGCAACCAGGATTCTGCTGTTTCAATCACCTCGTTTGCAAAGAGGCTTCCTCCTGGGAGCCTATCCCCACTCCTCCCCTTCTGCAGCCAAGATTCCCCAGTCAAAAATCACCTTGTTTGCAAAGAAGTTTTCTCCACAGAGCCTCTGCCCTCCCCTTTTGCCCCTTGGATTCCAGTCCCAATCACCTTGTTTGCAAGCCTCCTCTTTTGCAGCTTGGATTCCCCAGTCCCAATCACCTCATTTTCAACCCTCACCTTTTGCAGCTTTAATCCCCCAGTCCCTATCACCTTGCTTGCAACCCTCCTCTTTTGCAGCTTGGATTCCCCAGTCAAAAATCACCTCATTTGCAAAGTGGTATCCTCCACGGAGCCTCTGCCCTCCCCCTTTGCAGCCAGGATTCCCCTGCCATGAAACCATAGGCTAAACATTTTTCTTGTTTTCCTCCTCTAAAAACTAGGTGTGTCTTATGGTCAGGTGTGTCTTAGGGAGTGAAAGATACAGTACTCACATGTGGTTTACCAGCCCCTTCTCCTGGACTTACTCTGGGACCATGTAGCTTGCTCAAGGCCAAACAAGTTGGCTCTTCTTGTTGCAGAGACATGCTGCAGAATTAGACTTCTGACATATGGTGCTCCAACTCAGTGAGGTATACAGTCAGCTTTTCCATTACTTTACTAAGAATTGTATTCAGTTGTGTTTGTCTGCAAGCAAACAGACATTTCTGGTAGGCAGAATTACTCCTAACCTCCACATCCCTAATCTGTACACACACCCTTCATATGCTCAAAAGAAAGTTTGGTGATACTATAGAACAGGACTTGGGGGCATGTGGAAAGGCAAGGAAGGAAAAAGGGATGATCCATTGCTTGAAAATGTCTGCTCAGATAATATTGAATTGAGCACCAAATTAGAAGAAGACAAGCAGTCCTTTTTCTTACTGCTTAATTGGCAGATACGCACACATACTCTGACTTTGTAGGGCTGTCCTCCCCAATAAGATGCCATTCCGATTTTTGAACTTTCAGTCTCCCATCAGCCCCAGTTAGCATGACAAATGATGAGAAATGCTGAGAGTTGAAGTCCAAAATATTTAGAGGGCACGAGGTGGGAAGAGGCTGATAACAATTATGTTTATAATTCAATTCTGACTTTTCTGAGCTATCCAACCAGCAAAGAGGCTGATATGGGGTATTATTTCTATTATTTATTTATTCATTTCAATGAATTCATTCAACGTGCCCCATTAGCCGGCGCTTGCTTCATTGCCGAAAGATAAGTTTTAAAACCCTGCAGTTTCCCCCACTCGTTCGGGTGTCTTGTGGGGGGGGGGAACCTGTGGGTTTTTAAAACTTATTCTTCAGCAATGAATCAAGTGCCGATGGTGGCCATCGTGCTTGCTTCAGTGCTGAAAAATAAGTTTAAAAAGCTAATACTTCCCCCAGTGTGCCTGATTTGGGGGCGGCGGCGAAAGGCACGGGTTTTTAAAAAACGTCTTGGAGCCACTGAGGCTGTCTCGGTGGCTCCAAGACATTTTAAAAACCCTGTGCCTTTCCCCCTGATTGGGCTTGTTGCGAGGACGAAACACCAAAAATATTTTTAAAAAATTCATACGAAACGAACCCCCGCAAAGAGAAAAATGAAACAAAATGGAATTCTTCTATTTCGTGCCCATCTCTACTTCTGACCATGATTTGAGGAATTTTCCATTTAATTCTGCATCTCTGTGATTCTGTGCGGTCCAGCCTGATAACAAATCCTGCTAGACTCAAAAACATTGCCAGTTTGTGAGATTTTAGTCGTCTAATGAAGGTATCGTGCACCCTTGTTTGCAGATAGTGTACAAGAAACACATAGCTTTTTTCATTTTCTCTACCAGTAGAAAAATAGTATCAACAACTCTGTGAGTTAATGCTGTCAGTAAACCCACCCTGCTATCAGTGCCCTTCAGTTTTCATTGACACTGAGATGCGTCCCAGGAGATTGTAGGTTTACAGGGCGGTATAGTGGTTTTCAGATAGTTCACTTACAAAATCTTTCTTTTCCTTTAGTCATTTTTATTTTATTTTATTTTACTAAATGGTGTTGGCAGAATAGTGTGATGAAAATAGGATCTGTGTTTCACAGTTTCTAATCTAAATGTACCCTCATTGTGGCAATAATCGTTTGGTAACCTTCTTAGCTTTGCTTTACAAACAAAGGAAAGATTGCTTTAAGCAAATTGTCTATTGTATCATGGTCTGTAATTTGAGCATATGTAAACACTTTCAGGGTAGAAGATGCAATGGATTTCATACTCCCACATTTACCCTAAGTAAATTCAGAGTTATAAAACCTGAAATTTATCTACTCTTTTTGTGTGCATGGGAGATGATGACTTTTAGGAGAAAAATAAACAGCCTTGTTTCTGTCCTAAAACTGCCTATACATTCTTAAAGTTTAAAAAAGGAGTTAGCCGAACACCACCACACCCAGCATACCACGAAATCTGCATTCTCTTGACACACCCATTCTCATTCTGTCCTCTGGGCATAGTGCAATGCAAGACCTCTAGCATTCCTGGACAGCTATAGGCTTAAAGTTCTCTCTAACGGAACATAGTTCCACCCACATAAGTCACAGCCTTCCTCCAGATGAACTGGATTTCCCAGTGTGGACTTACGACTCTTCCTCCTCCTTTTCATAAAACCTGCTGATGTCGCTTTGTACATAGGACATGGAGAATTAACGGCTAGAGAAAAAGCGGTGAATTTTGGTGAGCATGATTTATTTAAGAACTTTATCTGTGCATCTGTAAATTACAGCCTGGGTTGTGGTTTCACCGTTTTCTTTCCTCTTCCACCCTCCCCTAATGTACAGTAGTGCCTTTTGTTTATGACGAAGTGGGGTTGGCAGGGAGAAAGCGTGATCATAGACTCAATTGATACTTTCTACACACAGCAGGGGAAGTTTTTTTTATTAAAGCTGTGAATGAATCACGTAATAACATTCTTCAGTGAGGACTGGTGATGTCCATTTCCTGAAGTGTCTTTTGCATGCATAAGACAGTGCTAGTCAAGAAGAAAGAACAAAATGTCCCCAGTTAAAATGAGAGCAATCATTAGACGTATTTAATATACACAAGTGCTTCATGAATGCTTAGAAATGGGGAAACAGAACTGAAGGCTTGCAAAATTAAAATGAAAGGCAGAGTAAGAGCATGTTTCAAGCTTGGTGAATATAGTTAATTCTAAGCATACTAGCTTTTATAGGTCAGTTATTGCCACATTTGCTGTTTATGGAGCACTTGCTATCTTCTTCCATGCGCAGACAGTTTTCAGGGTCCAATGTGTTGGCAGTTTTATGGCCATGCGTTGTTTGCCTATTCTTGTTTCCTCAGATTTCTTAAATGTATTTTCAGTATCTGAGTCCACTGTAATCTTTGTTTAAATTGCCGTGGTCTAGGCTTCTTGCATACTTTTCTACTAGCTAACTTGCATCTAGTGCCTGCATATTGAATAGTAACAATGTCTCACTGCATAATATGATTATGGCAAGTGTCACAGTTGTTTATATGGAGATGAAATAAGAAGGGAGCCTGTTATTTTTTAGCATCTTTAAATCTAGTATAGGTGCTGAAACGCAAGTAGCCAAGTACCTTAAACAGCATACGCTAAGTTTTGAAGTCTGTTATACCTGTATTTCACTAAGTACTGTAAATAGTATTAATCATTCTTTGGAGGAATTCTCCTTGGGGATTTTTCTTCAAGTGTGCGTTAGAAGAAAAAAGTTAACTCTTCCATGCCATTCCTTTCTTCTTCATTCACTTGATGTTAAATTACAAAGAGAGTTAATGGAAAAAGAATTTTTAGACATACTGTATACATATATCTTATTAATATGGCCTTGAAAGAATATGTGTGAATGTGCAATCATAGTCTACAACAAGTATTGCTGTATATGTTGAGTGTCATGGCACCAACATAGTGGTTAAAATCCATTTGTTTAGTAGAATGTTGAAACTAGAGGAGGCCCATTTAATCAATTGAATGTATAGATGAGCTGACTCACCAAATCCCTACTGATCCAGTGGGCCTCCAGTTATGATTTACTACACTAATCAGCAGGGGTTCAGCCATTGAATGATGTGGGTGTTTGAACAGGCAAACTTTTAAGGTTCACATAAAACAAGTTCTTCTGTTGTTACTCTACCCCACATTTCAAACTCTAAGGATGTTTCTTCTCTCACCCCATTCCCAAATTGGTGGGGGAATTGATTGTGTTACTATCTGATTGAGTTCATTAGAATTTCAAATGCTACACACCCAGATATTCACAAGACAGTAGTTTCAGGAGAATTTTAGGTGGTGATGTAATTAACAGATTTAATTACTTATACATTGTTTTCTTTTCCCCATAACTAATATATGTGTCTGATCCGCTGGCGTCTCCCCCCCCCGCGTATGCACAGTGTATGTGTTGACTCTTGGAATCGGTACTGCAGCACAAGAGTAGGGGAATAATGAATCAAGTTTTAGGATTTATTTCCTGAGGCAGGGGGTGGGGGACAATTTTAGGCTAACACTGAGTTGTGTAGAAGTACACAAGTCATGCAGTTTCAAGCAGGAAAAGTAAGCTTAAGACCTAGTCTAAAATCCATGGGACAAACACTAGTAGGCAAACTTGGGCTCCATGGAAAGTTGCTCTTAATGGAAACCTTCTGGTTCTGTTCAGTGACATTTTGTATTATATATTATGGACACAACTTAATATGATAATTAGCATACATGTGATCTTGTATTTCATGGCATGACAGCTCATGGATGTGTGGATTTCAAATGATAGATTAAAATAGCTGAAACTCACATGGTATAACTTGTACACATGAAGGCAAGGGAAGATTGTAGACAGGAAGCATGACTAATTTGTTCTACTGTTGATTGGCCAACAGCTGGGGAACATGCATCTATATTTCTTCAAGAGAACTGGAACTCATTCTCTCACTCCCACACAATGCTTACTTCAGCTACAACCAGATACCTAAATCATGGGTCTATCCTGCTTGTTGCAGTTGAAAATGCCCTCCTTATATTCCACTATTCTTTATAATTATTAGTTTCCAGTGTTCCAGTTCACAGCAAAGTATCCAAGTGTTGGTAGCTTCTCCAGGGGTTCCTGATTCCTTGAGAGTAGCCTTCAAAATGAGACAAGGGACTGTTGTTAGAAGAGGCACAAGCTTCACTTTGATCCTCTGCAAGAAACAACTTAAATTCCTCTTTATAAAGCCAGTGGTGACATTAATTAGACTTTTCTTTGAGCAAATTGACAAGATGACTGTGTAGTTTAAACTGTCAAATTATCATTTCTAAACATCCTAGGTTTTTTTCCCCTTTGCATTCTTTTGGGTTATTATTTTATAGCAGCTTTAAAAGACTGTGTGTATCTAAGATCCAGCTTAATTGAATTGAATTTGCCATCATATGTTTGGTGAGGCAAGGAGGAGAGGAACTGATGTCTAGAAGGCTAGTATTAAGCTTTTAGCTATGGCTGTAGGAGAAATGTTGGTGGAGATTTTTACACCATCTCTCTTTCTAGCTTGCTGCCCAACCCTAATTAAGCTGATGACTTGACTGTAGTACCTTCATGTCTGAGGCTATTAGTACTAAATGCTAGGTCAGCAACCCTATCCAGAAAACTCACATTGACTTCCACTCCATGATATAATTAAATGAAGGAATTGGTTTAAACTTCTTTCAGATAATGTCTACCAATACTGCACCCTTTACTTTTTAAAACAGATGTGGACACAATGCAACCTCAGAGCACCTCAGATCTCCACAGGGCATTTTGAGAGGACGTTTAAACAAATCAACCTTTTTAAATGTCTCCCACCCGTCCAGTGAAGTAATGACCAACGCAACAAGTCATATCTCAATCAAAACAAACAAATAAACCAGTAACAATGTAAACTAGGAGATGGGATGAAGGCTTGTTGCAAAGTAAAATTTTAGAAGTACAGTATTGTGTTTTTCCATCTATAAGGCACTGTTGCATATTAGATGCCTCCCCACTTTTAAGACCACCAAATTAATCAAATTAATTTCCCCAAGTTCTCCTCCACCACCATTTCCTTACCTTTCTGCTTTCTGAAGACTCCTTTCTGCTTTGCTTTTTGCAGGATTTGCTCCTTATTTTCAGCGGGGAAAGCCTTGGGGTTGAGCAGCCCATTAAGAAGTGCTTTTCCATGCTGAAAAGAAGGTGTGGCTGAAAATAATCATTGTAAGAGTAAAGTAGAAAGGGGGGCAATCAAGCACAGTGAGATCAGTTTGAATTCTCCTCTAGCGCACCCCCTGCTGCTTTCTTTTCATGTTCCCAGGTAGCTGGTATTCATGCATGCTACCGGGTTTTGGATGTAATTTGTCAATATTGTAATTTCTTTTAATGTACTATTCAATAGCCTCAAGTTTTCTATTTCCCTTTGAAAGCCATGCAAATTTTATGCTCTTCATTGCATCATGTGACATCGAGTATGTCATATAACTAATAACACCTCTCTGAAAATCAACATATAAATTTTTCCAGTTTGTTTGCGGGATTATATCTATTATGTTTCTATAGGAGGTGTGTATTGCATCAAGTGTCCTTTTTAAAGTGTAGCATAGCGTATTCCCAGCTTGCACATGTATGTACTCACTGTTTAGACCCAACTGATTGCGCCTGAAAAATGAGACTTTTGCCTAGCCAGATAAGTTTACAGTTAAACTTGTCTTTTTGTGGTAGCAGTTATCATGACTGTCGTTTTTGGAATGTGAAATTATTTCTTTCTGCTGAAGCTTAAACTTTCATGACCAGGTCTGCAGTGTTGTGTCTACATAGTTGAGTCTCAAGGGAAGAGGCAGGAACTGTTGTGTTCTAACAGGAACTTTAAAAATAATAATTTTGAGTTGTCACCTCTCTTGCCCCTCAACAATGAATAGTATCAGACACTTATGCAGCCCTTTTATCAGTCCATACCTTTTGCTTGAATCTTTCATCACCAGTTACCCATGTTAATATCACAGTGGCCTTGGTGTGTGGAATTTTTTTCCAGCCAGCACTTGTTGCAGAAATCCTATGAATTTTTCACTGCCAGAGAAGCATTCATTCCTCTGTTTATTTATTTAACACTTTTGTATCCTGACTTTCTCCTTTAAAAGGACCCAACGTGGCCTACGACAGTTAAAAGACATAATTAAAGCTAACCGTGAGTATACAATACTAAAAGGATGAAATAAACACAACACTAAAAACATAGCAACAGCAAAACATATTCAATGGAGTAAGGTCCAACAGTGCCTTTTAGAATTCTGCTTGGCAGCCAATCACTCAGGGGAAACTTGCCTAAAGAGAAAAGTCTTCACCTGCTTGTTGGAAGGACAGTAAATATGAAGCCAGCATAACCTCCTGTGGGAAAGAAAGAGTTCCAGAGTCTGGGAACAGCAACAGAGAAGGCTCTGTCCCATGTCCCCACCAAACACACATGTGAAGGTGGCAGGACTGAGAGGAGGGCTTCTTCTGATTACCTTAATACAAGGTAGTTCATTCTCCTTTAACTAGACAGGTTCTTATCATGGCCATTTCCCAGGGAGAAAGAGATCCCAGAGACTTGTGCAGTAGAGATTGGGCATGAATAGGAAAACAGTGGTTTGTGATGGCTGATGGCTACCCATGAATCAAGAACTATGATCTCCCCCCTGAACAATGAACAAATTGATGGTTCATTTTCGGGATCATGGTGCAGGGAACCGCCAAACTGCCCCTTCCCTTCCCCGTTGCCTCCCTACCTTGCCTTGAAGCTACCACTGCCATCCTGAGATGCAGCAGGCCTGGCTCCTTGAACAGAGGCAGGACTTTCTGCTTCTGCACATGTGCCTGCATGTCAGCTAAGCAGTGGGCTCATGCAATTGCACACAGGCAGCGGGTCCAACTTCTGTGTAAGAGTCCAAGCCGGCTACCCGTTAGGATGGTGGTTGTGGCAGTAGTTTCAGGACAAGGGAAAGAAGGGGCAGGGAGAAGGGAGAGGGATGGGTATTCCTTTTTGCTGGAGCAAAACATGGCACGGTCAAGAAGAGAGTGTGGCTCTTCATTTCATTCCAGCCAAATGGAATCCCCAAACGAAACTACAAACACCCAAATTCATTATCCGTCCTCCCCGTGACATTGGTTGTAGCTCTGTACCAGGAGGGCACACCAGCAGTAGTGAGAGAAGAATAGCTCAATTTTATGCTGTCTTGGACAAGGGGGTTCCTGCTGCCGTGTGTGTGTGTGTGTGTGTGTGTGTGTGTGTGTGTGTGTGTGTGTGTGTGTGTGTGTGTGTGTGTGTGTGTGTGTGTGTGTGTGTGTTAGATGGACAAGAGGACCAGGATTGCTTGCTGATTGCTATCTCACCCTCTCAGCTATTTATCTTCCCTTGCCACAGGATTCAGGAGGAAGAGAGTAGCCTCTGGTCATCTCAGCTGCTCCTTACTCAATTTCCGGCAATGTGTGTAAATAGAAATATCTAAGCAGCAATCAGTTGTTCAGCAGGCTCAGCCATTGATTTCGTTAACACTACCATATATTTTGTGGTATTTCAGTAATGTTACTGGGCTCTGAGTGGTTTTTTATGGGATGATTTGTGTTTTTCTGTTGCTTTTAAATCTATCTTACTTAAAATTTTAATATGCTGCTTATTTAATCATTGTTAATATTTGAATAATTTACTGGCTTTAATTATGTGGAACACCTTGGGTGTTGACTAAATTCTTAACTAAAGAATTAAATCAAATACAGGTTAAAAGAGAGGACGTTTTGGGTTTAATTCATTAATTGAAGATAAAGTCACTGAGCCCAGATGGCATCCACCCAAGGGTTATTAAGGAACTGAGAAATGAAATTGCGTATCTCTTAACGATAATACACAACTTGTTTCTTAAAATGGCCACAGTGCCAGAGGATTGGAGGATAGTGGATGTCACACCATTTGTTTTAAAAAGGAAGGAGGGGAAATGCAGGAAACTACAGGCTGGTTAGCCTTACGTCTGTCCCAGAGAAGATGTTGAAAAGCCTCATCCAAGAGAAAATCTTAAAACACATAGAAGAATAAACCTTGCTGAGAGAAAATCAGCATGGTTTCTGTAAGGGTAAGTCTTGCCTGACAAACCTTTTAGAATTTTTTGAAAAGGTCAATAGGCATGTGGATTTGAGTGAACTGGTGGATATTGTCTTTCTTGTTTTTCAGAAGGCTTTTGCCACAGTCCCTTACCAAAGGCTGCTGAGAAAATTGCACAGTCAGGGGATAAGAGGGCAGGTCCTTTTATGGACTGAGAACTGGTTGAGATCCAGGAAACAAAGAGTAGGTGTCAATGGGAAATTTTCACAATGGAGGTGAAAAGCGGTGTGCCTTAGGGATCTGTCCTGGGTCCGGTGCTTTTCAATCTTCATCAATGACCTGGAGACATGGATAAGCAGTGAGGTGGCCAAGTTTGCGGATGATACAAAACTCTTCCGTATGGTAAAAACCAGAGAAGATTGCAAAAAGCTCCACTTTTTAAAAAGTAATGCATATTGGGGCAAAAAAAAAAAAAATCAAAACTTTTATCTATCAACTCATGGGCTCTGAACTATCTGTGACAGATCAGGAAAGAGATCTTGGTGTGCTGGTGGACAGCTCAATGAAGTTGTCTACCCAATGTGTGGCAGTGGTGAAGAAGGCCAATTCCATGCTAGGAATAATCAAAAATGGGATTGAAAATAAACAGCCAACATTATAATTCCATTGTACAAAACGATCGTAAAACTGCACCTCGTGTATTGTGTACAGTTCTGGTCACCGCATCTTAAAAAACAACAACATAGTGGAACTGGAAAAGGTGCAGAAGAGAGCGACTAAAAGGATTACTGGACTGGGGCACCTCCCTTATGAGGAAAGGCTACAGCATTTGGGGCTCTTTAGTCTTGAAAAAAGGTGCCTGAAGGGGGGTATGATTGAGACATACAAAATTATGAGTAAAGTGGATAGAGGGATGCCCTTCTTCCTCTCACAAAACACCAGAACTAGGGGACATCCACTCAAATTGAGGGTTGGGGGAGTGAGAACAGTCAAAAGAAAATATTTTTTTTAACCCAGCGTGTTGTTAGTCTATGGAACTCCCTGGCACAGGATGTGGTGATGGCACCTGGCCTGGATGCCTTCAAAAGGGGATTGGACAGATTCCTGGAGGAAAAGTCCATCACAAGTTACAAACCATGATGGAGATGTGTAATCTCCACTCCTAAAACCTGGGTACTTCAAGGGCCAGATGCAGGGGAGTGGTATCAGGAGACAGATATCTAGTCTTGTGCACTCCCAGACACATTTGGTGGGGCCACTGTGAGATACAGGAATCTGGACTAGATGGGCCTTTGGCCTGATCCCTCATGGCTCTTCTTATGTTCCTTTTTTAGGAGAAGGGAATGATAAAAATATTTTAAATAAACAACTTAATGCTAAATAATACACTGTGGAGGAAAGACATATTTTGGAAAGTGATAGTGAAATTTGAGAAGTACTATACATGAGCTTTTTTGTTCAGTTATTTGGAATATTTTCATCCTCAAAAGAAGTCCTGAACATTGTAACAGAATCCTTATTTGATTCTACTTGTTCCATTCTATCAAACAAGTTGCTCTCTCTTCAGAGTTGTTCCAGCTCTGAAGAATAATCACCAACAGATGGTTATCTTTTCAAAGGATACTTCAAAGTGACTTGGGCCTGGGCAATCTGAAGGGCAGTATCTTGTTATATGAACCTGCCTGCATCTTAGGATCCCCAGGAAAGGCCTTCCTCTCTATCCTACCACCGTCAGAGATAAATTTAGTGACGATGAGAGAGACAGACATTTTGGTGACTTCAGCCATGGTATGGACATCACTTTCTGTGTTTATACTGGCATGCAAAGACATTTTTATTTAAACAGACTTTTGGACACTGATAATAAACTCTTAATGGTGGGCTCTGTTTAATTGTTACTGTTCGAATGGTTCAATTGGGCTTTAAAGAGTTTCCATTGTTTTGTGTATTTGCTTTAATCAACCTGATAACCTTTTAAATACTATTTTAATAATGTAATATATTGTGGATTTGGCTGAACTTGGTTTGTAAATATGTTTTATTAAGCTGCTTTGGGTCTCTCACAGGAGAAAGGCAGAATGTTGATTAAATAAGTGAATGAGTGAGTAAATAAACTAGAATCATAGAATTATAGAATACAGTGGACCCTCGTATAACAAACAGCTTGGATAACATAAAATCTGTACAACATAAAACAATTCCAGAGATGGGGGAAATTTGTTTAACAGAATTGCCTATGGGACAAATCTGTACAACATAAAAATGGTTGTGATTAGGGATTAATCTGTTTTCAATGCATTCCTATGGGAAATTTATATAAAGGAAAATTTGCTTAACAGATTTTCATTTGGAACGAATTAATTCCTTTATGCAAGGCACCACTGTAATGACATTGGAGAAGGCCTATAAAGTCACCAAGTCCAACCTGCTGCTTGCTGCAGGAATGCAAATCAAAGGATACTTGCCAGGTAGTTGTCTAAATTTCTCTTGAATGCCTCCAGTGTTACCACCTCTTGAGGTAATTAGTTCCATTTCCATATGTACTGCTAGAACAGTTAGGAAGTCTTTCCTGTTATTCAGCCAGTCTTCCTGTAACTTGAGCCCATTGTTGCTAGTTCTGTTCTCAGGGACGATCAGATCCTATCTCTCCTCTATATGACAGCCTTTCAAGTACAGGTATTTGAAAAGTGCTATCATATCCCACTCCAGTCTTCTTTTCTCAAGACTATGCATGCCCAGTTATTTCAGTATTTTTATAGGGCTTGGTTTCCAGCCCCCTGATCACCCTTGTTACCCTCCTCTGAACCTTATCCAGTTTGTCAGCAAATTGGAGCATCATCAGGTTTTTCCTGTCTACTTTTGCTTATGTCTTCGGGTTGGAAAATAAAGCACAAGCAAAGCTTATTCTGTAGTGGGTTCCTGTGTTAGCCAAATATCCCAACCGAACTTTGATTGCATAGGATTGTATCCATATTGCATCAAGTTGGGGAGGCTCCATCTGTGGTTTAGAAACAGTTGTGATTCAATTGCTGTATTTTCCCCCATAAACAAAACGTTCTTCCCCATAGCACTGTATGATACATTTGAGAACAAGCAATTTTCAAGCTGTTTCAGTACTTGCTGCCTGGTGGCTATAGGCACAAGGAAGTACTAGACTAGCAGACTTTTCTGCAGACTGGATTTCTTGGTTACTTTTCACACCATCATTCTCTTATAAGAGTGAATGGCATTTGCAGGAGACTATGACCTAAATCCACTTTCTAGTCCCATTGAATAGACCCACTTAATCAGTTGCTGAATGGCAAGCCAGTACATGCCAATCCCATTGATTAATTGTGTCTGTTCCAGTTAGGTCATGCAGTTAGAATTAGGCCAATGTAAAAATCCAGGACTCAAAGACTGTATTGATATAATTTCATATAAATGAATTTCCCTCTTTCTTTCCCTCAAAACAGAAGCCAGGCACAGACGGTCTTGTTCATGGAACGGTATTTTTTGAGCATTTTAAGAAATCACCTTCAAGATTTTGTCTATTTTGAGAGGAATAGGGGAGAGGCACAATCTGCCCCTTGTTTTGCAGATGGCCAGATGGGTGGGGTATAAATCTAATACAGTAACCCCCCCGCCTATCGTGGGGGTTAGGGACCCAACTGACCCCCGATGACTGAAAATCCGCGATATGCAGATACAGGTTGGTGGGGTCTTGGGGGGCGGCGGCAGATGAAGTTTAAAATGCCTTAAAGCATCAGAGCTTTTGGCTCCATTACTTAAAGGCATTTTAAACATTCCAGCAGTCCATGCAAGCAGCAGTGGTGGATCTGACCCACCACCATTGCTTGCCCAGGCTGCTGGAAAACTTTTTAAAAAGTCTTCGAACAGCCCTTGCAAGTGGTGGTGGTGGATCTGATCTGCCATTGCTGCTTGCCCGGGCTGCTGGAGCACTAAAAAGTCTTCCAGCAGCCCAGGCAAGCGGGACCGCAGTACAGACTTCTTTGAGCAGCCTGTGCAAGCAGCGGTGATGGATCTGAGCCACCACCAAGCTGGAGTCCAGGGCTTGGGGAAGGGGAAAAAAGGTTTTAAAAGCCTGGGCTTTTAAAACTCCCCCCTCCCCACGCCCGGGCTCCAGCTCATTGTCGCTGGGGTGGGGAAACAAAAGGTTTTTCTCCCCCACCCGAGCACCAATGAGCTGCAGCCTGTGCAAGCGGCGGTGACGGGTGGAAGACTTTTTTTTAAAAAACCGTTCGAGCAGCCCATGCAAGTGGCAGTGGTGGATCTGACCCATCACTGAGCTGGAGCCCGGGGCTTGGGAAGGGAAAAAAGGTTTTAAAAGCCCAGGCTTTTAAACCCCTTTTTCCCTACCCCACACCCCGGGTTCCAGCTCACTGGCGCTGGGGAGCCCCAGCATGTACCGCGGTCCCATGATATAGTGGGATCTCAGTACATGAATCACAGTAAAATTTAAACTGTAATATAGGACAAAAAGCAGCAAAGAAAAGGCTACACTTCCCAGACCCTTCGGAGCTTTAGTGCTGCTGACCCTGGGAATGTAGATAAATTTTGTCACGTTAAGGCTGATTCACATAAACTACTGTATATCCAACCATGTTAAGTAGTAGTCTGTGGCCTGTGTTCTACATGGAAGGTTGTCTAAATATCAAGATAGTGCAGATATTTTGGAGTCTGATGTAAGTATGACTCATAAGCTAGTTTGTAAAGTTGTGAAATGTTCTTTCCAGTGACTTCTTAGCTTTTGGATGCAACGCAGTTTTTGAAGTTTTTTCACATTGATGATATCCTTCGCCCCTTCCTAGCTCATACATTGTGATGCGTGCCAGCCCTTTTACATTGCTTATCTAAATTCACCACCCTCCAAAAGTCCTTTCCTTCAAACTACACCACTCTGTAACACATTGGTCCCTACATGTTTTGAATTGTCTTCTGAGATAGTTCTGTTAATGTCATCCCCTTTCCTTCTTCACAATCTGTTCTTGTGTGGGCTTTAACATGTCATTTCCTGTATCTGGCTACAAAGAAAGAACTTGCTGGATGTTGTGGTTTCTTGCGATGGCTACAGTGGGCCAAAGCAGAAAAATATACAAAATGCAGAAAAATGGAGGGAGTATTGAGACACTTTAAGGCTGCATGTATACCCCACCTGCCTATTGTAACTAAGCCTAAGTGAATGTAAATTGAATTATTCTTTTTATGCACCTCCTTTTCTCTTCTCAAGCATCTTCTTTTAGTATCTAGACTCTAATTCCTTTATGGAAGGAATCTGCTTTCTTCCTTGTACATCATCCTGTACGTGAGGTGTAATTAGTAAAAATATAACTACGATTTCCTTGGGTTTATTAGATTTTTCTCATTCAAAAGCAGAATTTGCCAACACATTAATTTTGGATTATGAGTCTGAGATTGTACAAATATTGTTTTTTAAATTAAGAACAATATACAAGATACAAATTAATAATAATAATAATAATAATAATAATAATAATAATAATAATAATAATAATAATAATAAT
>JAHTLZ010003518.1:12763461-12811989 GCA_023846285.1 Phrynocephalus versicolor
TAATAATAATAATAATAATAATAATAATAATAATAATAATAATAATAGAAGACAACAGTGCTCCCCACCACCAATGGGACCTCTTAAACAATATTGTCCCTTATTATCCAAAATTAAGAACAACTATTATCTTTTATTTTATATATAGCATTGGTGGTAGATGTTTGTTTTATGTTGTTGTTTTTTAAAAAATGTAGCATTAAAATGTATCATTGTTTATCTGAGTGTCCATGTAGTTTAGAAAAAAATTGATGAAGTGTCTTTCTCCCAGTCATCTTGAAATTGTACTTACGAATAATTTATCCAGGACAGCATTGTTTTATCTATTCCCACACAGTTTCTGGAAGGAACTTGTATTACTTTCTTCCTCCCCACTCTCCACCCCTTAAAAAGCCCTTGAAACAGAGTTATTTCTACAGCCTCTGTTTAATCATTAAGCAGAGTGTTCATTACTGCTTCATAATAGGTTTAAAAACTGGTGAGAGAAAACAGAAAGCATGACTTTGGTTGCTTTCAGGTCAGCTCTATCTTTTGTTCACCTAACTGGTTTGCACAAAATGCCACACAGAAATTTAAAAGGACAGAATTCTCTGCCAGAATACCTGCCAAGTATTAAACCTCTCTGTCAGCAAACCACTGTTGATTACTCCCATGTCATTGGTGGGATATGTATTCCAGACAGTATGCCATCCTTTGCTTGGCAAAGTAATGCTTAAAAATAAGTGTTATTTTTATTATTTTCATCTAGCACATTGTCTGATAGGGGAAAATGACTAATAGAAGACAAAACCTATGAAAAAGTAATTGATTTCTTACTACAGTGGAACCTTGACTTACATACTGCTTGACTTGCATCATATTTGACTTACAGCAAGAAGGGGCCTGTTTGACGAGTCGCAGGCTTTGACTTACATCTCGGAGCCCTGGCGCAAGGCACTGGAATTGGGCGGCAGCCACAACCCAGCATCGAGGCTGCCGCCTCCAAACTGCTCCTGCCTTCTTCCCCTCCTCCGGCAGCGGCGGCTTCGGCGAGGCCAGCTCAGAGCACCTGGAGCTGCTCCTCGGCTTCACCGAAGCCGCCGCCGCTGCCGGATGAGAAGAAGGGCCGGGAGCTCGGGGCTGGCCTCGCTGGTTAGACAGTCGGCTCAGTCTTGTAAAAAACCTGGCTGCAGAAGTCTGGTCCACAATGGAAGCATTTTAGTTGGGGAGCTGTAAAGTTGTGGGACTCTAATGGTAAGCATAAAGTTGCTCAGAACTTGGAACGTCAGGTTAAAAATCAGTAAAATTTAAATGTTAGACATTGTTGATATGTACATTAAAAAGTGGAGGCATATAACTCGTGGGCTATAATTCCACTGCCTCCTCCTCTCTTTGAAGAGACATTTCATTTATATCCCTGGAAGGAATCTCCTATCCCAGTTAAATTTGTGTTAAATTGCTGTTTTCGGGGGTCTTTTTCATCATCTGGAATGGATTACTGGAAGATTTTCTTGAGCTTTTTTCTTGTATTTCAGATTTTGTTGTATGCTGACCACATGCTTCCAAGCATGTTTTCTCCCAAACCAGAGATCTTCGTACTTTTTGCCATGTTTTTGTTTTTTTTTATTTTGAAGTGAATGAACACAATTTAAAATCTTAATGCATTTATTTGGAAATGTCATTTTGAAGTTCACATAATTCACTTTTAAAACAAGTATGCTTAAAAATTGCAGTCTAAGAGCATTCTGTGAGTAATTCCCGGTTTGTCGGTCATTGGGCAGAATTCTGTAGCTGAGCATAAAAATTGTACTCCATTGTATCAATGGAGATTTGATGAATTACCTCCTGTATAGATTCAGTTAATTCAAATAGGCCCTACTCTACCTGCAATATGCTTTAGCGTAAGAAGTCAAAGTAGAGCCACTTGAACCAGTAGCATTTATAGAAGTGACTCACCAAATCCTCACTAATTCAATGGGTCTACTCTAGTGCAGTTTACTAAACTAAGTAACATAATTTTGGCCAATTGTACATTTATAATCATTTTTAGTAGACTAATTTTCTACACACAGTTTGTAAGACTGCAAGTAAATGGATATCCTTTTCTCCTTTCTTTTCATAATTATGTTCGTTTACCTAAGCATTGTTCACTTATTTGTTGCCAGCAGGATTACTGTAGCGAATCAGTATTATTCATGTTATATTACATTTTTCATGTTGTGCGATCTATTTGGGTGGGAGGGAAGGAGGGCCCTCACTATTATATTTTCTGCTCAAGGCTCACGATATCCTTGAATCAGCCCTGCAGAAATGAACAAATTTCTTTAAATGATGGACATAAGACATAGCATGAAGGGTAAGAATCATCTTGTCCTTCACTTCTATGAGCTAAATATCATGGGTCAGAATAGCTGAGGCGCCCATTAATGCTGCTTAGTGGTTTGTGTGTAGACAAAGAAAGGAGCTCAGTGCATTTGATTTCATTAAAGGAAATGTTGCCCAAATAGGGAGCACCTCTTATTTGTCTGGATGGCAGCTTTGTATTTAAATACTGTGCTAACTGAAGCCCTCTCTTTGTTCTCCTCTTGACTTTAGGAAATCAACTGCAGATGCAGAACGAAGTGAATATTTCCTTTACATCCCATGTGTTGATGATATTAGTGCCACATGATTTGAAACTGTTGCACATCAACCTGCAGAACTGGTTACTGCTCTGGTTTTGACAGGATGAGCAAGCCAAAGAAGAGCTTTCTGTTCTGGAAAAAAAGTGACAACTCTCCTGTTTGAATTGATAAGATTTACACGCAAGTGTTCTGCCGAAATGAAAGAAGTTGTGCTCTGGTCACCCAAGGAGGTGGCAGATTGGTTGATGGAAAATGCTGTGCCAGAATACTGTGAACCATTGAACCATTTCACTGGGCAGGACTTGATCAATCTAACAAAGGAGGATTTTGAGAAGCCCCCTTTGTCGCGCGTATCTTCTGACAACGGACAACGGCTTCTGTACATGATAGAGACTTTGAAGATGGAGCACCACATCGAGGCACACAAAAACGGGCATGCCAATGGTCACTTGATCATCAGTACAGAGGCTTCCACCGGTGAAAATGGCTTCAAGAACAAAACCAAACCCAATGGAATGCCGAACGGTTATAGGAAGGAAATGATTAAAATCCCGATGCCAGAGCCAGAACGTTCCCAGCACCCCATGGAGTGGGGGAAGACACTGCTGGCTTTCCTTTATGCACTTTGCTGTTTAGTCTTTACAACAGTGACAATTTCGGTAGTTCATGAACGAGTGCCTCCCAAGGAGGTGGACCCGCCCCTACCAGATGCGTTTTTTGATCACTTTAGCCGCGTGCAGTGGGCTTTTTCTATCTGTGAAATCAATGGTTTGATCCTTGTGGGACTCTGGTTCATTCAGTGGCTGTTCTTAAAATACAAGTAAGTATAATTATCTTCTGATACCATTTCTTTTGGTCCTGGCTTTAGAACAATGAATGAAGCCTTCATGAAATTAGTTCTCTCTCCCTTTTTTATTTGGCTATAACAATTACAAATGCAGTCAACTGCTGTATTCGCAAATCATGAAATATAAAAGATGGTAAATTTAGCATTTAGTACTCTAGTATTTATTATATTTATACCCCGCCCATCTGGCCATGGGAAACAGAATAGCTTTGTGGTTTTATTGTTGTTATACGTGTAGTTTTCAAACTACTAGCAACCACCCAAAGTACTGTGACCAAATTAGAGGATGATGTATAAATATATTCAATTGTAATAAAATAATGTTCAGCCAATTACTTAGCTTCTTTTGTACCTAGAAGTGCTTATACGGTATCATGTAGAAAATCTTCCAGTTCAGCAGGTGAGCCATTGCGCTCAACTGGAGCATGAAGCCACTCAAAGCAGTTTTTATAAGGCACTTGCACTATGTGATGTCTTCACCAGACCATAAATCAGTAGCATCTAGTTCTTCCAAGCTTTCTTATTAAATGGCGAATAATAATATCATTAAGCCACGGAGAGGCAGAAAATTGCTTTTGCAAGTAGAACTACAGGAAACTGCTGAAACCATCACAGTGCTGACATCTGCATTCTACTAAACCACATCGATACTTCCAGTTTCCTCAGCTTCTCTCTGTAGTTTAAAATGTTGGTTTGGATATCAAAAATGAGATTTTGACAAAATGGTTCAGCATTAACATGGTATTCAGTGTTGTTGGCTTCATTCTTTTTTGTTTTACATAACTATAAATCTTGCCTACATATGGAAATGTGAAGGCCTGGAGAAAAACCAGAAAAATTGGGGGGGGGGAATGGTTCCCCCCCCCACACACTGTTTTCCTGAAGCCTTTTTGTTTTGTTTTTTCGGGAAAAAATTGAAAAAAGAAAAAATGATTATGGAAAGTTTTATTTTAATATGATGAATAAAATATTTTAAGACAGGTGTTCAAATATTTTCCACATCATTTCTAAAAATATGCATAGTATCAGATTATTCTAATTTCTGTGCACTGAGGACAAGCAAGTCTTAGGTTACAAACTGAAATCTCCAATGCAGGAACAAAATGCATTTCTTCCTTTAGGAGGTGCTGCTATTGTCACAAGAAAACGAAAAATATTTCACTTTTGTTTTTGCATGTGGGTGGGTATTTTTGGTTCCATTCTGTCCTCTTTACTAGGTCTCAAACCAATGGAAGAAAATGCAGAGCAACAAAAATAACCTGAAAGTATATACTTAATTTAATTGAATTTAATTAACTTAATTTAAAAATATAAGAGTTTACATTTATTCGATTCCAGAAAATCGAGTCAATTAGCTACATTAGTTTATTTAAAAAATCTGTTTGTAATAATTGTTTGGCTACGCTATATTTTAATATGCTAGTTCTGATAATTTTATGCCACGTCAAATTGTCCATAGTCATATTTTATGTTCCTAAAGTAACAGAATGGTTTTCAAGCTGTAAAAGAGGAGGGGAAATGCTAATTGTAGCATTTTTTTCCATTTTTCTGAAAATTTCCACCCCACCCCACCCCCCAAAATGAAAAAAAAATCTTCAAAATTTCTGGAAACTTTACATCTCTAGCTACATACTATCCAAATTTTTATCCTGAAGTCAAGACAAAACTGAACTGCAGTTTTAAAGTTTGGTTTTGAAATTGTGACATAATAGCTCCAAAGAGTATTGTTGCCAGTCCTGTGCACCTATCACATCCATATGCACATTGATACGTTTGAAGCAGGGGAATCTTGCCACAATAGAGATGAGGCTTGTGGCTGCATTTTTTTTGGGGGGGGGAGGGGACTTGAAATACCATAACCTTGGGTGTTCTTTAGGTTGCTATTTGTATCTGTGGTTAGTAATGCTTGTAATCCCTCCACCAATATGAATCACAACTACTCAGTACATAATGGCTATGGCAGTTCACCACCTGATGAGAATGAGAATACTTCTTCTAACTAGATGATCTGTATTTAGTCCGCTGGTCCTTGGATTATCTATATATAGTCTACTCTTAGAGCTACACTCAAAGCTTTGTAGAAGCTGCCAGTGCTTTTGCTGCCCTAGCATAGGCTTTGAGGGTCATGTACATGTCACAGTAGGATGATTAAAAAAAGACTCCATTGAAAATATTATATGTTTATATATTCATTATATACATGAAAAATGAAAAATTCAAAATACCTTGCATAATCCTCAGCCCTATTTGAATGTATTATGCGGGTTAGATTTAATAGATTGGAGAAAATGCCTTTTTATATAATAGTGCTTATACAGTATGACGCCTCGAACAAACTTACTTAGTATTGATACTGAAAAGCGTGGAATGATGATACACCAGTTACTGGTGAGTTCTTCTTAATGTTGAGAGCGCATCTGTCATTTCCAAATGAGAATAGTGCTTATCGGTATAGCAATTTATTTTCAGTAAGGGAAGAACAGGAGTCTTAATATTCATTTCCAGGAATTGCTGCTGGAGGCTGGCCTTACTCCCTGCCACTGGACTCAGTGTAATGAGAGAGAGGTTGCTCACCCTTAATAGCTTACCAACGGTTCCACTCATGTTTGTCCTGGAAGGGAGAAATGGGATGTGTACTTCTAATCATTGCATAAAGAATATTCACATTATTTTCTAAAAATTACAGTATTTTCCCATGTATAAGACAATATGTATAAGACCATTCAGTTCTGAGACTTTTGGAAAAGTGGGGGTAGGTGTCTTATACATAGGGGATGTCTTGTAGCTGGAAAAATGTGGTACTGCTTACATTGTCATCTTGATATTCCCAGGTCTGTTCTTCTCCCGTTACATTGAAGTGACATATTTTGTTTACTTAAAATGTTTTACTGCTTACATGAAAATGGATAAATGCCTTTTCCTAGAACTTCTAAATCATATCCAGGACAACAGATGCTTACTCTGAACTTATTCATATGATGCACCATTTCTTTCCCTTCCCCCTCCAGGTCTATTATTGGCAGAAGATTTTTTTGTATAGTTGGCACATTGTACTTATATCGGTGCATTACAATGTATGTAACAACACTCCCAGTACCTGGCATGCATTTCAACTGTTCTCCAAAGGTAATTCCTTTTTCTTTGCTGTCATTATCTAACATATCTTTCTTCTCCAGTTTTTGGATCAGTTTACTCAGATTGACTTAAGAATTGCTTGCCAAGAAGAATGGGCAAGAATCTTTTCAGTGGTAATTAGTATCACTTGTTCTGCCTTTGTGTTAACTAACAGAGAGGTTCTATCAGAATTTAGTTCAAAGCCTCCATTTTACTCCAGTGGCTGACCTGAAGTAGGGTGGGTTTTTGGCATTCTAATCGAAAGCATTTATATGACCAATCATAATGGAATCAGTCCCAGTAGTTGATCAGTACTGTCAGTGTGGACAACAGTTGCAGAAAATGATAGAATTAAAAGATATATTAGTTGCCAAAATGTACAGCACCCCTCCCGCACACAAAGTGCCATCTTTCAAACAGTTGTATAAAAACTGTTGGGTTCATTTAGAGTGATATTAGCCTCTGCTATATACTTTGTAGAAGATAATGACAGTTCCAAAAATCTCAAGAAGGTTGTATTTTCTTGGTCAAAGTACAAGACAGAGATCTGACCAAGACCAATCTAGTATCTGTGCTACCTTCCTAGGTTTGATTACAAAGGATGAGAATGTCTGTCTTCTTCCACCACACCCACACATGACCATCTCTAGGGAACATTTTGAGCTACTACTTTCAGAGAAAAGAAGGCTTTAAATTGCAGCATTTTAACCAATTATACATTTTAATAATAATTTTTAATTGAATTAAGTCTTATGACCTTGTTATATGTTGTAAGATATCTTCACAGGCATGGCCATAACATACAAACACACTGCTCACAGTTTTCAGGATCCTTTCAGTTATTTAGTTTCTGTAGTTTATAGAGGCAGGTGTTTTTTAAATGAATTTGACAAAATTGGTGGTGATGAGGGGGCCTACAGCTTTACTCCAGCTGACAGATCTCACTGCAGCCTGCCAATTTCCCCTTACCATCTTAAACACTGAACCCCAAATTGCTCCACATTTGGGGAACTTCCAGGGAAGAGTCCAAGGAAGCTCCCCCAGTTTGGTTTCCAAACCGAAAAGTGGTTTGGTTTGGGCCGAAATGGTTTCTTTTGTTTCGTAATGAAACAATTCATTGCATAATGAAACAATTCATCACATAACAAAATGATGAACCAGCGTGTCATATTTCATTTTGTGCCCATCTCTAATTGGTATTTATGTTGATAGCCACTTTTCTACAAAGGCATGAAAGAAAGGAGGCATACTAGTGAAGGAGTTTTAAGGATTATTCAGGATGAGAGGTGTTACTCCTCCAGCAAAAAGTTCTGAATATAAAATTAGTGTTCTCTCTCTCTCTCTCTCTCTCTCTCTCTCTCTCTCTCTAAGATAAGAATAAACTATGTGCACCTTAATAATCTGTAGTAACATACTGATTCCCCGTCCCACTAACATCCTGCATTTCTTTCTAACAGCTCTTTGGAGATTGGGAATCGCACATGAGGAGGATAATGAAGCTACTTTCTGGAGGCGGCCTCTCTATTACAGGATCGCATGAGATGTGTGGTGACTACCTGTATAGTGGTCACACTGTGATGTTAACACTTACATACTTATTTATCAAAGAGTGTAAGTTTGCCATTTCTCAATATCAAACTAAACAGTGTATGCCAGTCAGTTAATCTTGGGCCACACCATCAAAGATATCTGATTTCCCATCCACCCATAGGTTGTAGCCTGATTACGTTGTTATTTCAAAGAACATTTTGGGATTTAAATATTGAAGCAACTAAAGCAGACAGAAATCCTGTTGGGTGGGTTCTGCCTGAGCAACTGTAATGATGCCAGTGGGGGAAAGCTGCTGACTAAAGACTTCCTTTTTCAGTTTTGGAATGTAAAGTGACTTTGCCTCATTGCTTGCAAGCCCATGTGTATGCCAAAATCACTGGGATAAAGTGGGCATCCTTTTCGATATATTTTTTATTGAATCTTTTGGCTGAAGGAAAGTTTGCCTGACTCTTTCGAAAGAACTGAAAAGAACAAATTAAACAGCCTTGGTCATCCATTTCAGATTCACATCAAATGAAAACTGGAGCAAATGAGATTGAAATGATTTTGTAGAAACTAAATCCAAATTTTCTGATGGATTCAGCAACCCAAAACAATCTGTTTCCCCCGCATGAAACTTAATTTTAAATTACTTAATTGGAAAAGTAATTACAATTACTTAATTTAAAATTGCTGTCATGCCAGACTTACTGTTAAAATGCCAACTATGATAGAACAGTGCATTTCACTCTTGCATTTAAAATTGGGCTATGGCAAAAAAAATGTTTTAGGGACCAATTAATTTTTAATTCTTTATAAATGTACCTCAAATTCAATCACTGTACAAAGGTATTACATGGATAGTTAATTTTATTTCTGCTTTAAATTAAAACTCTGGATTGCATTACCTTCCCTCAGTTGCAGGTGTATTGCTGTGGAGATGGGACAAGAAGAGTTGAGTCTTTAAACATTTCTGTTTTTACTTTCCTTCTGTTTTGTCAAGTTCTCTATTTTAAAAGATTCCTCACAGGAGGGGGTGTGGATCAGAGAAATTAAGCTGCCTATGTTCGCAGTTTAAGATGTAGTTTGGCCTTAATGACACTTTTATTTGCTTATTGCTTACCCCAAAGCATTCCATCACTCTTATTCCATTTGTTGGTTTTCAATTATGTGAAGTTTTAAAATTTACTATACTTTGATAATTGATTGTTCTGTGAAACATAGTGTATACAAAGTAGATGAAATTAATTAATTTGCTCATGTGTTTCTCCTTGCTGTTAGATTCACCTCGGCGTCTCTGGTGGTATCATTGGATTTGCTGGGCTCTTAGCTTAATTGGAATGTTCTGTATTCTCTTAGCTCACGACCACTATACTGTGGATGTGGTAGTGGCATACTACATCACTACAAGGCTTTTCTGGTGGTATCACACAATGGCCAATCAACAAGTGAGTCTTTCTTCCTCTCCTAAAGTTGTCTACAACCAAGCAGTAATAGGATGATGCTCTAGGACAGTGTTGGCGAACCTATGGCACGGGTGCCAAAGGTGGACACTTGGAGCCCTTTCTATGAGCACCCGACATCGCCTCTTCACAGCCACCTGTATTCAGGTTAAATTGCTGTATTGGCACTTTGCAAAAAAGTTAATGGGTTTTGAATCACAGTTTGGGCACTCGGTCTCCAAAAGGGTCGCCATTACTGCTCTAGGACATCATCTCACCACTGCTAAGTTATTGATGACTTCAGCATGCCTTTATATTTATTCTTCCTAGAAATGACTTTCCATATTGTGCTTATTTATTTATTTATTTATTTATTTATTTATTTATTTATTTATTTATTTATTTATTTATTTGGATTTGTCACTACCCATCTCCCCAGAGGGGACTCTGGGCGATTTACAATATAAAACACAATTAAACAATAAATATTAAAAAATTAAAACATTTTTAAAATTGACAGTATACATATAAATAATTATTGGGCTAAGCGAAGATGAACTCTTATGATGTACACAAAACATTTCTGTTCATGTCCCATCTTCTCACAAGAGATTAGAAATGTGGAAGTAGGAGGCATGTCTTGTGATGCCATCCTTTAGTACGTAGGCTGTGAAAGTTGTGAACAATACAGAAAATGGTTGCTTGGGAACTATTGTTATTTCCTAATTCAGAAAGCACTGGAAGATTTGAAAAGAACATCTATAGGACAACAGAACTTCCAAAAAGATAGTGATATTATGTGCTAAAAGTATACATTATAACTATGTTGATAAGACCAGTCACATCGGTCTTTCCTGATAGATGTCAAGCCTTCTATGAGTGCAAAGAAAGACATGCATGATCATTCCAAAATAAATACCTTGCACTTGTAATTGAAGGTTTGGGCTGTCTTGCTTTCCTGTGTCTATACTGATAAATATTTTCTTTTTCAGGTGCTAAAAGAAGCTTCCCAGACTAATCTTCTCGCACGGGTTTGGTGGTACAGGCCCTTCCAGTACTTTGAAAAGAATGTCCAGGGCATTGTACCCCGTACCTATCATTGGCCACTTTCCTGGCAAGCACTCCATCTGGGTAGACAGCCTAAATACAGCAGATTGATAAATGATACATAACAGCTTGGAAAAGAGATGGCAGGAGAACTGTCCTAAAGTGCTAAGAACTCCCCAAGATGAGATGCCATAGAAATTGAACTGCACCCTATCTTCTACCTTTTAATCAGTTCCTTGACTTAAATCTGTTCTCTTACCTGATAAGCACTGTGATATTTTTCTCTCTCCAAAGGATCTGCGAAGGACAACAATAAAGAAATGGAAAAATTATCATGCACTGTATACATTTCTTGTTACTAGATTTTGGATTTGCATTGCTCATCACCATATTTCTTTGTAAATGATGCAGCAGCATAAACAAAAAAGGCTTTTATATCATAAGTTCTGGTCTTTCCAGGCTCGTCTGGGAATAAAGCATATTATTTTCTTGGGAAAACATAATTTTCATATCTCTTGCCCCAACGTTTGGGCTGTAAGCCATTTTCTAACAAATGTTCTATATGAAGGTTTCTAAATACCTGACTGGGATAATATACAGGAATATTTCTACCTGTTTCACTAAAGCTACAAATGATAGACACAGAAAGGTTTGGTAAACTTTGATTTTGTAAATCTGCAGTGACAGTGTCAAAAGGTGCAAAAAAAATTATTATGTTGTAAAGTGATTTTCTAAGTATTTCCTAACTTTATTTTTCAAAATGATATGCGTAAAAATAAAATCTAAAAAAAGATTTTTACATGTCAGAGAAAAGAGTTAAAATTTAAAAAAATGCTTCTTGGGAGAGAGATTTGTCCATTTCTAGTGCCTTTCTTGTCTTGATAGTATGGTCAGTAGGCAGTCTTTAAAAGATTTTATTTAAAATAAAATATTCCATGAAAACAAGATTATATGTATTGTACAAATTAATAAATTTTGATTTTATATATAAATTAAACTGGAAATCTACTTGGAATGTTCAGATGACTGAGTTGGAAGGAAAACCAAATATGATAATCAAGTCTTTGCGCATTTTGGGTGGATTAGAGTAAAATGTGCTTCTTAAATTATTTACTGTCTGTTCCATATATGGGTTTGAAGTATAACAAGAAAATCGCCATTAATTTCTTTCTGCAAATATTCCTCCCCCTCCATAATCAGTAAATTAAATTTCAATTCTTAAATAATTCTCATCCCTGAATAAAAATATTATTGAAAAACAATTGATTTCTTGAAAACAGAATTGTGCAGAAACTGCATGTACTGTAACTCTAAAATGTCAATCCTGCCATACATATAGTGTATTCAGAGGGAAGTATTCTATCCTATACTTGCCAATGCGCAGAACAAAATAGTTTTTTAAGGATGAAGAGGCATATATATATATATATCTATATATATATAAATATATATATTAATTCTGTATTTTACGTGAAGCAGAGTTATCTACTGTAGGGTTTTTTGTGTGTTCAACAAGGTGAAATTTGTATTGTAAAACAATAATGGTGAAGGAAAATAAAGAATTTTAAAGAAGTATTCTAATTTGAAAAAATTCATCTCTGTCTGCCTCTCTCTCTCTCAATCTCTCTCTCTCTCTCCCCCCCTCCTTTTTTCCTTTCTTTTAAATGACCCAAGATGTTGTAATAGGCGTAGGTTGTAAGCACAGAGGAGGCTTACAACAAGAAGAACAAAACAGAGACCAAAGGCTAAAAACAAATCAGGAAAAACTCACTGCCAATGCAAATAAATAAAACTCATCTAATGCCAGCAAGTTGTTAAATACCTGGGAAGACAAAAAGACTGGCCTCATGCTGCAACAACTACAGAGGGAATACCTGGCGTGTCTCCCCGGGAAGGCATTCACCTGGTGAGTGACACAACTGAGAAGGCGTTTCCCCTCTTTGTCCAGCACTAATCCCTGAAACAACATCTAATGCTGCTCATACCGCAATACAGGGGCAAATTGATACAGCCTAGCAGATCCCTGGGTTCTAAACCTGTGTGAAAGTCAGTGGAGGAGGGTAACACTGAGAGCTGAAGCAGGATCTCGGGCTGAAGTTTCTATTGAGTCATGATACCAACCAACCATGGATGAATCACTCACTTCCCACAGTATGGCATTTGTGAAGAGAAGTTGGGATGAAGAGAGTCCTGCGCCCCCCCCCTCGAATGCCTTTGAAGGAGGACACACTTGAACCATGGAGGCTGATCCACCAGGGCTTAAGGAAATCTTTTTGCTCAACGTCTAGCACTCCCACCTCTGAAGCTGGCAGGGAAGAAAAGGGCACAGCACTCTGATCTGTCCGTAGAAACAATGAAGCCTGGCCATTTAAGATCTGACTGCCTGTGCTAATTTGTACTCCAGCCCAGCCACACGTGCGCTAAGGTTGAGCAGATACATACATGTATCTTAGCTGTGTACAGGAACTGAGCACCTAAGGCAGAAAGGATGCCTTACTGGATACACTAGAAGAACGATTCCATGGAGGCCTCCTCCCCTTCCAAAAGACGTTGCTTCCATGAGAGAATTTTATTTTATCCCACAGGACTAGGAATGTGGAAAAGCATCTGCTTGTCCCAGGATACACAAAAAATAACTAAAATCCACTCTTTTAGACTGGCCCTATCATTAAGCAGAACATGAAGTAAATTCTCAGGGAGCAGATTTCTCGATGTCACGACAGTCAGGGAGCAGATTTCTCGATGTCATGACAGAGTCACAAATTGCTAACAATTTAATTTTTTTTATTTTATATTTTTATGACAAAAGGGGGTGGGAGTGGTGTTTGTTGCGTTTTCAGCTTCAAGGGACCAAACATCTCAGCTGGCTTTGGGTACTATGTACCATGACCTGGCTATGCGGAAGCTGTTTTTTTTTTCCTTTTACCTGAGGCAGCAAAATGCCATAGGCCAGCCTTGTTGCCCGCAGTTTGTCACTTTATATACATTAACTCTTCCTTCTTTTTCCTTCTGGTAATTCACGGGAAAGTCCCTGCTGGCTAGTCTTTCCTGTTCCTTGGTGTTAATCTTGGCTTGTATCTCACTTCCCGGGCCCTGGCTTCAGGTTTACAAGTACATCTCACATTTCCAGTCCTGGACGGCTGGCTGATGCTGCCACAAAGCTTATGTTCTCCTCCCACCTTTCTTTCCTTTATGTTTATGCTAAAGGTTATTTGTCTTTTGTACTGCGGCTGACTGTTTTCAGGCCCTCAGCCATGGTTTCTGTACAATCTGCCACCTGAACTATATTTATCCCCTGTGTCTCTCACTTTTTAAGCCACATATAAAACTATGTACTATTTCTAACATAATTTGAATGCAACAGCAGGCCTGGATACCTACAACTAATGCAAATGCCAATGTGAACCAGAACACTTGCTTGCAATCCACATGTTGATGCTTAATTGGAATATGTGATACTAACTGGATACATCTTTCAGTGAAGATGGGTCTTTCCATCCTAAGCCATTTATTTTTACAGCAAACAAAACCTTAGTCTTGCACCAATTCAATTCCTGACCCAATTTCCCCGTTTCTTATCCTCTAGTTTCCCATGTGATGGCTAGTTAATCTTATTGTACAATGCAAATACAGTTTGTAGACAATGGTAATATTGATTGAATATCGTTTTTAAAAATATTACCTACACTTGTGTGGACAGATTTATTTTCTAGGGATACATTGATCGCTTTAGTGCAGTCCAGGATAGCTCAGTATTTGGCAATGGAGCCAGAGGTTGACAGTTTGATTCCTCACTCTTCCTGCAGGGAAAAGCACCAATCTTCAAACAGCAATGGCACATGGAACACTTAAAATTGCCATAGATCAGGTAAGGCCACATAAGGATGTAGTGGGTTTGGAAGGAATGTTGTCTGGGACTTAAAACTAAACAAATTTAAAAAATGTCTGTGAAGGAGGAAATGCCAAGCTGGTGTGAGCATTGCTAACCACTAGGTGGCATTAATGTCCCACATAAGACAAAATCCCTCCTTGTAAAAAGTGCCCACCAGCATCAAAAGTAGGATTATTTTTGAACAATTTTTGACGAAAGGGAACTGATTTGGGTCTTATTTAAGGAAAGGTTATGTAGCATCATGATTCACAGCATGCCAGCCCATAAGATCAGAGAACCATGCAGGTTTGTGAAATTGACAATCCCTTGAGCCAACATGCCAGTTTTATATGTACTTAACACATTTAACTCATTCCAAATGAAATTATGTTAAGCAAATTTTCCTTTATACAAATTCCCCATAGGAATGCATTGAAAACAGAGTAATCTCTAATCGCGACCATTTTTATGTTGCACGGATTCGCCCCATAGTTAAGCAAATTTCCCCTATCTATGGAATTTTTTATGTTGTACAGATTTTATGTTATACAAACCATTTGTTATACGAGGGTCCACTGCACAAGCATTTTGTCCAGGGTGGGGAGGCTCTTGGTGCCCTTTGCTCCTCTCCCCCAACACCATCCAGCCTGTAGTCCACAAATATATTTATCATTGTTTGTGGTGTAAGTTTGCCACATCATTTATTTGTGTGCTGGGCTGGTGGCTTTCTTTCCTCTCTCCCTCTCTCTCTCTCTCTCCCTCCCCCCCTCTCTCTGTGCATGTCTCTGTGTGCACACTATTGGTGGTGTTTGTGTGTGCAGGTCATCCCTTTAAGGCAAAAAGTGCAATTCCTTCATTGTGAATATCTTATTGAAATAGAGTCTTTTACATTGGTTCGGGATGCCTACAGACTATTGTACCTGGTTTTCTGTCACAGGGGGGAAACATAGCCTCCCTTCCTGTCCCTAACTGTGCTTTATTTAAGTCAACATTGCCAGGTCAGGAATACGAAGGATGTCTGTGGGACATATTCATAGCAGGAAATTTTGAGATTGAGCAACTGTTTGGGTTCTCAGTCGCTTTTTAAAAAATCAGGTACATCTGAGATTTAACTTGAGGTGAAGGCAAATCTTTTGAATAGTGGCCACTGGTCAGATGTGACACACTTGGCTCCTGAAGTTAGGCTGCCAACAAAGCAATGTGGAGTTTAGATTCCATATGAAACAGAGATAACAAGTGTATCCACCCAACATGTCAGCCTTAGGGGTCACATGTTCCCCGGGGTATGTGTTCAGACTGCAGAGGTATATGCCTTTTCCCACACATAAACATAGGGAAACACTGAAAATTCCCCTAGAGACATATTTCATAACTGGGCATGTTGGTGACAGTCTGCTGCCATCCCAGTCATCCTGGATATAGGCTGCTATTATCCTCTGACTCAGACTCTCAAGAAAAGATGAAATGACTGGCAGAGGCTAATCTTTCTCTAAGCTTGGCTCAGGGGAAGACAAGTGCACAAAGCCAATTTGAGAGAAAGAGGCTTTCCCAAGGTCATGATGGACGGACAGAATGGGCATAGACCCCAGCAATATAGAGCCTTCTAGAAGCCTGTTACTATGATGGGAGAATGGAAGCTTCATGTTAAATGATAACATGCCTCAGTATACTTATCCAAACTGTTATCTGCAGGTATGTGGTACCTTATGGCATTTACTAGAGTCAAAACAATAGCACTGCTATGGCACATTGGTCAGGAAATCCTTCTTAAGCATGCTGATGCCCACTCATTTCCTTACATTGATTGGTTGCCTGTATGTTATGAGATTTACCGGAATCAAACACTAATGTGATTAGAGCACATTGATCAAACAGAATTTGCTGTGGGTTTAATCCCTCCTCTGCAACCTGGAAATTTGCTGCTGTTCTTGCGAGGGATTGCCTTTTATAGTCTTCTGTCCCATTAACCAATTTTCAACTGGGAACAGAAGCTGTAGCCCCTCTTTGCCCCCCTCACAAAACAACATTAAAAGACAATTCTCAGAAGACCAATGGAAAGGAATCTCCTTGCATGTCCTTCTTCCAATCAGTTCTCTATGAACTGTCCCACAGCTTCTTTGAGACCTACTTTACCTAAAAATAAATAAATAAATAAACCAGTCTATCCTCACAAAAAATAGTCTTAAAAGCTCAATGGGCTTTCTGTGTCAAATAACATAAAATAATAGGAGTGGGTGTTTCTCGTTGCCGTTTTCTTTTGGTCTGCCCTAGGGGTGCCAGGTCAGCAGCATCACATTCTCCTGAGGACCAAAACCAGATCCCGGAGGCTAATCCTTAATGATGTCACAGAAGCAGGGCAGGCAAGCAATGGGAAGGTGAGGACTCCTCATCTTCTGGCTACTGGCGTGAGGGCTTGTGCAACATGAAGACTCACAAGTTGTGGATGATACTGCTCTTCCGCTACATGTCTTGCCCCAAATTGTAGGATGGGCCCAACGTCAAGGGCATCCGAAAGCCAGGAGCCAGGAGCAGAGGCTGGATCAAGTGCAAAACAAATGCTGAAACTTTTCAACCCTGTTGACAATTTGAGATGCGGGTAGAGGCAGATTTTGAAATCACTTCTCATACAACAGTCAGATCTCTTTTTCCATGGCAGCAAACCTGGCTCTGGGAGCCACTCTCCCCGTGAAGTAACCATTTTGTACCTGAAGTGTATCATTTCAAGTCTGCAAGTGTAGACATGTCCGGTTTGAATCCTCTCAGCGGGCAGGCCAGGGAGGGGTGTGGACAGCGTGCAAACTGACTAGACCTTCAGGCAGTGCAACAGTTCCACATGTGGGACACTCTGTCCAAGCCCTGCCAGTCTCCAACTTGCATTTGCCTGCACTCAACTTAGGCAAAGGATTGCTGGATCCTTCCTGGCATAAGCAGCCACAAACGAGGAGACACATAGGGATCAGGCCACTACACAGCATATGTGCAGCCAACAGGATACCAGCCGAACGGCATTTGGAAAAGGTGGATAGCATAGTCCCTGATGGGCAAAACAACTGGCCCAGTAGAGGAAGACTTTCTGGACATTTTCCGCCAGGCAGTCTGAATGGATACAGTCCAAGTGAGGCTGTTCAACCGGTAGATCAGTCTTCATTCTCCTGGAGAGGAAGGAGAATTGGGACAGATAGCTCTACTGCGCCCAGCATCCTGCATTTACACCCCAGTTAAATAACATCATTCCTTTTCCTGACACCTCTTAGTAAGTAGGTCGTTGTCCCTTGTGCAAATTCTGGCAGGCAGGACAAGGTTAATTGCATCGCACATCAACATGTGTTATCCTGGTGTTATCTTTAGAGACAATAATGACAGCATTACCATTTGTCAGCTCGGCTGCTCCCCCCCCCCCCAGTCATTTTCCTGAAGGCAGCACATATAAAAGGGAAGAGTGAAAAATGATACGGAAACTCAAACTTTCGAAGGCACCACTTTTGGATGAATGGCGTTTCTCAGACTGACAAAGAGGAAGTTTGCTCCTTTTGCATTGCGTATCATCCTGGTGAATGAATACCTGTTTTTTCTGAAGCCTGTGGCTGACATTAAATTCTGCAAATGTATAACTTGATCCAGGGAAGGATTCTACTCAAAAGCAAATCCAGTCACAAATTTTACATCTGAATTGCAGTAACTGCAGACGGTTGCCATTGACTGCTTTGACCAATTCTGAGAACAGTTACTTTCCCATATTACAACAACCAGAATCCCCAATAGCCATGCTGCTTAGGGGATTCTGAAGGTTGTAGTCCACAAAGCCTCTGCCTTACTACACAGTTTCTCTCTATTAGTCTATTTACCCCCTCTATATCCAAGCACTTATGGTTATTTATACCAATGGTCAGTGACAGATGATCCTGTTCTTCCTCCCTTGTAACATTAGTCCAATCTAACTGGTCCTAATGACTTCTTTCATTTGGTTCATCTGCCTTTTCATTTTCTTTCCCACCTGGAACATTAATATTGATGTTAATATGCAGCTAAATCATCAGAACAGGGGATTCATGGCCCTGGCTTCAGACATTGTTGGACTGCCATGGTAAGGCATCATCAGAGCTGGTCCCATAACATCTGGACAGCCACATGTTCTCCATCTGTGCTTATTGTAGCATCACCAGGGTACATGCTAAGTTCTAACCATTCTAGGACTTAGGGCAGGGCTCTCCCTGAATTTGCTCTTTCCCCCATTGGTCCTTAAAAGAGCTGGTATTTAATTTAAAGGATCAGTGCTTCAGATGCTTTCTCCAGTCTTTGCTCCTCATTCCCTTTTCCTTTTTTTATTTCATCTTTTCCTATAATATACCGTTAGGCACGGACTTGTTTTCATTCTTTGTATATAAGCTGAAGCCAACCGCAACAGAGTTATATGCAATGGTGGCTCTGCACATTAACCTTTTCCAACACTATTTCTTCACCCCTCACACATTAATGTGTCGAACACTCCAAAATGTAACATACAAAAAGCCCATGCATTCTCAGGAATAAAAGATCATCAGACAAAACTAAGATATTCCAGGCCTATCAGGGGCCTCTATTTTTTTGCAAGATAGCAATAAAATTCACAGTATCAATTATGGAATGTCACTCCTGCCTCTATGAAGGAAAGAGATTCAGCTTTTCTTCCACTAGGTGGCAACCACCGACTTAGACTTAAATGGATGATAATGAATGACAATTGCATTTTATCCAGTGTGAGTTCAAATGGAAAGTGTTACCTTTCTGTATTGAAAGCCATGCCAGCAGTAGGTTTTTAAAAGCCAGAGACTGAATTGGAACTTGTTGGTGACAAACAACTAGATGTCTCATATGACCCGGCCTATGGAGAGTGGCTTTGACCCTATGGCTGGAGTCCTGTTTAAGTCGGTGTAGTGTCAAGTGATACCTACGGCCGTTGGCTGGGTGGTACATCCGGGCAGCCTGCATTGATTGTGCAATTGCAACTGTTGTGTAGCACATCTGCAGAAGTGCTTTGTGAGTCTTACTTCCATCCTGCCATGAAAGTCCCTCTCTCTTCTGCAGCTTTGTTCTATGTGTGTGTGCAGCTGGGCAAAGGGATTTCACCCTATGTGTATCCATGCCACGCCTTACAGCAATGTGGTACAACTTTTATCTGGAGTGACTCAAGCCCTATAAGATCTAGGGATGGGCACAAAATGAAAAATGAAGGCATTGAAGTGGAACATCATCTTGTTGAGGAGGACCCTTTAGTATGCTCCCACCATTCCCTGATAATTGACTATTTTTGAAAGCCAAAGAGGCAGCTGAATACAGTTTCCTGCCCCAGGTGTCCAGTTTATATCCCTCTTTGGATAGCAGAATGGGGACTTGCCAGGATCTGGACTACACCTGTGAAGATGCAAACACCACCAAGTTAGGCGCAGGATGTTTAATGATGAAGGAGGCATCCTCATCATAGCTTCTGCAGGAAAAAAAAGCCACGTTTAAGAGACCTACCGCTTCTCTGGCTACGCTCCCCATTGGGGGTAGGAGAAGCGGTGGGTCTTTTAAAAGGTTGTTTTTTTCCCCTGCAGAAGCAAGCAAGCACTGATGGTGGCCATCACCGCTTGCTTCTGCAGCAAAACAAAACAAAACAAAACAAAACAAAAACTTTTAAAAGACCTACCACTTCTCTGGCTACGCTCCTCATTGCGGGGACGGTGAGTCTTTTAATTTTTTTTAATTTTTTATTTGCTGCAGAAGCAAGCAAGCGCTGATGGTGGCCATCCCCGCTTGCTTCTGCAGTGAAGAAAATGTTTAAAAAACCCATCGCTTCTCTGGCTATGCTCCCCATTGGGGGGAGGAGAAGCGATGGGTCTTTCAAAAAAAAATTTTTTTTGGCTGCAGAAGCAAGCGCTGATGTGGCACAGTTGTTTTGTCTGCCTTTTTGCCTTGCTGAAGGTGTTTAGTGTTATTTTATTTATAATGGTTGGTTATGGTACTTTTAAATACTTTGTATTCCACCGCCACCCCTTATTTACCAATTGTTCACCACCACCCCCGCCAGTGTTCCCATTGGGAAAGTTGGTGCAGTCAATAAGTATAAAATATATAAATAAATAGCACAAATAACATAAGATATGCTGACAACACTGTCCTGCTTGCAACAAGTCTGGAAGATTTGCAAGGATTATTGGATTCTGTTGCTGCAGAAAGCAGTGCCATGGGATTGTGACTTAACATGAAGAAGACAAAATGGATGGTTATCAGTAAAAAAAAAAATGGTTCACAGAACCTTCTCAAGATCAGCAGTGATGTAATTGAGAGAGTATCATCTTATAAATACCTGGGATGCTTTGTCAAAGATAACTGGGATTCTTGATGTGAAATTCATTGTAGAATTGAACAAGCTGGAATTTCCTTCCAGAAAATGAGTAAAGTCTTGACAAACCAGGACTTAGCTATCAGACTTCGCACTTGAATACTTCAGTCCTATGTATTCAGCATACTTCTCTATGGTGTTGAAACTTGGACCCTTACAGACACATTATGCAGGAAGCTGGAAGCATTCAAAATGTGAATGTACAGACACATTCTGAAGAGACCCTGGACAGCCAGAGTCACTAATGTGGTTGTATTACAATGCATGAATAAAAAACTAAAAATACTCATTATTGTATTTCGGACACACAATGCACAATAAGATATACCATCTGCTGCAAGTTATCCTTCAAGTTAAAATAGATGGGAAGCGTGGCCTGGGGCGTAGAAAAACATTCTGGCTTAAGAACTTAAGCCGATGGTCTGCATTGAGCACAATTGCTCTGTTTAGAATAGCCTTAGATAGAAACCAGCTCAGGCTACTGATCGCCAATGTTCTACAAGGACACGGCACATGAAGAAAAACACTTGAATCCTACTGCACTTCTACCTGGGGGAAAAATGAATGGCTTACAAGTTTTGAAGCCCCACACAAACTTATTTAGATGTACATTAGAGTCCCTTGTATCTGTGGGGATTCATTCTAAGCTCACCCACCCCATGAATGCTAAAACCCACATATAATAACAAACACAATCCAGAAAAAAAAACTATTTTCAACATGTAATATCAGAGCTGAACACTAGAGGGAATCCGAAACCATGCCATTTGCTTTTGAACAAGAATGCATAGTAATAGAATGCATATCTGGATCCCTCTAGTGGCCAGTTTTGATAAATACATTATACAAGTATATATTTCCAATTTTTTGTTCTAATATTTTAATAGTGGAAAAAACCCCCAGATATCACTGAGTGATCCAGTCAGCTCAATGACCTATAGCTTATCATGAAACAGAGGCTTTGATAATGACCACATCTGTAAACAGATCTGAAAAGACAAAAAAAGCTGGTTGTCTTGGTGGGTTTCTCTTTGTCTTTGGAATTCTTACTGTCCAAAATCCACCTGGCCGATTTGCTTGGAATTTTAAAACAGTCTATAAAACGGCCAATTAGGCAGGCTTTCCTGTAGCATAGATCATCTTAAGTTAGCATGATTTTAGTAATGATCCTAGTTGCACCATCTGTTCTTCTTTTAATCCTAGTTTAATTCAATTAAAATTTAGAATAATAGAATAATAGAATCATAGAGTTGGAAGAGACCCTGAGGTCCATCCAAGTCCAACCCCTTGCCATGCAGGAACCTCCATCACAGTACGTCCGACAGATGGCCATCCAGGCTCTGCTTAAAAACCTCCAAAGAAGGAGACTCTACCACCCTCCATGGCAGCATATTCCACTGCCGAACAGCTCTAACTGTCACGAGGTTCTTCCTAATGTTCAGATTGAACCTCTTTTCCTTCAGTTTGAAACCATTTCACCGAGTCCTAGTCTCTGAAACTATGGGAAGCCAGTCCCCTCTTCCATATGATATCCTTTCAAATATTTAAACATGGCTATCATATCCCCTCTCAGCCTTCTTTTTGTAAAGCTAAACATTCCCAGCTCCCCAAGCCATTCCTAATAAGACATGTGTTCCAGACCTTTAGCCATCTTGGTCGCCCTCTTTTGAACCCATTCAAGGTTGTCAACATGCTTTTTAAATTGGACACAGTACTCCAGGTGGGGTCTGAGCAGAGCAGAATAAAGTGGTACTATTACTTAATTAATTTAATAATTACTTACAAATAATTACAAATAGTTTATTTTTTCCTGATTCATTGATTTATATTGTCATTATTATTTGATGTTGCACTATAAATTAATGTCCATTATTTTATTTGATTTTTTATATTTAATTTTTTGTATTTGTATTATTTGTAACATTATAAACCACCCAGAGTGGCCTTGTTGCCAGATTGGTGGTGGTAAACAAACAAACAAACAACTAAAATAAATAAGCAAGCCAGCAAGCTGTGGACATCTCTTTTTCAACAGTAGCATTCTATACAGAAGCACTGTCTCTCCATGCCTGTTAAAAATGTTGCTGAATATTTCAAAGGGGTTGATACTCTAAGTTGAATAGCACAATTCACATTTCATTAATCATCCTGAAATTTTCACTTGTTTTTATTCTTTGGACAAGTTATTAGCTCAGCTCTGGCAGAAACCACTGCAGGATAGAACAGGGCAGAGTCAATAAAAGCCCTACAGAGCAGAAGTGCAGTGTACGGTTTAGTTTTATCAGCATATAATGGGAGAGAGGGCAGAGTACTTGTTCAATAACCCCTGGTCATATGAGTATGTTGCAAATATACAAGAGTTCCTATTTATTTCTGTGAAAAGCTGAGTTGCATTCTTTTAAGTACCATTGGAGAGGGATCAGTTCATATGTAGATGAGAGATAGCACACCTAGTTACCATGGAAGTAGGAGCAGGTGTTAAGTACTCTTGTGGATGTTAAGAGATGGTTGAAATAGGGATGGGCAGGGAGAATTTGCCCAGTCTGCAATTTAAATGGAACTTTATACACGATCCACAGGAGTGTATATTTTAATTTTTCCAATTAAAAAACTATGATTCTCCCGGATTGATACATGCATACATAGGCTGGAACACCAAGTATCTTTTGGATTGTACAGCTCATTGAATTGTGCAGAGCTAAACAACAACAAAGTATATAAAATATGTACATTAGGGAAAGCTGCATAAAGGCATGAACATATGGATAAAAAGTATACAACAGAAACACAAGTTTACATTATTTAAAACATACAGATGAATGGGGTAAGGGGCCCACTGTACCATCCAGGACAATTTCCTCACCTCTAGCACAACAAGGTTGAAGCGTAGGTAACCATCTGGATGGCACCATCAGGAAGGGAGTGTCCCAATATCTTTATTTTATGTATTTGTTTTTGAATATTTTTACCCCACCTTTCTCCTTGGAAGAGGACCCTAGGAGGCTTACAATAATGAGGGACAATATACAGCCCAGAACATTTTAAGACATGTTGAAGTTAAGAACAAGGAATTAGAAGAGGCATCTTAGAACACTGAGATGCCTCCCTGGAGGAACCAGCCCTTGACTCCAACAACCAAGTCATCTAACTGCTGGGAAACCCAGGCCAGACAACTTCATGGGAAGGAAGCAGAACCTGAAAATGAGATATCTAAGGGGGGAGCAGGAGATGAGCTGGCACAAACAATTGGATGGCATGTGATGGGCTCAGGTTAGGGGGCAGAGTTGGGAAGAGAGAAGATGTAAGAAAATCAGTTCTTCAACAGGAGGAGGACAGAAAGGAGTGGGGCAGTGCCCAGGAGTTCAGCTGCTACTAAAACCCTTGTGCAACTGGGGGACTCTGGCTAATGATCTGATTCTAACCAGACCTGGAGGTGTCTGAAGTCACAGAAGTCTACAAGAGCCACCAAGAGAGGTCATCACCAGCCTGTGGGCTGTGAATCCTCCCCTAGTGCTAGTGGTGACGGTGCCAGCTGTTGAGATTTTGCCAGCTGAGTCAGGTCCTCCTTGCATTGCAGGCAGTAGACAGTGTTCCTGGCCAGGGCGCAACATCTCTGGACACCAGGGGCACCTTCCCAAAGGTGCTCATGTTTCCTTGGGTGGGTGAAGAGAACTGCCCTTGGGACAAATACCAAAGGCTGTGTCTGTTGAGACTTGGGAGGAGGGTTTGAGGATGAGTTCAATGACACAGAAACTGTATTCTCCAAATATCACGAAACAGACCTGTGTATCATGAGACCTGAAATCCTGTCTCCTAAGCCCTCATGGTTGCAGAACATCTCAATCCCGCTCTTCCAAAGGATAGCCTGGGGGCTCACACAATGGATGAACAGGATGGTGGAACCAAAAGCCTTTGGTGCTACTTTCAACAAGAAAGGCTTAGTGCTGTTGTTTTGTTTATAGCAACTCCCTGATCCAGCTGACTGGGTAATCCTTGCAGCTGCAGTTGAAGAAACCAATTTGTCAAAGCTGGTAGTAGAATATATCTGTACCTGGCACATGGACCAGAAATAAACTAATTCACTTAGTGTATCAAGAACAAGGATTTCAAAGATACCATTGAGGTCAAACATTAAAGTAACAGCTATTTCTCTATTATTTCAGAAAATTTAATGTTCTCTTAGTGTCCATTTGACTACCATTTGATTAACAAAATACAGAATTTAGTCTCACATATCTTGTTTTAAAGTTCACGATCCACCATTCAAAAGATGCCTGCTGAAAGATTTTCTCAACAGGCTCTTCCTACTGAAACTAGCTCTACATCACTTCACAGTGCTATACAAAGACCACCACTACTACCACAAGTACGAAAAATAAGTGCTTTTATGCACACATTTTTAATACTGTTTCTATGTCTCTGGCACTCGCTTTATCTCAGTCTATAAACACCTTGTGTGGTATTCACAGGAGTACACCGTTTACAAAGAAAATTAAGAAGCAATTTCAACCAAAGAGAAGTATTTTCCATTAACATTAGATGTTAACACTTTCTATTAACAGTCTTGAGTAACTTTTCAGAAATATATTTTTAACATTAGATGTTAACACTTTCTATTAACAATAGTCAAGTAACTTTTCAGAAGCACATATTTAACAAGAATGATTTAGCTTCAAAACATACGAGACTACCTTAAACCAGACCTCCTCATGATAACCATTGTGACATAGTGTATCGGGTCACCAATGGATCTTTTCAAAGCTTGAGAAGTTACTTTTTCTAAAAAATGGCTACATAAATCAGTAGAAAATTGCTGTCTGGGATTTAAATTCTGTTTCCATTTTACATTACAGTACTGTACATGTTAGGTCTTTGAGCCTTTAAAACTCTGTGTCTGAAGTGGAGGCATCCTCAGATATGACTGTGATTGTTAGCTGGTCAATGTTTCTATCAGCCAGCGATGTTCAGTTCTTTCTCCAAATTCCTCTTCGTCCACTGACACATCACTACTACATGTGACTCTCCCATCCATTACCCAATGGGGATGGTTGGGACCTGTGCCAACAGCACAATATCTTGCCATAAGGCTCAGCCTGGCATCATTGTAGCAGAGGTAATTTGACTTTGCGAGGTGAATTGTCTGCATCCTTTGGTCTCGCAAAATCAGAATTTTTTTAAAAAAGAAAAAGGCAGAAGAAAGATGGGAGCTTCTAGTTTATCGGTAGAATCATTTGTTTACAATACTAGAAGGCACATAACTGAAAACATGAATAGTCAATATATGACACACTGAACCTCTGCCAAAGAGGCAATAATAGCCAGGATAATAACCTTTGCTTTTTGATATGATAAGAGTTAGTAAGTATCCCATCCTCTTCTGACTTCTAGTACCTCTGCCCAAGAGAAGCTTTAATCTCTGTTCTTTTAACAATGTGCTACAGAACTGGAAAAGGGAGTCACTGTACCTTCTGTAACACAAGTCATTTTCATAATATATTTTATAAACAAGAGAAAATTAGCAAGATAATCCCAACACTAGATTTTAGACAGTAGTGGAATGTGTCATTTTTGTTTATTTGTTTATTTGTTTGTTTTGTTGCATTGGGGATGGCTTGTATACATTTTGGCTTAATAGTCACTGTCACTAAGATTGTCTGGAACATGTTTTTTAAGTTGTTTCCTGTGTTCCTACTAAATGAGATGCCCCCTTTTAAAATCAGCTGTAACATTCACAATGGGTTTAAGTTGATTAAGAAAACAGTGTTTCATAATACAAATCTGGTTGCTATTAATTTTAACCCCCTTCTTAATAAAATAAGACAACTCGGAGAAAAATAAATATGTGCTTTGGAATTCATGGTGTGAATATGAAACTCAGCTCAGTGACCAGGCCCTCAGTCACTCAGTCTACTTCAATGATGGAATGTGTTTTCTGTAATCTTATACACTTATCAGGGAATAGATCCTAAGGAACTCGACAGGATTTAAAACCCAATGGAAATGAGGAGGATGAAGCAATGAATTTTATTATGGATTGTAGCCCATGATTGGGGTTAGCACATATGAAACCTACTGTTGTTATTTGAAAATTGTGTCACCCTATGTAATGAGGAGAACTAAAAAATACAGGCAACAGACATTAATAATGCTAACAGTGACTGGGACCATTGTAGAAGGAGTTTTAAATTGTTCCCCGAGAGCTTATGGTCTAAAGCAAAGAGCAGAACTGCAGGAAAGATTTCTGGAAACTGGGAAGAAAAGAGTTATCCTTTACAAACACCCTCTTACTTCATCAGAGACCACTGTTGATATTTTTGAAAGACACAGTAAATGCATTTACACATTTTAAGCATTGCCTATTGTTTATGTCTAAAGCAACAAAGACTCTTGCGGCACCTGACAGCATGGCAAGATTTATTTGGCATGAGCTTGCATAAGCTGTAGCTTACACCACTGGACATGCAGCATGCAGTAGACTACAGCCCATGAAGGGTATGCCAAATGATACTTACTCATCTTATGCTGACACCTCCATCCAAACAAACAAACAGCAACATACAACACCTTAGTCTTTGAGGTGTTGTCAGAGTCACTGTGGTTTTTTCTTCAATAATTCCTCCTCACATTTTTTGGTTCTAAGAGTAACACTATTGTATCATATGCAATATTCCAAAGTATATAAAATGCTTTACAGAAGAAAAGAAATAAGAGAAACATAATAGCTTCACAGCTTCCAAAGTCTTTACACTGTTAAACAATACTATTGAAAATGGCCACCAAGGCTCATTGTTCATAAACCTAAACCAAACAATGCACCTTTTCTTCTTCCCATATTCTAAGTATCTGAAAAGCATTTGAAGGTATCCATGCCTATCATTATTAATCATCATTACATTGTTGATCTGAAAGCGAAGAAATCCCCAACAGTGCTGTATCAAAATCTGCCCAATTATTAATTCAAAGCCATTGAACCAAGCCTAATCATTAGCCTGAAGTAGCCCCCTGCCCCACCTCAATTAAAGCGGGGGCGCAGGGTGGGGGCAGAACACTGCTTTAAATGTAGAGGAGTATCTTTTTAAAAAGCTCCATATCCGTCACTCCGTGTAGCTACTGCAAATGCTGGATAAGCTTCATAGGCTGCGTAAGTTGCCAAATCCTGTCCTAGAGTCACCGCTTGCTTGAGCTGAGTGGCCGCCACGGTTGCAGCTGCATTTGGAATGTATCCTGTGATGAAATGCAGAAATAAGATTAATTTAGCACAGCTGCTGAGATTGGCAATAATCCTTCACTTACATCTTTGGGAATGACAAAAATGCCAGTTTTACTTTGACTGAACCAAGTGTGTGGTTTTGGCCATATTTGTCTAACTACTAATAGTAGGGTGTGTGTGTGTGTGTGTGTGTGTATGTATGTGTGAGAGAGAGAGAGAGTAGAGAGTAGAACCCAAGGAAACCTTTAAAGACTTAAAGAGATTGCCTTTGCAATAGTAGTTTTTTATTTATATGTTTCCTTTTTAACCCAAATGGCATCCAGTATATGGAGTATGTGTGTGTGTGTGTGGGGGGGTACTCCCATATACATATAAGGCTATTACAGGCCAAACATCGAATATAAGCCAACCCAAATATAAGCTGAGATACCTAATTTTACCACAAAAATACAGGGAAACTTATTGACTCAAGTATAAACCTAGGGTGGGAAATGCAGCGGCTATTTCAAAAATAAAAATAGATACCAATAAAATTACATTAATTGAGGCATCAGTAGGTTAAATGTTTTTGAATATTTATTTCAAAGAAAAACAGTAAACTAGCTCTGTAAGTGCAAAAAAACCCCAAGCTAAAACACAAGAGTTAAAATCCTTCAAAACTGGATTCCTCATCATTTTTATCTCCAAACAGAGCTTCAGAGCTTGATGATAAATAAGGCAGTTCCTCTTGCCAATTAATATTAGTCATTACCAGAAATAAAGATTAATAATTCAAAAAATGAGAGACAGAGTGAAGGATTCCACATGCAAAATAACAGTAGGAAAATTAACATCATGGGGGAAATGTATATTTGTACATTACCAAAAATTTGTTATTTATTCATTTTATTTTATTTCATTATTTGATTTATATACCACCCTTCTAGGACTTTGCCTACTCTGGGCAGTTATTCCCAAGTTTATAAACAAAGATAATGTTTTTTTATGAATTTATCTACCTCAGTTCTGTGAATTGGTACCTCAGATAAGTGAATTGATACCACGGAAAGGAGGAGCCTGTGGCCAGTCCAGGGAGGTGATCCGGCTGGGGAGGAGTTCACCCAGGGAGCTAATTAGTGTGACAGTGGCCATTGAGTTGTGGACTACAACTCCCACAATCCTTCACCAAGCTGGCCGAGTACTTGGGAGGCAGTGTAATGGGCAGGACCCCCTCCAATGCCTACTCCAAGCTGGCCGAGTGCTCAGAAGGCGTTGGAATGGGAAGGACTAGCCCTCTGCTGTCTTCGCCATCAGACAAGCTCTTGGGAGGTGGCGGAACTGCGGTAACTTTATATTCACTCAAATACAAGCCGAGGGCATGTTTTCCATGCAAAAATAAAGGCTGAAAAACTCGGCTTGTATTTGAGTATATATGGTATGTGACTATTTGTGTTCCTGAGAAATAAAGAAACCCTATTATTTATATGCCATGTTCTCATTGTCACGGCTACAATCCTCTGCTTGCCTACATGGGTTTACACATCTTCTGAGTGGATGTGTATAAAACTGTGCTTTAGATTTTGTTTTCTAAGAGTCAATGGGTGGAAACAGGACTGGGTCCCAACTGGTCGAGTTATTTGGGGGCAGAAAATCTCACAAGACATGTCTCCGAGACTGACAATATGGGAATAGGAAATAAATTAAATACAATAAAAATCAAAAGCTTTTTTTTAAACCATTACTCCCTAAATCAAGGATCTGAGGTAGACATCTCTTTGAGACTCATAGTAAGGCCTGCCTTTTGGTATTGGGAGAACAAAATATAACAGATGGTGCTATGACCAAAAGCCTTCTCTGATTCTGATGTACCCAGCTGTGGCAGTGAATTATCTCAGCTGCTTCACCACCCTTAGTGACCTCTAGAATCCTCATTTTCAAAATCAATGGGATTTCAAGGCATGAGGTCATTGCCTGCCTTTACATTTTAGAGATAAGGAAGGGGCCAGTGACTTGGATTACAAGTAGTACTTCTATCACTTCCCTTACATGTGAGTAGAAGGGCAAAGCTTGACTAACTGTGCTTCATGTAGAACACTGCACTGTAATAGGTAACTGGAATATAATGCTATGGAAGTTTGATACACTGTTGACCTTGGCTGGGCAAGAAGGCCTACCTACACAATGGGGAGAGGGCTGTGAAAGGAGGAAATTGATTACGAGAAAGTAAGGAGTTAGGCTTGCTCACTGTCCTTCACAAGGGCTATATTAGCGATAATATAGCTGTAGAAAACTGTTCTTACCATGAGGATCAATTTGATGGCATATAGTTATTGTAAGGATTTTTAACCTCTGAGTCTTCATTTTGAGCCCATTTTACAGTAAAAAGTGGCAAGTAAATAAAAATCTAAGACCACAGTGAAACACAATGAGAAAGGTCTAGACTAAACATGATAAATTGATAATGAACCACATAAAAAGGTGGATCATGGTTTGTGGATAGCCACAAGCCACAAACCACCTGAAATTTGTAAAAAACAAACAAACCATAAACTGGTTCATTTTTTAAAGTTCATGCTTGGGGGGAGGGGAAACTAACCCTTCCCAACACAACAGCCCATCCCCTGCAAACTTCCTACTGTCTCTGTCACAACTCTACCTGGTCCTGCTGTCTCTTCCTCCTCCTCCACTGCCACCATCTAGAGAGACAGGGGCCCAGCTACTGGAAGGGAAGCCAGGATACTGTCTCTCAAGATGGCAGTAGTGGAGGCGAAGTATGAAGAAGAGGAGGAAACAGGGGCAGGCTGTGGTTGGTTGGTGGGGAACGAACCAGGGTGTATGAAAACAAAACCAAAACACCAGTTCCTATTTCTGGTGGGTTCAGGTTCATCAGTTTTGATTAATCTTAACCAACCCAAACCAGTGAAACAGAGACTTTCCACAAATGTCCTTATTCATTTTTTTCAGTTCTAGACTGAGATGAGTACCCTGGTAAAAGCAGGTTGCTCTTTGACCTTCTTCCAACAGGAGCCTCTGCAGTGCCCCACCTCCTGTGTTATATATAGGCTGGGGGGGAATGGAGAGCTGAATCCCGCCCTTTGGAACTGGGGACTCTAAGCAAAGCTCTAACCCAAATTTTCAGTGTACTCCTACCTCTGCATCACAGTACACAGATGAAAGCAACCCCCCCCCCCCAATTTTGTGTACCTTTGGGGAGGGAGCCTAAAGGGGTTTCAGTGGGGAGAATTCTACTTCCATCAGACTAGTTGCAATAGCCTAAGTCTGGCTTCAACCCAGCACATGTGTTCATCTTACAATCCTTTCCCAGATGTATCTTAATTTGTTTTCCAATTAGGTTTGTTTTATCAATGAATAACCCAACATCTCCCCTTTCAGAGGAAGAGAGTGGGAGACTTTGCTTAGAAGGATGAATTTTATATTAATGATGGCTCCCCTAAGAGGCTGCAGGATTACTGGACTGCCAGAGACACCTGCATTGAAACACACAAAATGTATTTCTGAGCCTTCTTCTAAGCAATAATATAATGGTAGGTGAAGGTTATTATAATTAAGCAATAAGTGGCACCGAGTTCAATAAAACATCAGTGTGTCTTATGTAATGCGGAAGCTTGAAGAAGCCTAGACAAATTGATTTTTCTCTGTGGCAGGAAGCGAGATGGATTTTCAATTCTTTAAAAAAGTGTTGAAGTTCCTGAATGATTCCATATTAATCAAGCCAGCTGACTGGCAGATACTTCCAGTAATTTATAAGAAAGAAAACAACATGAAAGAAGAATTTAAAAAAGCAGTGCTGGAAGTTTTATTCCATCATTTTAGTTTACTGTATGTATGCCTTGCCTTGGCTCAGCCTAGGGCAGTGATGGCGAACCTTTTAGAGAACGAGTGCCCAAACTGTGATTCAAACCCCACATTTTTTTTCGCAAAGTGCCAATACAGCAATTTAACTTGAATACAGATGGCTGTGAGGGGGCAATGTTGGGTGCCCACAGAAAGGGCTCCGAGTGCCACCTTTGGCACCCATGTCATAGGTTTGCCAACACAGGCCTAAGAGGAGCACACTGGGCAGGTTTAATGGCCCTGAGATAATCCAGGAGGCTGCATGGACCACTCGAAATGCAAACAAAGAGTGGAAAGGACATGGCACTGGAAGTGGATAGAAGTCTACTTTTAAGGTAAGTCCCTGACCCACATTGAGTCCCAGTCTTCTTCCTTTTCTTTTAGGATGGCAACAGGGCCCAAGGAAAAGTTATGGGAACAAAAATGCCAGCACATTTTATTTTGTCTTATTCCTGCTGAAATAACAAAGTCTGTAATAATAAAACCTTTCTGAAGTTATTATAAATTAACCGTCTCTGTGGGGAGCAATTGGGCCAAGGAGACTAATAAGATCTCCAACAATTGGAAGGACAGAGAGGACTGTAAAAGAAATGGGAAGCATTTCTTTCATGGGCTTGGCTATGTTAACATATTTGAGGGGCCAAGCCAGCAATTGCACAATGGCCGTTACTTCACGAGGCGCATCGCTTCGCAGCGACATTGCCTTCGCTTTGAATTCGGTGGCGGTCACGTGGTTTCCATTCGATCCCACCCCTCTTTCGCTGTACTCACGTGCACCCATTTTTGGACCGAATCGATTGCAACCTCACGTCCTCCCTTCACATTTGCATGCCACTTTTCAACGTCCGTTTTTTCCCATCCTCTTTTTAAAAAAATTGCTACTGATGGCGTATCAATGCATCAATATGTAACTGTCAGTTGCAGCGGAACAGTTTCCATAGTGATTTCGGCATGTGACTCTACTGATTTTAACTGTTTCCTGGCATCATTGGCAGCCCCGCCACCGCCGCTACTCGGGGGGGAGCCCCGCATGGCACAGCTGCCCACCCACCGCCGCTTGCGCGCTACATGCCCTGGGCGCCCTGCTCTGGCCGGGTGAGGTGGCGGCTGCTCCTCCTGCTCCCGCCGCCGCCGCCGCCGCCGCTACTCGAGCGAGGGAGTCCCCTGCTAAACTTTATGTTAGATGCCAATGCATCGATATTCCTGCTTGAATGTAATTAAAAAAAAAACGAGTCCACACGTCACGTTGGGAGCAAAGCGAGATGCGAAGCGAAAAGATTCCTGGCCACTGGCAGGGTCACCACTCGCCCCGGTTGGAGCACGGTAAAGGGGGCGTGGTCGGGGTGGCATCGCAGCCAAAAAGGAGGGGCGTGCGGACTGAAACGATTGATTCGCACAGAAAGGAGGGGTTGCCGCGAAGCGAGAGGTTCGTGAAGTAACGGCCATTGTTTACATACCTGGAAAAGCTGCTGTAGCAGCAGCAGCAGCAGCAGGTGCCTCTGTGCCTTCTGTGGGAATGCCCAAAGTCTGGAGAGTATATTCTGCTGCATATGTTTTGGCTTCATCTACATATGCGCTGAGCTTAGGTGGCGTGAAGGGATGCCTGCAAAGGAAGTTACATATAATGTACACAAACACACATATAATCTATTTTATTTTCCTAAGATTCAAATCTTGGGAAGCACACATTGTGTTTCTTGGAAAAGAAAAGAAAAGAAAAGAAAAGAAAAGAAAAGAAAAGAAAAAAAGGAAAAGAAAAGAAAAGAAAAGAAAAAAGAACAACATATGATGGAATGATTTTGCTTTATTTCTTTAATTTATTAATTATATCTACTCCATCAGTCTATGAAATTAGTGTTTTGTTTCAAAATGAAACTCATTGCGTTTCATTTTGTTTCATTGCTAAACAACATTTTATTGAATTTTAGTAACAAAATGAAAGGAGTAACAAAACAATTGTGCCGTTCTCATTGGGGACAGCCTAACCTGTCAAAAAAAAAAACCTACCTGGGTGGCGGCAGCTTCCTAATTGTTCTGATCTTCCTAATCGTTCAGCTGGGAGGCAGGCGGCGTGCCAGAATGGGAGCAAATAGTGCTTCATTTGAATTTCCTGCTGTTTCCTCCATTCTCCTTTGCCACCCCCACTTCACAGCTGGTTTTTTTCGACAGGCTGGGGTGGGGGTTGGAGAAGGGAGGTGCCCTCCCTGCCCACACCCGACCTATTAAAAAGCCCCAGCTTGGAGGTAGGGGAGGGGCAACAGACAGAAGGGAACAGGCAGCAAAAACCTGTTTGGAGGACGGCCACCCTCACCACCACCCCACCTGGCAAAAAGCCCCAGCTAGGAGGCAGGGGGAGGGGTGACACATGAGAACAGGAAGCCAAAACCTTCTCCCTTCTGGCATGTTGCATCTCTCCCTGCTTCCCAGCTGGGGCTTTTTAACAGGTGGTGGCGTGGGGAGCCTTTTAAAAAAACCCCACTGGAACAGCAAGAGTGCTGGCGCGGCAGGGGGTTTAAAAACCCTCTAGCCCACCACCCTTTATGTCCTGGCACCCCAGCAAGAGTGCTCTCGCTGTTGCGGTGGGGGATTTTAAAAAGCCTCCAGACGGTGCACTCCCTGCCCAAAACACCCCCCTGGGAGGAAAGAGTGGCAAGGGAAAAAGGAGAAGTCAGGCTGTGAATTTACTGGCAGGCAAGAACTAAGCAGGGAAACAGCCAGCGGATCTCGTTGCTGAAGCAAGACCTGCCGGTGGTTCCCTGGTTCGGTTCCTCCCAAACAGAAAACATCATTTTGTTTCGATTCAGGATAACATGCTGTTTGCCATTTTGTTTCATTGCGAAACAGTTTGAAACCTCATGAAATGACAAAACAGTGTGTCAATTTTTTTGGAAGGTACCCATCCATAGTCACAACCTTTGGTCAGTCCTATCCCTTGTATTTCAAACTCCTGGAAGCCTCAACCAGTGTGGCCAACCATCAGGGGTTTTGGGACCTGGCAGTCAAACCTTCTTCAGACTAAAAGTAACAGCTCTATCCTCATTTTCCCTCACAATAATAGTAATATAAAATGGCTGAAATCCTATAGCTCTTGGTGTTGTGAAAATTCCTGCCCGCAGAGCTTCACTTGGAGTGACACCCAGGCAGTTTACATTGCATGCCTTATGCTGTAACTTGATTGTGGAGCTAGTTGCACCACTGTATCTGCAGAACAGCACACTAGATTTAATATCCAGCTTGCGAACAGCTGTCATTTAAGCAGGCATAGCTGCACAATAGTGTTTGGGCCAATAAATAATAGGCATAATTTTAAAAAATGCACAATAAATAATAATGGAATGGAGGTTAAATACAAAGCCTGTCTTAAAATACGACCCAGAATAAATAAGAAATAAAATCTGAAACACAATGGTAGCCTATAACCAGAAACTACCTAGTTATCGTCTTCACCAATAGACCACATTATCTTCCAAAGACCTGCCTGAATAATCCCACTTAACTCTATTCTTGTATTAAGCAATTTAGACTGGAACAATTTGGACTCCTATAGATTTCAAAAAAAGCCCCAGCTCATAGATTTAACCAAGCAGTCGCCATAGTTACGTACATGGTAGGATTCTGACTGGCAAGGGCAGGAACAGTGATTTTATACAAGAACAATTGTCTTTGGTCTTGTCCAATGGCAGAATGAAGCTGATAGACAGGCTGTCCCCAGTTATTCTTCTGACAGATCTCTTCCAATATCTAAATTAAGGGAAAAGCAGTGAGGACAGAACATATAGTTAGTGTCTCAAAAGTCACTGTTTCCTTTTCAAAAAGAAATACACAAACAAACCAGACTGCATTGCCAAGACATTGTGGTTTACCAATGTTACTTTTATTACATTCCAAAAGCTTAGGACTTGGTAAAGTTATATTTTCTAAAACATTTGTCTGTCACTCATCTTTATTAGTTAGATAAATCAAAATGCTTCTGTTTTTATGCACTGCAAGACAGTGGCACTAGAAAATTTTGTTGCTGCTGCTAATACACAGTTGACTGCTGTCTGCGTCATTTGAGATTCAGCTATTGTCTTGTGGTGGCAAACATGTGAGTTTATTTTAAAACAACTTGATATATATTGTATGAGGCACTGAAGACATGGCAGAAAGGCAACCTACAAATTATGGGCTAGACATGTTTGTGAAGATTCTCAGTCATCCAGGTGAGTTTATCTGGAAGTTGAGTCATGGCAACTGGACTTATTTTTCTTGAGAGATTGAAGTGTTTCACTCCTCATCCAGATCTAACATTGGGATCTCTCCAACCTGTCAGCTCTCTCTTTCCTGTGGCTCCTGTAAATGAAAATGTCCCCTCCTGATTTATGAGAATCAAGAGGATGATTTTGTCTAAATTAAACAGCTCTGGGAAACTGAGTAAAAACAGCAAATAGTCAAAATGTATAGAAGAATAAAAGATATATAGGAAACAAAAAGGTGACCCTCTGTATCTGGAGGGAACCAAAAGACACATGCCGTAGTTAAGAAGGGATGTGATTTTTTTTGACTGGGTTCCACCCACCTGTGGAGCAACTTTAATTCCTTGAGGTTTTAAGCTGACATGATTCATTGGCGTAAGCTCCATTCCCGGCAGAAGGTCATACAGTTTGTCCTCGCCTCTTTTTTCTCCCTTGAGATGGTACCCACGACCCAAGGCAGGGTGAGTCAAGTAGCCACGGCCTCCTAGTCCTCTAACTCCAGCTGCCCCTACAGGTACATTCATGTAAATTTCTAGGAATGTAAGAAGGCATTAAACTGAATCAAATCACAGGAAAATCTCCCTGATTTTTACTGTATTGGAAGACGTAACACCACACACCAACACTTGACACAAGGGTGGGTTCTTTAAAAAAAAAATGCTTCACTTCTGCCAACTGTGGCCAGACCTGCTGCTGTTATCCAGGATGCTGTCCAGTTCAAGCAACAGGCTTTTTTTCAGCACTGAATAGGAGAGTGACAAAATATGTAGTCTGCTACAGGTTCTTGTTCTGCCACCAAAGACGCTAACATTTCTTGCACTGTCGCTAATGTTCAGTGTTTATTGAACATAATTCACTGGAAAGGAGCAACGCTCTGAGCACAGAATCTCTTTATTGCCTTTCAAGTGCAGGACAATAACGCTCGTGGGTATATGCAACTAGCAACGGGACTGTATTGTTTCAACTTTGATTGCACCTTGAGGGCATTTTGTTATTTTTAGTATCTGCAGTTATTTCAGCTTGCCACATTCAAATGTCCTCAACTTCTCTGTTTCAAATAATAATAATAATAAGGCCTCATTCAAGGAAACATATGAGCCTAGGGGGCTGCCATCTATTGTAATGCATGCCCACAGAATTGTCCTTCCAAAAATGTCATTTCTACACTGAATGCCAGCCACACCTTTATTAGTATAAGCCAGGTCTTTTCCAATTTCCCTTTGTGAAGTGCCTGAAAGCAGGTGTTGAAGGACATGGATTAATTCTCGCTTACTGGCCCCCTCTCCCTCTTTTCCGTCCAGCTTAAAATGAGTCTTGGCATTCAATCAAAATCATGTACAGATTACTTTTCTGAACTGCTTTCCATTTAACGGATACAGAACAATCACTAAAAATTAGATGGTCATCATTCACAGGCATAAATGTCAGTGCATCTGTGTTGGTGTACATATTTGACCACATTTTCCACCATTAACATTTGTGCTTTTCTAGCCCCGTTTCGAAGACTAGATTTCGTTCGCTAAACAATTTTGGGAAGATTCACCCCTACGTGTAGCTCATTTGCTGGGCCATCCACAGATGTTTCAACATTTGACGACACGCAGCTGAACTTATGCAGTGAATCCCCTGAAAGCCATTACAGTAGCTCCCAGGAGACAGGAAGTGGTACAAAAGTTTTGTCCTTGTGTAAAATGTTCTGCCTGTGATGATCTGTTTAGACTTCAGGTAATAATCTGATGCTGCATCTGAGGAAACAAATGCTTCTCCTGGAATTTACCAAGGGCAAGTAAGTGGAATTTTAACTCTGTTCAAGATGTGACTGTCTACTTTGTTCCTTTAACGAACCATTAACAGAGTCATGCTCCATCAACCCATGTGAGAAGAGTTAAATTTTACATGGATGAAGCACAGGGGTAGCCACAGGTATTGCCTTGAATTAATTTTGGCTGAGAAATAGTTGTAACCAAATCTCAATCAAATATTAAATCATATTCTGGCTGAAATCCAGCAGTAAGTGGCAACTAGAGTAAGCCCGCTGAATCAATGGAACTGACATAGTTGTTGATTTGCCAAATCCCCATTGATTCAATAGACTTACTTTAGTGGTAACTAAGGCTGCTGTTAACATTGACAAAGGTGGTTACTTCACGTCCTTCCTCATTCCGAGTTGACGTTCCTTTCATGATCATGTCGCTCATGGTCACCTGGTCTTGTCCCGGTACTGTCCCTGTTCCCGTGTACCCACGGGCGTGATTGATGGTACCGTGACGACTGTTACTGCATGTCCTTGTTTCGTGACAACACATGAACTTCTCAGCTTTTGTTCTCGGTTTTTTTATGGTCCGACCTTCTGGTTTTTGATCTTTCAAATCTCCTCAACTTTGCCTTCAATGTGTTATGGAGCTAAGTTTGAGGAATTTGTCTTTTAATCTCTCTGCACTGCATTGCTGACTCCATAGGGAATGTACTGGTGAATGGCACTTTGCACTCCTGCCGCTAGATGGAGAACGGCATGTTGCGTGACGAGCCTAACTTCAAGGGCACTCGTCTTGGAACAAGAACTGAGATAACCAGATTCCCAAGCCCAGGGATGGGTATGGCTCATCAAACTTTAATCTCAGTTCAGGGGGCGTGGTTGGGATGAACTCCCATTGTCAAACAATGGACGTGCGGTAAGATTTCCTCATACCAGTCCCAAGCGGGACTGTGAACAGCAATGAGAGGGACGTGAAGTAACAGCCAAAGATTGCTCTGCAATTAGCACAGGAGGTTTGAAGCATTTTTCTCTGATCACACAACACAAAATCCAATGCAAATCAGCCTGGACCTTTTTATTTACGCATTAGAGCCTCCCTCCCCACCCCCTGACTTTTTAAAAGCCAGAATGAGTCAAATGGTGTTTTTTTCGGTGTGATCATTTGTTGCTTTCCACAAAATGGCAAGAGGAATGACTCTGACTGAGGCATGATGTTTTGGGAAAGCAGGAACACTCCAGTCCGTAATCTTTCTCCCTAGTCAACCAAAAGGATTTATTTTGAAAAACTAACTACCAGGTTTAGCACCAGGCTGCCCTATCATCACTGAATTTATAAATTCGGTTAAAAGACAGGAAAGAAGAGCCTGGGATCACTAGGTGGCTGTGGGCTGTGAATGCCTATCTCATCGTATTGGATTGAAGGCCAGTCTGGATATTGTCACTGATACAACCTGGGATCTTCATATGATCACCTAAACTTCATACAATCGTAAAATAGAGCATGAATCAAGCCTCAGCAAAGAAGAATTGCTCTAATTCACCTTGTATAGTTGCACCCTTAGAACTGGATTTCAGCCATAACATTGGGATTTTGGAGGATCCATCATTGGCTTAAAATGGACATGAAATTAATTAGATGCAAATGTATTTTGTAGATGGAGCTTTAGAAGCAAGACCATGAAGATAAGGAAAAATCTTTTGTTACATAAGAGAGAAAAATTAAGCAAAGCAAGATAGAAGGACTGATAAGGTGAACAGATGCACTGATGTAAGGAGGAGTAAAATGGCATAGATCAACTTAGTGATAATGTTGCCTTTTCTACAACTTGCTCAGATTTGAAACTGCAGCTGCCTTGCCTCTTGTCCAATAAATCTGTGGCTGCAGGAATGTTGGGTGCAAACTGCCTATACCCTGAAGTTGATTACAGAACTCCTCCAGATGCTGCCACCATCATTACCACCACTAGATGAGGTAAGTGTGGTGGCCAACCAGAAGAGATGTGACCTACTTTTACTCCAACCATGAACACACTTGTCTAAAGAATCTAAAAACAACTGACTATAGGACAAGGTAGTATTCTGTTCTTGGTGTGGGCATGTGTTACTCAATAAATTTACCTCGAATAGATGGAGGCCTAAGAATGCCCCGGTTGGCAAGATGCCCTTTAGCAGCGGGAAAAGGAAGGTTGGGAATAGCAGCATAAGCTTGAGGTGCATAGAATACTGGAGCACCCAGGTAGGCTGTAGCAGGGTCATATACGTGTCCAAATGTGTAGGTATATTCTGGCAATACTGTTCCTCGCCCTCCTGTGCCTCTGGTGTATCTGATGTAGCTGTCTTTGTCTACTGGCTTGGCCAATGTGACTTCAATGGGAGACCCATCCAGCACCTTAAAGACAACAAGAGATGCACGAGATGAGGAGAAAAGGAGATGTATAGAATCAGGGAGGAGTGAGAGAATTGACAAGGCCCCATCTTGTTTGTTGCTTCAGACAGCAAAATCTTCAAGGCCAGTGCTGAGAAGAGTCTACATTTCAACGACAGATGCTAAACCCCAGTGCTTGAAGTACAGTGCTTGAAGAAATGTCTCTTTACATAACATTGCTTTCTACAAAACAATGTTACCTATAGAGACTCTGAGGAGTTTCTCATCATGTGTGTAACCCTGAAAACACAGTTTCTATGCCAGCACCATTGGCTCTTGACATTCCAGCTGCAGACACTCTCTACAGAATTGGGTCATTTTACCAAATACCACAAGAAAGATGTTCCAAGACATATTGGTCACTTGAGGCAAACTAGCAAATGGTATTTCTCACCAACCCAAGTTGAAGAACATGGTATTCAAAGCCTACAATGTTCCTTGGGTGCCTAAGGCAAATATAAATAAATAAATAAATAAATAAATAAATAAATAAATAAATAAATAAATAAAATTCCTCAATTTTTTATCTCATTCTGCAAAAATATAGTAACAAATGAATTTGACAACAATTTGTTCCCTCTCTTGAAAGCCATAATCTGTTTCCTGAGGTGGCTACTACTTTCTATCAGGGCTTGTGCTGGCTATCTGGAGATGCCATGTGACATCTGAAAGTGCTTCATGAGAAGGAAGGGGTCATAACCCCAAATCTGACAAAACAAAAACAAAATATACCTGTATAGTCCTTGTGCAAAATCAAAGCTAGGTAATACTATCTCACTAATAATATCTCAAACCTATCCTGTTTTTGAGGTATTGTATTAGAGTACTGTACTAATAAATGTATATCAACAGGCCTCGCTTTGGACAAAAATGGACGATTATTCCTAAAAGCAAAGTGCACAAAGTGGAATGGTTTATATTCATACAGTACTTTCTATTTGAACATTTAAAGAGCTACAAAGAGTGGCCATCCTTTTAGTCATACTATAACTGTATAGCAGGGAGGCATCTCAAGAGACAATGGACTGTGTATCCATGACCAGAAAATCACTGCAGTGTAAGCCAAAGCTATTCAGGTCAAACCCTCTAGCAAGCCTTCTGTTGTTTACGCTGCATTGTTTTGTTTTACACACACATACACATGGAAACAGCATTTTAAACCTTTCACTGCCACATATGTACCACTCTTTCCATGCCTTCCAGCAAATACAAAACTAATCCAGCATTACCTTCCCATTTAAGACTTTCATGGCTTCCAGTGCATCTTCTCGGTTATTAAAGTGCACAAATGCATAGTCTCTGATTTTCTTTACTCGTTCCACTGACCCTGTAAAACAAATTTGGAGATTACATCTGGAATGGATATTGCTAGAGTCAAAAATATTGGATTCCGCAGTTGCAGAAAACAGTATCGTGGGATTATGACTTAACGTGAAGAAGACAAAATGGATGGATATTCACCTTGGGTCCTTTTCCATGGAGAAAGGTGGGGTAAAATAAAATAAAATAAAATAAAATAAAATAAATGTATTCTCGAAGGTGCTGGGAAATGGTGTGGGGTCCTGGGAAGTGGTGCACAATGTTTAAAATGCTTTCAGCAAGGGAGCCAAGTGCTTGGCTCCTTTGCTGAAAGTAATTTTAAACATTGCATGCTGCTACCCCACACCCTGGGGGTGGGGACAAGTGGCGCACAATACCTCCATGGAGTCTAGCCCCGAGCTCCAGCTGATAGGCACTGGGGTTGGGGAGAAAAACCTTTTGTTTCCCCACCCCACAATGCTATACAACAGATATTACAGTCAGCAAAAGACAAAAGGAACCCACTCACACAGCAGGAGTATACTGGATACCTTGTAGTTGTTGCCAGGTATATAAGCGCAGCATCCAGACCAGAATCAAAAAACACGAAAGACACTGCAGGCTAAAAGAACCAGAAAAATCAGCCATAGCTGAACACACCCTGAAACAAACTGGACATGAAATCCTCTTCCAGGACTCAGAGGTACTGGACAACACTACCAATCACTATGTCAGACTACACATGGAAGCCATTGAAATCCACAAACATAAGCACATTTTCAACAAAAAAGAAGAAAGTATAAAAATCAACAAAGCCTGGCTTCTAGTACTGAAAATTACAACCTGCAAAGGGTCAAAGTTCAATGATTCCCACCTAGGCACAAGCACTAGTTCACACAACAGAACAGCTAATGACACACACCAACCACAGAGAAGGATCACTGCCACCCCTGATTACAGTGAAACTTCTTAATCCCTTCATCGCAATACAATATCTAACACCCATTCTCCTACATGGGACAAGCGTCCCCTTTCCCCACAACTTTAATAGCCCCCAGTCTCAAAAAACAAAATGGTTCACAGAACATTTTCATGATTGGCAGTGATATGACTGAGAGAGTATCATCTTCAAAATACTTGTAGAGATGGGCATGACTCAGCGAAATTTTCATTTTCATTTTCGTTTTTTCGTTTCATTTCGTAACGAAAACAAAAACGAAATTTTTTTCAGAAGCAAACCGACAACAGAAACGAAACGAAAAATTTTGCCATGTTTTTCGTTTTCGTTACGGCAGACACATTACATTGAAAAGAATGCTAACGAAATGAAAAAATTTCATTTTTGTTTTGTTTTTTCGTTTCGTTTCGTAACGAAAATGAAAACGAAAAATGTACAAAAAAACCCCGAAAAATGAAAACGAACCGAAACGGACCCCTAAACGACAAACGAAAAATGAAAAATTATTTTTTTGAGACGTGCCCATCTCTAAATACTTGGGATGCTATGTCAAGGATAACTGGGATTTTTCATGTAAAATCCATTGTAGAACAATGTTGTAGAACAAGCCACAAATTCCTTTCAGAAAATGAGGAAAGTCTTGACAAACTGGGACTTATCTATCAGACTTCATACTCAAATACTTCAATTCTACATATTCAGTATACTTCTCTATGGGGTTGAAACTTGGACCCTTACAGACACATTATTCAGGAAGCTGAAAGCATTTGAAATGTGGACGTACAAATGAATTTTGAAGATACCATGGACAGCCAGAGTCACTAATGTGGCTGTATTACAGTGCATAAATAAAAAGCTAGAAACCCTCAACACCATAAAGGGAAGAAAATTGCAATATGAGTAATACCATCTGCTGCAGGTGGCCTGGGGCATAGAAGAATATTCTGGTTTAAGAATTTAAGCCAATCTGGAAGTTGAGTCATGGCTACTGGACTTCTTTTTTGAGAGATAGAAACGTTTTGCTGCTCATCCAAACAGCTTCATCAGTCTGAATACAGCTAGTAGGAGTCCTTCATCTTATAGTAAGCTTTGACCTCTTGTCACCCTGATCTGAATTAGGCTCAAAAGATGAACAATGGCATGAATAGGCTTGTTAGGGAGACAATAGTATCCATAGCCTTAAGGTGAAAAATGGACTAAGGTGCTGAAACCTATCAAGAATGGGTCGTTAGCTATGGCCTTGGTGGTGAAGGCTTTTTTATTTGTCTGGGTACTTTAGAAAGCACACCCTGATAAGTAGCAGACTATGCCTGAGGCCGCCACCTCTGTTGAGTGAGGGGTTTTCAAGTTTTAATCTTCTCTCAAACCACCTATCTTCTGTGTAGTCTGCTACTTTTCTTGCTGTTCTTTCATATTCTCACACCAACCTCAGGGCATCTGCCCCAAATTGCATAGCAATATGTCTGTGAAGAATGCCCTGAAGTTGGTGCGAGCCTAGCTGTATTCAGACTGACAAAGCTGTTTGGATGAGCAGCGAAACATTTCTATCTCTCAAAAAAGAAGTCCAGTAGCCATGATTCAGCTTCCAGATAAACTCACCTGGATGACTGAGAATCTTCACAGACAACTTAAGACAATGGTCCACAGTAAGCACAGCTGTTCTATTTAGAATAGCTTTAGGTAGAAACCAGTTCAGGCTACTGATCGCCAACGTTCTACGAGGACATGGCACTTGAAGTAGAAGAAAAATAAGAACTTCTGTTCTGCCCTTAGGTATTGATCTTCTGTACCTAATATTTTATTATTATTATCCTCCAGTAAATACTACATTGTGGCACTACAGACCACTGAGTACTTGGCTGTTACTGTTTTTATTTATAGTGGGTAAGCATTCTGCACTTTGGTGTTCCTTTTTGTCCATTCATCTGTTTATTGCTGCTGTGGTATCTAGAAGTATTTGATTAGAAAAGGGTCTGATGAACCCCTCAAATATCCCCTATCCTACATCCTTGGACATCACGCATTCAAGGAGAACCCCTAACATACACAGGGACCATGCTGCCTGGACCACTGAAGTACCTGGATTGTTTCTGGATTTCAACCTGTGGGCAATTAACTTAAAGAAGATGGGGATTTAAATTACAAGCAAACTACAGCTATATTATGTCTGAATTCCTGTTGGTTAGTGTAGTAAGTCACGACTACAGTCGTCCCATAGAGTCAATGGGGATTTGGTGAGGCAATTCCTCCATAGGTTCTGCGGATTCAATGGGCTCGCTCAAGTTCCAGCTTCCAACAGAAAACAACAAGATTTCAGCCTATAAGCGCTTGTTCAGAATTTCCGAAGAAAACCAAGATCATCCTTAATGAGGATGATACAAGCTAGGGAAATTAAACCAAACTGTCTCAAAAAACCACCACGAACCGTCAATATATGGAAAATATCACTACAACTAGAACTTTTCAATTAACAGTACTTCAAGAAACACAAAGAAGCATAAAACATAACTAGATAGACCAAGAATGTTCCTGGCCTCTGATGAAGGAATACAAGACCTAGGTATGCTATAAGCACATATCCCAAAGGGAAAAATTCTCTTCACTGGATATGAAAGGAATTGTAACCCTCCAGATACTTTTGGACTGCAGTGCTCCTGGTCCCACATTATCTGCTTTGCCAGCTAGGCTCATGATAGCTCAAGGTCCACAATCATCCATCTTGCTCAAGCAGGAGGTCAGCTAGATCTGACTGAAGTCATCTTGGCTTAATACTTTACAAGGCAGCACAGAACAGAGTTTTTAAATTTTCACTCCATGACTTTGGGACACCTTGGTTAAGATGCTCCCAGTCAACCTTTCCATGTATTGGAGCACCCTTGCTTCACCACCACGGATTCCTTTGCCTAAGGCCAGCCCAACACGTTGTCACCTGAGCCCAACAACGCGGTTGTCTTTGCTGCCCCATTTGACCTACAGTAATGCACACAGCTCTATGCTTCGACAGAAAAAACTGTCCAGGAAATGCAGGGGAAATGCTTGAGGTTCTGCCGTTGCTGCCTAACTCACGGTATTTTGCTACCTGAATCAATCGCCCCACTCCACCAGCTGTGGCTTGTCCCCTCTATTTGAGCCATATCATCAGTATCTCCCAGAAAAGGGTCACCTGGTAATGCACAATTATTATTCTGACTATTTTGGTTTAGTCTATTTATTCACCTTTCTCATAATTCAACCCCCAAATGTCCCAACAACAGATGCTAAATGATAATGTACAAATGTTGTTCCCACAGGACATTTGGTTGCTGGGACACTGCAATCAACCAAGCTGCCCTGGATTTTCAGGAGTCAGGACAGAGTAGAGATCAGATCAAATCATCACCACCACCACCATCAAACAGTCTCATAATACCTTAGATAATATTTTAAAATTTTACATCAACTGATTATTCATTTCATTTGATGTTTTCAGTGCATCTGAATGACATCCCGATTGAAGACTGAACAAATACTTGATTAATCAAGGCCACACAACTGAGCCAGAGCTGCCAACCATTTGGGAAATTGTCCCGAATGTAATGCATTTGATTATGATATCTTTTTAAAAACCCTCTTGTTTTATGGACACACAAAAGTTCACTGTATCTCTGAGGAGGGAAAAGAAAGATGAGCAGTTTTGTTGGGGCTCTGGCTATAATTTTTGTTTTTACATTTTATAAACTCCAGGGTGGCCTGGCTGCCAAATTGAAGGTCTAAAAGTCTAATAATAAATAAATAAATAAATAAATAAATAAATAAATAAATAAATAAATAAATAATTTTTTAGGGGGTCAATGGATAAAAAAAATCTGTGAAAATTTAACGGTTGCATTTCCTATAATTCCTGCAAATGAAAAAGATTTTTTTAATAATAATCTAATTTTAAAGAAGAGAAGTCCATAACATACTTAGTAATCAAAATAACAAAAAAAGCAAGTACAGTATATCAAGACAATTATTTGGAAACTATGAAGGGTATTCGATCAGACTTAGAAAAATGGAGTAGGATGCATTTATCAATAATGGGGAGAATTGCAGTCATTAAAATGAATGTGTTACCTAAAGTGCTGTTTCTATTCCAAATGATACCAGTAATAATGAAAAGAGCATTTTTATTGAAATGGATAAATTGGTTCTGAAGTTTATTTGGCAGGGAAAGAAAGCGAGGATTGGGAAGAAGGCTTTACAAGATGGTGTAAGTAGAGGAGGATTGGGAGCGCCTGATTGGGATTTGTACTATAAATCTTGTGTACTGGGATGGGTAAGAGAATGGATTCTCTTAGAAAACCCAAGAATTTGGAAATTGGAAGGCCATGATTTGAATCTGGGATGGCATGTGTTTGCATGGTATGAGAAGGCAAAAGAACAGAAAAACTTTAGCAATCATATGGTTAGGAAGGCCTTATGGAGAATATGGGAGAATATTAGAAAACAAATATATAGGAAGATCCCAGGTTGGGTGTCCCCGATAGAAGCCTTCACACACCCAAATTTGATGACTGAGACAAGATTTGGTAGATACCAAGATATATTAAATAGTAAGACTGAATTAAAAACAGAGGAAGAATTAAAAAAACACAACATTATATTAGACTGGTGGGCAAAATCGCAGTTGCAGTCAAGGTTCAGTAAAGATAAAAAATAAGGTTTTTATATGCAGAAAACTGAATTTGATATATTGTTTTTGGGGAGCGGGGAGAAATTTATTAGGAAAATGTATAAACACCTATTGGAGCGTAAAACTGAGGATGAGATAGTTAAAGATTGTATGATTAAGTGGGCTCAGAATATAGGACATAATATTGAGATAGATAACTGGAAACAACTATGGGAAGTTAATATTTGGTATATCAGAGCGACTAGCTTGAAAGAAAATGTATACAAAATGTTTTATAGGTGGTATATAACACCACAAAAATTAGTGAAAATGTTTGGAAACGGATCTGATAAATGTTGGAAGTGCAAGGAGAAAGAAGGGACTTTCTATCATATGTGGTGGACTTGCACAGTGATTAAAAATTATTGGAAAAGAGTACACGAGATGTTACAGAAAATATTGTGTTGTATGATACCATTCAAGCCAGAAATATTTTTGTTAAATATTATGCCGGAAATCAAAGATTATAATAAGAAACATTTATTAATGTATATGTTAACTATAGCTAGGATTCTGTTGGCAAAATATTGGAAAACAAAGGACTTACCGGAACAACATGAGCTTTTGGACAGATACTTGGAAACAGCAGAAATGGACATTTTGTCAGAAATACTCAAGGAGAAAGACCTACAGAAGGCAAGAGAACGCTGGAGACCTCTATATGTTTTCTATGAGAAAAAAGTCACTAATAGACTCTGACCCATAGTAGATTGAATTTCTATTTAGATTTGAGATCAAGATTGGTAATGAGGTGTATTTTTATGTAAGGTTTCCTTTTTATTTATAATAAGCAAATGAAAAAGATTTCATCCACAATTATTTCTTCCTCTGGTTTATTATTGACAGCTCCATTCTTATTCCTTTCTGTTACCTGGCTTAATGCTGTTGAATTCTTTTTCAATTGTTTCTTCAGTGGTAGACAACATGAGATTCCTCACGTAGAGAATTTTGACAGATGACATTGTATCTTCATCAACTTCAACCTCTGGCTCAGCCCAGTCCACAGCTATGGGATGCCCCCATAACTGTATCCTTCCTGCAAAGAATTTTACAATTATTTTTTTTTTAAAAGAAAAGGTAGAAGCATAGACAATCCACCCTGAGCAGAACATCTTTTCCCAGCTTATTCTTAGGAAACTATTGTTGGCTTTAAATGAAATAGGCAGGTAGATGATCTTGTTTCTTGTAGATTTTGGATTGAGAAACACTAATTTGACATGGCTGCTGATTTTTGAAATTACATTTGTAGGGTTTCTTTACTGAGAAACATTCATGGTTAAGCTAGTTTGTACTTGATTAA
>JAHTLZ010003518.1:12812690-12842779 GCA_023846285.1 Phrynocephalus versicolor
TTCTGAATGGCTAGGGATAAAAATTTCTATGTTTCCTCTCTTTGCTTGGATCTTGAATTATGCCCTAATGCCCCACAGAAGATGTGTATTCTAGGCATTTATTGCTGATTACACAAATTCCATAATACAAATTGTTTGTAGTTTTTCCACATCTGGCTGTATCCACTTGTGCTCTCTCTCTCTCTCTCTCTCTCTCAGCAAGTTTTGCTTTTGCTGGCAGAAATGATCTCATGAATGAAATTTATTTGCCAGCTTGGGAAGCAGCCCCTGTTTGTTATACTGTATATTATAGGCCAGTGCTGGCGAACCTATGGCACGGGTGCCAAAGGTGGCACTTGGAGCCCTTTCTGTGGCCACCCAACATCATCCCTTCACAGCCACCCATATTCAGGTTAAATGGCTGTATGGGCACTTTCCAAATAAATTAGTGGGTTCTGAACTGCAGTTTGGGCAATCGGTCTCTAAAAGGTTCGCCATCACTGTCATAGACCATAGGCGTTAAAATGGTTCCAGAGCTGGAACACAGAAGATCCCAAGGCATCAAATTTATGAAAAATAAAGGAATAGATTTTGTCCGACATGCATCTTTTCAGGCAATATAACTGGTTATAAGAATACAAGGTATGGCAATAAGAAGTCATTTTCCATCCACCTACAAGAATCCCAGAATCCCTAGGGATTTCATAAGGAGTCCTAAACTGGCATTTGTATGGGTCTTACATTTTAGTACACTACATGTATGGTTCCAGTTACATGCATCATGATGTGTCCACCATGGAATAAAGGTGGACCTATTACACAAATGGGGACAAACTTTGTTGAGCTCGAAATTGTTACGCAAATCTAAACCATTGCACCCAAAAAGCAAATGTTAAGAGAGAGAGAGAGAGAGAGAGAGAAGGAGGGGGAGGGAGGGAGGGAACGGACAGAGTGATTAGCTGGGGCATGCTGGTCTAACTCTCATCCCCCACCATTGGTAACATATGAATGACACTATGAGGCTGTTACACAAACATGGGTCATATCTTACAACAGTTCTGGTGATGACAGAAGCAGTTCTCAGGGAGAGATAGAACACACAGGCACCAGCACTGACACTACAAACGCCTTATAAACCCAGCACAGGGTTTGAGGTGAGGGCCACCAGTTGGATGATCACAATGTATAGTTAATTTAATTAAGCATTATTGTGGTTAAATATAGTCAGAAATGTCTGGGTTTGCCCAGCCTTGATTTTGCATAAAGCAGAAATGCCCTCAAGGCATTTCTTAGGCGGCCATTCCCGCCATTTTTCACCACTAGATTTGCTGGCAAAGATTGAGGGGATTTCTAGTAGAAGATTACTTAAAGGGCCACATTTTGACCCCTTCAGGCCTAAACTTAATCCTGACTGGCTTCCTTCCAGCTTTCTGCCTTCCTGTGTTCTGTGCCACTGAATGCCAGCTATGTTTAAGGGCAGCAGCGGAGTGGTGCTATAGCAAACACTACCAGATATTAGCCTTACAGTCAAGCTAAAAAGGATGGATAAAAGGTTGCTTTATGGCAGCTTCCATACCACCAGCATCATCCCCCCTACCCCCATTCTTCATTTTATTCCCCAAAATTCCGTCAGTATTCTGCACATGCTCAGTCTTCAGTAGTTGTGCTGGGTCCCTATCACTTAGGATCCTCCCGACAGCCCCATTTAGTGTACTTCAGCTTGTGACCTCTTTCTCATTTATGGCTGTGATGCGTAGTGTTGACTGCCTAAGTGAGAGCACTCAAGGGATTCAGCTGTTTGCCTATATCATGGCCCAAATGCCACGTGCAGCTACCTTCTTTTAATTTGCAGATGGGATTCAATGAATTCAAGGCCTAATAGGCAGCTGATTTTTCATAGTTCTTTTTGTGGGTGGGGGTAAATAAGTTGCCAAAGTCATTTAGGAAAAAGAGATTCCATTTGAACATTAGGAAGAACTTCATGAGAGTTAGAGCTGTTCGGCAGTGGAATATGCTGCCACAAAGGGTGGTGGAGTCTCCTTCTTTGGAGGTTTTTAAGCAGAGGCTGGATGGCCATCTGCTGGAAATATTGTGATGGGGTTCCTGCATGGCAGGGGGTTGGACTAGATGGCCCTTGAGGTCTCTTCCAACTCTATGATTCTATGATTTTTCACAGCTATCACTTTGGCTTTTTGGTGCTGGGCACCTTTGCAAAAGCCTCTGCCCGTCTCACCGAGGGTAGCACTTCAAAGCACTGCTGTCACAAACAACTGTGCCGTTGTTAATGGGAGCAACAGTGTAAATAAAGGAAGCAAGAATGTTCTTTCAGGAGAGAGTGCTAGTCATTCACAGCTCTATGACTCAGTCTCTGGAATCCAGTGACCCTGTCATGTCAAGCTCAGCTTCAGGAAACAATATCTCTTCAGTGACAATGACATTGGAAATGTCCTACCATACCTCAGTGGGAAACAGAGGAAAAGAAAGACAGGGAAGAGGGCTATATCATGGTCCAATGGAGGGAACAACACCTCACCCACCTTTTCAGGAAGACCCGCACCCCCCTGTTCTGTCCCAGACCTCTGGCTACAAGGTGGATGGATAGACAGCAAACAGATTTGAGCCCTATTCAGGTGTTAGTGAATGTTGGCTTGTAAACACACTAAGATGGGAACATGTAACTCCATCTCTCTCTGTTGTCGCTTTGCATACACATTCATTGACAACTCTGAAGAGAAGACACTGTAAGTGTCCTGCTCGTGTGAGGATTTTCCATGTAAGCAGCAAGAACTCAACTTGGTTCTGTTTGAAGATCTGCATTTGATGCTGCATCAAGTGGATACACCTGTAGCCTATATCCAGAATTTAGCAATTAAATATTAGCTTTTGGTGAGTTATTGTGAAGATCGGGGCAACTGGGAAGCCATCAGGGCATAAAGAGCTAGAAACATTTATTAGGGCCACCCCCAACCTTTTCAGGACGAATTAATATTTCCAGATGAATGCAATGCATCACATTAGCCTAAGCAACAAAGTAATTACAGTACTAACCTTTATAAATAGCTTTTGAGTAAGTTACAGGAAGGACGGGAAGAAGGAATCAGTCTATGGCACCTTAAAGACTAGCACACTTCACGCAGTGGGAGATGAGAGTAGACAAGAATCTACTTAGCATATCTTACCAGATGTGCGAAATATGCTCAAACATTCAAATAAAGTAGTGGAAGCTAGTATAAATACTTTTGTTTCCTGTTAATTGGCAGAAAGTACCTGAAATTGCCATAAAGGCAGATGAAAAAGCAGGACTTCAATATAAAATGCTCTATTTTCACTTCTATATCACATGAAACAACACACAAAAGTGATAGATTCAGTCTATTTATAGAACCGGTTGTGAATTCACCCTTAAGCTCAGCATGTTCAAAATTATCTTGGTAAGACTTCTTTAGTTGCATCTGTCGATTGCATCCTTGACTTTCAAAAGCAGGAGACTTGCGAACTGTATCTGCAAACTGGCCAACTGGAGCCTTAGAATACACGTGGTTATAACTTGTTTTAACATATCTGTTTGAATCCTTCTTCCAAAGAGCTCCAAGTAAACAGTTAATCTTGCAAGTACATGGTAAGGCTCCTCAGGCTTTACAACCGGAACTTAGTAGCCCACCAAAGATTTTGAACCCCTGGCTTTCAAGTCATGTGTAGAGGCAGCCAAACAATTGCCTTTGGGGTTGCAAAACACAAATGCTTGAGCCAATGCTACTTAGTGGCCAGATGTTAGTTTCCCTAGTACTTCCCAGAGTTACTCCCAGCCATGTTTGCCAGAATGCATGTAGCACTGCATAGGCCCAGCTTTTCTACAGATAGTCTTGTATCCTTTGACAGATTTTACTTTTTTAAAGGCACAAGCGTTTTGCTTTTCAGCCGAATTTCTTGCAAATAAACCCATTCCTAAAATATATATGCCAGAGAAGAAAAGCCGGCTATGTTTTAAATCATTACTTTTTCACATAGTGGTATAAGTTCATCTTCAAAGAGGTCTCGGGGTAATTTTCCAATGAAAATTTCACAGCCTCGTTCTGGTGGTGGTCCATCCCAACCTGGCGGTGGCCCTCCATACTTGCGTTGCCCATTTTCCTGTGTTGACAAAAACAAAAGACACATCGATGTGTGAGTTAATCTCGGTGTTGCATGTCTTTTTAGGCACATCACAGGAATTTTTTTGCCTGGCCCTGCCTTTCTCTTTTCTGAAAACTTCATTTCATTTCACGTTTGATCCAATACTAGCACTGTATGAGTTGCACTGATTATGCCACCAAAATGTTATATCCTGTTTCATTCAGTTCACTGAATTTCATTCAGTTCTCAGTTTGATAATTTGACTGTGGGTACTTGACCTTGGCTTCAGACATAAAAGGCAGATGCTGTGTGACTCTATTCCCTTATGAGGAAAGGCTACAACATTTGGCGCTCTTTAGTCTGGAAAAGATGTGCCTGAGGGGGGATATGATTGAGACATACAAAATAATGGAGGGCATGAGTAAAGTGGATGGAGGGACACTCTTCTCCCTCTCATGAAATACCAGAACTAGGGGACATCCACTCAAATTGAGGGCTAGGAGAGTGAGAACAGGCAAAAGAAAATATTTTTTCACCCAGCGTGTTGTTAGTCTGTGGGACTCCCTGCCACAGGATGTGGTGATGGCATCTGGCCTGAAGGCCTTCAAATGGGGATTGGACAGATTCCTGGAGGAAAAGTCCATCACAGGTTACAACCCATGATGGAGATATGTAATCTCCAGGCTTAAAACCAGGGTACTTCAAGGGCCAGGTGCAGGGGAGTGGTGGTATCAGGAGACAGATATGTAGTTTCGTGCACTCCCAGATGCATTTGGTGGGGCCACTATGAGATACAGAAAGCTGGACTAGATGGGCTTTTGGCCTGATCCAGCATGGCTCTTCTTATGTTCTTATGTTCTTATGGTGTATGGAAAAGAATGCAAGTATCTGTTGATATTTGTATTTTCCTTCCAGGATGCCATTCATGCAATTCATGTGACAAAAATGCATATGAAAGTAGGTACATTGATGAGGTGTGTACATAAGAAAACATGTTCAAATGTCTCATATAAAGGTAATCTATTTGCAAATATTGCAATTATACAAAATTGCATACAAAAATATTTGTGGAAAAAATGCTTACAGAAATGCATACAATTGGCCATGCAGAATTTTTTTCACAGTGACTGTTGCAGATGGAGACCAAACTAAGACAGAAAGACCTGACAATGTGGATGAAAGGGAGAAAAATAGAGGTGAACTAAAATGTATGTGTAGTTTCACTGGTATTTTCTTGAACTGAAACCACAGTGCAAAAAGGCAAAGGTGGAGTGTAGATCCTAATTATTTCTTCAGCAAAAAACTTGTTGCAAACGTTTTGAGCCAATCCTTGCTAAGCTACTTAATTTATCTTGAAATCACCAGTCTGATAGTAGTAGCCGTGTGACAGGAAAATTCCTACCTGAAGCAAACTATATCCTGTGCGCTGAATTAATGAGCGGAGAGCAGCTTCTTTCTGTGTGCCGGCCAATCCATCCCCGGATTTTTGATTTGATTCCATTGTGTGTGATTATCACCAAAAAATCAGGTTAATTAGGAGTGCTCACTGCAATCAAATTTAAGATAAATTAAGTAAATTAATATATCTGTAAAGAAGGCTCCATAATATCAACGACGCTATACACGAATTACCTGAAGTAATTAAAAAACAAAACAAGAAGACCCAACACCTCAACAAAATGAAGAGAATAAAGCAAGAACCTTGGGGGATCTGGTGGATTTCTATGGACTTTCCAGCAAGAAATAATTAGCAGACCACATTCTACAGGAAAATGAAAAGTTTGAATTTCAAACGAATGGTTTTAGATAATGGTTTCCTGATTCATTGGCTTTTTCCTCCATCCTGAAATACAGCTAATTAATTTTAGAACCCATTTGTGTAGGCAATGTTCCTCAACCATGTCAATAGTTTCACTCGAGGTCAATAACCAGATCAGTGCTACTTGTATCATTCTTAAAATAAGAACAATAATAAAAGGTTTTGCAAAGTAGCATATTTGCGATTAGTTGCATGAAATGTAGTCATATCGTCAGGATCCTATCATCAGCAGGGAGGGGCAAAGGGGGACACTGTCCCCAGGCGCAGCATCTGGGGTTGGCCCACTGTGCATCTGCCTGTGGGCACCCCTTCACACATACCCTGTGGCGTCCTCCCCAACACACACACAACTGCTCACACAAACACACAGCCTCCCAGTAATCAGCAGGTAACCCTGACACTTTCTGCCTCCTGCAGCCGCTCTCCATTCCTAAGAGCTACAGAGAGAGAGAGAGAGAGAGAGGAGGCAGCTCCCAAGGAGGGGCCGCGAAAACTGACTTTGTCCCCAGGAGCTGAAAACCCTACGCCTCAGCTCATCAGTCATGCTGGGAGAAGTTGAAGGATTGAAGCAGATGCAACATTAAACATGTCATCACACCTAACCTGTCGATCCCAAAGACCATCAGTTGGAGGCAGGAAGGGGAATTGGTCTCATCATGATGACTGTCACAGAAGCAGGCATAGTCAGAACTCTCTTTTCCTGTTGCCTCCTTCTTATGAAGCTATTATTTTTTTGTCTACAAGCGATTCATTTCAAAGCAAAAATAACTTTCCAAAGCAGGATTTTTTTCTTCAGAACTGCAAGCGGGGAGGAAGGGGTTAAAATCTACCTACACACCTCTTCCGGTTCTATTAATTATCACCTCCTCTGTATTATATTATTTACGTTTTTAGAAACTGCCATGCAAGTCAACACAGTGCCTAGAACATTGCTTTAAGCCGTAAGGAGCACTGTATGCGTTTCAGACATGCTATTATCACCTCTCCTGCCTCCTTGATACTTATCTTTTCTCTTGTTTGTCCCAGAATGTTGTTGTTGTTGTTTTAATATGGAGCTTTCCCTTTTGCAAACCAACGTGGCAAAATTTAGGATTTTTTTTTTTTTGCCTTCGCGTTAGGCTGCTTTGTGTCAATTTGGTCTCAGTGATAATAAAACAAAACAGAGCTGAAAGTTGCATTGTTAATTTGGGAGCTGTATTTATCCTAAGCAAAATGTGATGTTTAGGATATGTTAGATTACAACCACACCATCATGCTGTGCTGGCTGGGAAGGAGACAACTATGGTCAAAAACACTGGAAGCTGATCATATTGAGAAGAAGGGGAAAAGTGGAATAAAAATAAAATGGATGAGGAGGAGGACGAGGCTGGACTATTTCAGTAGAACAAGCATACGTACAGAAAACCTCATCCATAGTGAAGAAAATGCATTTATCACCTGGAAAAGCTTTCAACACATAATTGGTTGGAAACTTAACTCAACCAAGAGTTTTCCCTTTAAATGACAGTGTTGTATTTTTACAGTGACAGGAGATTAGACAAACAAATCTATATGCTATAGCATTTCTGGAAGAAACAACGGCACCTGTCAGGGGGAAAGGAGCAACCAAACCCAAGGAAATGAGTAGGGTATAAATGTCTAGAGAATCTCCCTCCATGATATAATTCCATCTTGGAAATGCAACCGTGCAACCAGGTTAACTGCATGTGATTTAAATAGTCAAGTGTGTGAGAAATGGTGTGCATGCCCATACATGCATTCATGTACTTACACACACATGTCCATAGAGACTGAATACCCCAAATCAAGGATGTTTCATTTAGCCTCTGTAATATTCAGTGAACATGAGGAAGTAGGAGTGGATGGGTACCTAGCACAGTATTTCTCCCACGTGTACACTCTTCTTAAAAATATTATTACATTTTTAAACAAAACACATTCATAAAATATATCATATAATTAATTGCATTCTGCACACAAACATATCATATAATTGCATTTCCACACAAATTACATACAAAAATTAACATAAAACACAGTGCAGTGCTCCCTTTACCGTGGGTACAATTATATCTTACTTACTCTTAAGCCTCCTTATATTTGACCTTCAAGCTATCATTTAACTGTCCCCATATCCTTTCTAAAAATGCATATATTCTTGGTTCAGCTTTTCCCTTTAGTCGGGGATGAATGTATAGATTCATCCCATATCCCATTAAATCTTTTTTTCTTTAACTCTCTGTTTCCAAACTTAATTTCTAAACACAACCTGTCATTAATTGACATGCTACTATATGTACACTCGGTGGAACATCAGATTGGACAATACCCCTCCCCCATACCGGTTAACTTTCTTAGGTTCCTTAGGGGCAACTGGTTTCAGGTACTGAACTGTGCAGAAAGAGCCTAGATATGGAGACCAGGTGCGGAGAACAATTTATTCTCCAGATGTTGCCGGACTGCCTCTCCTATCGAACCTAGCCAGCAATGATGAAAACTGCTGTCTGTCAAGATCTGACTGGCCGCCTCTTTCTTGCTCCAAATATACAACTTTTACAAGGGTTTGTTTGAATTTATGGATGCTGGGATGAGATTTCTTTGTTATCCTGAAGAGATGAAGGCAGCAATCTTTACATTTATGCATTACATGTAAAGGCCAACTTTTGGCCAAAAATGGTCTCCAAGGCAGCAAAATAAATAAAGACAGAGGATGCTTTCCCACCGCCACTAAAATCCACAGCAAACTTTGATCTGGATCACCCCCCCCCGATTGGTAATATGGTTGATGTCATGGATCGGATGATCCCATGGTAGCGTTTGAAAATCCACAACCATTCTGATCCCATGACTGAGAACTGCAGCAAAGACACCATAACGGGGGGCAGAAAAGTTTTGGTGCAAATTTTCTGAGTTCCCATGGACTCAAGTAATGGTTTAAAATCTGCATCAGCACAGTGACAAGGATTTTACCATCTCGAGACCAGGTACTTGTAAAATGCGCTGAGTTGCGCTTAAGTGGGCTTAGTTTTTTTAAAAAGTCTGCTGCTCGTAGGAAAATGATTTTATGCTTCGCATCTGTGAGAACTTTGCAACGGCTTTTAATGGTCGTGTGAAAGCAGCCAGAGTTAACTGTGACTTCCACATTTATAGAACTGCCTCTCAGTGATGAATGAGCTTCCCTAGTCTGCATTGTCATTCTCAGAAATGTTGTCTTCTGATTTTTCTCCAAGAGGAGCCAGAAAGAGATCCACCTCCATATGCCAGGGCCATTTCTATACTTTCCCTAAGCATAATGTGGGGAGGGGGGTTCCAGCAGCAGGAAGGCTGCTTCAAAGGTTCTGGGCAGCAGTAGAGTCCTCACATTTAAAAAGTTCACTGCTCCTGGACGAACAGAATCCCCAGTTAACCATTAAACAAAGAACCCTCAGAATGTCTAGTTCCCAGGCGCGCTAATGTCAACAGATGCTGTGCGGAAGCCTCAGTGCTTGGTTGCTGGAGCCTTCCAGTCTGGTCCAATCTACTGCAAGTGCGCAGCTATATATTTCAGGCGTGAGGTAAGCAGAAGGCAGTAACTATAAATAACTGGTTAGTTGATTAGTTATGCACTGTCAAGCCAGAATTATATAGCAACCCTAATAGGGCTTTCATAGAAACTGAGAAGTTCAAGGGGGTGCTTTTATCAGTTCCACTCCACCAGTGAGTTTTGGCAGCTTTACAGATATTTGAACCCTGGTCCCCAGAGTCCAAGTATGCCACTTTATCCACTAACCCCGGTGGGTACCCATAGCTAGTTACCTGTAATTAACTATTTTCCCAATAACAAAAGCATTACTGAGGTACAATATGATTATAATGTGCTTCCACCCTAAAAAGAAACAAACACACTCCGTTTTTTACGTGCATGTAACGTTTGGAGGTTACTCAGATCGTTATCAGGGTGTGGCCTTATTAAATGATAACGGTAAAATCCTGCATGGCTCACTGTGTGTTTGAAATTGCTGCTTCATGTTCTGATGTGGGCATTTTGCACCACAGATTAATGGGTTGCAGCATTCAGAAGGCTTGCAACTTCATAGGTTACTAATCAGTTGTTAGGAGTAACTTGTCAAGTTCAGGACTGCTCCTAGAATGCAAGGCTGGGCCTAGTCTTTGGCAATTCTTTGGCTCATTGTTTTCTGACTCAGGCGGTTTCTTTCTTTCCCCTTTTCAGTGCTTACCTGACCCCCCCCCCCGAGCTAAATTTTACCACTGTCCCTGCAGTCACCTCCACCGTCCACTTACACAAAGGCTCTGTCTTGCCTGTACAACGCTGCCCCCAACATTGCATAGCCTTGATGAACTGCCCTTGGTTGGATTTGTCCGAAACAAAGAGATGAAGGCAACATAGGCAGATGCCAGTTTGGGAGTTGCTAAACCTTCATATGCTGTTCTAAGTATTTATTCTCTTGCCCTGTGGACCAAATGATCAACCAGACAGCATGAGCGAAGTCACACGCAGCAGTGGTGCTCAATAGGACGGTCAGTTGTACAAAGGGGAGGGAGGGAGGGGGGAGAGAGAGGGAGAGGAAGGAAGGAAGGAAGGAGGAGAGAGATGGATCACCAAAAACTGGAACAGAAGAGGTCACAAATCTGCATAACATTTGCACAGACTAACTTAGAGGAGTTATCATGTGAGGTAAATTTGAAAACTATGGCTATAATTTTTTAATACAATACATTTTACTATGAAAAGGAAGATGGAGATTTAGGTGAATGGATTGACCCACGCAGATAATACTAAGTTGCTGGAGAATTTTAAGGCACATTGTCATTGTATAAGTACAACAAAATTTAAAATGTGCCATCCAGTCTGCACATCATTCATTCCCAATATAAAAATTTCAACTTACCATTTAAACCAAACATCCATAAACATACTCCTACATTCTCTCACCCAACATCACTTGTACCCATTTGTACCCATTTAAAACTGTAAAACATAAACCAACCATACACACACACACACAAACCCTACCACTCCCTCGCCTGACAACATTCCCACCCAATACATAAAAACTACAGATTAAAAACAACACACACACACACACACACACACACACACAAAACCCTGTTTCTTTCCTCACTCAACAACTACACAATCCCCATACAATATACATGTTACACATTCAACACTGGTATTTCCCATTAACTTAAGTTTTAGCTGAATTTAACAGAGCTACTGCTGTGGAGTAAAAACTATTCCTAAATCTATTTGTTCTTGTTCTGAAAGATCTGTACCATCTGCCTGATGGCAACAGTAGAAACAGAGGGTGTCCAGGATGAGCAGTATCTCTTATAATGTTCTGTACTTTCTTAAGACAACGGGATCTGTATATTTTTATTTATTTATTTATTTTTAGACTTATTGACTGCCCGATTTTCCCATGGGAACTCTGGGCAGTGTACAACATGTTACACATAACAGCAACTGCCCATAGCTACATACCCAGAACAACCCCCCACCCAATACAAATAAGAAGAAAACAAAACACAAAATAAAATAAAATAGGATATTTTATTTTTATTATAGTTCTTCCAGTGTGGCAAGTGGGCCTCCAACAATCTTCTGTGCCATCTTCTTCCTTCTGATTGCTTTTTATCATTACATTGGACCGGGATAATGGGAATAATATGTCTAGATTAACGTGCTAATATTAAATGTGCTGCTTTTCACCAGTGGTGTTATTGAGCAGTTTTAATTAAATAAGAATGGCAAGTTTAAAATTCTTTTCACCTTTTAACAACTCAGTGTCATATCTGTTTTATTGTATGTGCTTTGAGATGTTTTACAATGAAGTGGTATAAATGTTCTAAAACAAACAAATAAAAGTAAAATAAACATGTTCCTGATTTGTACAGCTGATTATGATACCTGCCTTGTTTTAGTGTTTATACATGTTTTATATGTATTTACTGTATATGTATTCTAGCTGGGTTTTTTAGATACACACAGGTTTTATACACACTTACAGATTGTTAAATTGTATACCTAAGTGCAGAAAATTGTAACTTGAATGGCAGTCCAAGATGGAATGCATCTGTCAGGACCTAGATTCCTCATTTATTCCAGTAGATCAGATAGAGATGTCCAATGTACCATGCAGTCAGGGTTCATTGGATCAGTTTTGTCTATTGAGGCCTGAGGATGTAGAGAAGGCATTAGCACACTGTAAAGCAACCACCTCTTTTTCAGATCTTTACCCGTTTTGGCTACTAAACCCTGCCAAGAATACCACGGTATAATGGAGGGCCCATGTCATCAATGCATCTCTTCAGGAAGGTCATGTGCCCTCTTGTTTAAAAGAAAATTAGTAAATCCTATTCGTAGGAAAACTAATCTGGTGACGGATGATCTAAACAACTATAGACCTGTCACAGTTAAATAAGCAGCTGTTAGCTGACGATTTTAGGTGTTTTGGATCCATTTTAATTGGGTTTTAGGCCATAGCATGTAGTAAAGTGGAATTGATGGCCTTGGAAGTCAAACTCTTTGGGGAGGCAGACAAGTGGAGTGTAACCATGTTGGTCATCCTGGATGGCCTTTGATGTCCTCAGCCATGGTATCCTTCTGGAAAGGCGATCAAGTTTAGACTTCTTTCTCAGCTAGTTCTGGTCCTTCTTTGATGGTCAATCTCAGATGGTACATCTTGGATATGTGGTATCTTTCCCTTGGGCCCTCTGATATGGGGTACTATAAGGGTTGACTATTTCCACAATGTTTTTTAATACCTATATGAAGGCACTGGGAGAAGTCATACTAAGATTTGGGGGTTTCAGTCACCAATGCACTGAAGACATACACCTTTATCTACTGTACTCTTTCACTGCAGGTGAAGCTGTACAGCTTCTTGAGTGTAGCCTAACTTTAAGGGATTTGGTGATGACCAATAAACTGAAACTGAATTCAGATCAGACAAAGACCCCGCTGTCAGAAAGATTGTTGAACTGGTTAAAGAAACTTACTTAGTCTCAATGAGGTTATCTTCCCTCTGAAGGACCAGGTCCACAGTTAGGGAACTTACTTCTAGACCCGGCACTCTTTATGGAGGTGCAAATACTGTATCTGCCATGGCCAAAAATGCCTTTTATCAGCTGTGGTTGATCACCCAGTTTTGTCCCTACCAGGATAAGAAATGTCTGGCAAAAATGGTTCACACAGTTGTAATCTCATAAATAGACTACTGCACTGCTCTCTATAAGGGGCTATGCTTGAAAACAGTACAGAAATTTCAGCAGGTCCAAAATGTGCTGGCTGGACTTATCACTAGGAGTAGTAATTGCAGTCATGTATCCCCAGTTTTGGAAGCCTTTCATGGACTCCCTGTCAGTTTCCATGCTCAATGCAAGTTGCCGTTTATGACCTATAAAGCCCTTAATCTTAATGGTTTAAGACCTTGATATGGTTCTCCCAGGAATCAGCCTGGTCTTCTCAATTCATGTTACTGAAAGTGGCCTTGTGTAGACAACCAGAAAGGTTATCACAGTACAAGGAATTGGGCCTTTTCACCAATAGTCCCTTGTCTCTGGTATAAACTGCTGAGATATGTCAGGCCTCCTTCCTTCCTTCCTTCCTTCCTTCCTTCCTTCCTTCCTTCCTTGCTTCTGTTCAGGAAATGGGTAAAAACAGATTTATTCCAAGCTGCCTTCAACAACTGAATCCCCCTTCTTCTGAGATCTTTACACACACACACACACACACACACACACACACACACACACACAGTCTCCCCCCATGTTGCATTGTTAGAGTCATGACCAAGTCTTCGTGACTCCATTTCCATGGAGTTTTCTTGGCAGGAATACCGGAGTGGTTTTGCCAGTTCCTACTCCAGGCGCCTACAGCACCTGGTATTCCCTGGTGGTCTCCCATCCAAGTACTAACCAGGGCCAACCTTAGCTTCCAAAATCCGGCGTGATCAGATGTGCTTAGGGCAGTTAGAACTGTGCCATAAATGCCACTGGCATTCCATCTTATACCAGGAAAGCTTATTGTTACTATAGAATGGAAAGCGTACAGTGTTTCCAGGCCAGTAAATGCCACCCCACTAATGAAGTTCTGCAAAATCCTAACAGCCTTGTTGGAAGCCAATTGACAGTTGGGAGTAGAGATGGGCACGACTCAAAAAAATGGTGTTTCATTTGTCGTTTGTCGTTTAGGGGGTCCGTTTTGGTTCGTTTTCGTTTTTCGTTGGTTTTTTGCAATTTTTTTGTTTTTGTTTTCGTTACGTAATGAAACAAAAAACAAAAACGAAAATGAAAAATTGCTGTTCGTTAGCATTCTTTTCAGTTCAATGTATTTGCCGCAACGAAAACGAAAAACACGGCAAAATTTTTCGTTTTTGTTTTTGTTTTGTTTTGAAAAAATTTCATTTTTATTTTCGTTACTAATGAAACGAAAAAACAAAAACAAAAACAAAAATTGCTTGTTTCGTGCCCATCTCTAGTTGGGGGGATGGCATAATTGTAAGTGATTTTTTGATGGTCATACTTTCACAAACTGTAATACCATTTTGAATGCACATTACTTCTTTTCAAGTTAAATATTACCCACTATCATATTGCTTGAAAGAGCTGATTTCTTACTGCTATTAGTGTCAGTTTGGAGGCACAATAAGAAAGGGTTTCCATTGGCTAGTTAAAATTAGAGCATCATTTCATTGCCATTGAAAAGGTTTCAAAATGGCTGCCTTCAGTATTAAATCTGTTTTTATTGAAGTCTTTTTAATCTCCTGCCTTTTTAATATAGTTTTGATGTGAGCATAATCATTTCATGCAAAAAATAACAAAATAGAATATTAGCAGAATAGAAGCTGCCTTTGTCTAGGCATCTATTCAGTTCCATCTTCTGGAAATCTCTCTCTGAGCTGTAATCAGCAGTGGAAGTCAGACAATGCACATAAATGAGTCTAAATTACTTTGCAAATATAGCAGATTTTTGGACCACTCAAGCGAAAGAGAAGTCCCACTGAGACAATTACATCATCTGGAGCCACATTTTCCCTACATTTGAAAACTGAAACATCCTGTCTCTTACCCCCTCCTCCCCAACTCTTAGCACACATAGCACACACTTTCAATCAGAATGTGGAAAGGGTCATAATGACCCTACTGAAGATCAGCTCAACTGGTGTGTTCCTCCATGAGATCCTGTCCTTGGCATGCCTGATTATCTTCCTGACTGGAAGAAGCCTAACCAAGAGCAGTGAATCAAATCATGCAGAGGGACAACAACACCCACCTCGGTGAGTGATACCTTGGGTTGATAGATGCCTAAAACTACCTGATTTACTTCAGAACCACAATCAGTCATTCTTGAGGGACAGTCTTTAATTTGCTTCCTGAATTCCTGGTCCAAAGGAAAGGGATATATTATTTGTCCATGATGTATTTATTTGATACTGCATCTCCTCAACAAAGTTCATCATAGTCTCTTCTCCCCAAATTTTATCTTCACCGCAAACCTGTGGCATTTGTTAACTTGAAAAAAATGGGAGTGGATGAAGATTATCCAGTGACCTTCATGACTGAACATGTATTTGAACCTGGGTCTTCTTGATCAACATCAAACACTCCATCCAATATGCTATGTTTAATTCCTTTATACTTAATCCCACAGACATGAAACAATGCCATTCCCCATGTAAAGAGTGGGGAAGGCGCTACTTATTGTTCAGCCTGGCATTCTTTTGTGGGTATATTTTATATGTAATTAGTCTGATATTTAACAGAGCTTTCTCACTGGTTGGGAGTGCTTTTCTTATTTGATTATAGCATCACATTTTGCCCCAATACTATTGTATGGGTATTGGGGTGCATCAGACTCATCAACTTTTCCCTTGCCACTCATATTATAAATAGATGAGCTGGAGGGCATTGGTTCATGCTTGAGACCATGTTGTAAAAGGGGAGGAGCCTGGCCTTGGAACCAAACTCTTTTGTGTGCACTGTTTCTATCCAGACTTTAAATAAGATCCTTCTAGGATTATAAGCCCCAGACTCCCCTAGCTAGCATGGCTGCTGCCTCCATAGCCTGGGGTTTTGAGGAGGAGTTGCCCAAAGAGGTGAGTTGGCTGAAGCACTACTTTTCACAGCACTTGTCTTTAGGTGGCAGCCTCTTTGGGTTTACTATGGCTGAATAATAACATTAGTGTTATTAACCAAAAATAACCAAATCTCATTGAGCTATGCTAAATATTGTCCTCACACTTCAGTGACTGGTTTTCAGTAGCTTTGATCTACCAGAGTGTCTCTGTTTTATAACATCTGACAGTGATGTGCCTAGTGGGTACCTTCTCCCCTCCCCTCTGCAGACACATTTCTCTTCCATGTTCAAAGGTAAATGCACAGCACAAAGATAGAAATCGTGGAATTTCTTAACCTGATGGAAACACGGCTTTCCAGTGTATTATTGTTCCCTCCAGCTGTGTAGTTGCAGCTGGAGGGTTGCTTGTTACCAGCAATCTTTGGAAGCTTAGTTACTGTTTCCATGAATAAGGTAAGAAAAAACAACAACTGTGTTTGCTTTCTGTAGATCAATAGGCCCACTTACTTGAAAACATTGGCATCCCAGAGACACTTGTAGAAAAACCACAGCCATATTGTAACAGTAAAGCACAATAAACTTGGAAATGAGACAAACAGCAGACCTAATTTCATCCTGAAATGAACCAAATGTGGAACAAAAAGTCTGCCACAGGAGACTCTATCACACGTCCTTTAAAATACTGATTAAATTTCAAGATAAAGCGTTTCCAAAAGTCTTGTCCCCACGGCCACTGGGCTTTTTAAAAACCCACCCGGTTATGCCTCCTTTAGCAAGTTTTCCTAGACCTACGAGAGAATTTGGGAATTTTTTGCTCTGGTAAAAAATGCGAGCCAGAAGACCGTGAGAGCTCGCATATGATCCGGTTTTCGGCTCCCTCCCCCCCAGCACCGACCAGCTCATCCTGAGGCTTGTCAGCACTTTTAATTTTTTTTTAAATTTCCCCTCCCCCAGCACTGCCCTTTGGGCTCTCAGCACTGTTTTTATTCTAGTGCCACCTGCTGGCTCTGGGGCTGGTCTGTGCTTTTTTTCTTTTTTCTAAAAAAAAATTCTTGTACGTGGGAAGGGATATCCCACATCTTCAGTCACGTGACCAAGAAAGAAGAAAAGCTAGACTTCCACAATATCCGGATCTTCCCCCAGGTGAGATAGCAGCCTTACAGTTTCTGAACACTTCAAAAACTGAATTTTTGTACAATAACTGATATTTTCCCTCACATTATCTGTACGTTTCAAGAAATACTGGTACTTTTTGGAACTGTGCAGAGGTTAACCTGTGGAGTTCTGTGCATGTGGGTGTGGGTGCAAGACTCAAACCCATGTCCTTATTTGGTCTCTCCTCTGCCCCACTGCCATGCTTTAAATGGTGGGAATAAAGTAAAAAAAAAAATTAATGTGTCAGTAGACCTCATGTGCAAATAAACTCATATTCTGTGAGCTAGGGTTGGGAGATAATAAAATCATATTGAAATATTTTTACTATATTTTAAAAATATCCTGGTGGTCATGATCCTATTGCATTGTTATGCACCTGGAAGGCAAATGATATGCAGTAACTTCTCTTGACTAATTGGAATCCAGTTGGATTTTCTGGCACACACTAGCAAGGTAGATGGTACACAGCTTAAAATCAAAATGGAGATGCATAAATTGCCAGCAAGATGCTTCTGCAAGCTAGGTCAGTTGCTTTTCAGAGGTGTAACAATGAAATAAGATTTTGGTCTTCAAAATTGTTTTAAACTGTTTGGGGCAAATGTGTGAAACAGATCCAATTAGGGGTATTAGTTTAATTTTTTTGGGGGGGGACTACAGGGCAGATCAAAAAGCCCCTACTTACCCCTTGGAAGGGGAGAACATGCCACCATGTCCTTCTTTTCAGTTTGGAATGAATAGAGTTAAAAAATAGGAACACCACTTAAATTGGTGAAAGAGAAAATCAGCCTTGGTAGTATTATTTATTTTATTTATTTTAGGGTATTTTTTACAGTGCCTTTCTCCTTGGAAAAGGACCCAAGGTGGCTTACAGTAATGAGGGATAATATGTCCAGTAAAATTAAGACATATTCTAGTATTGAGAATTACAGCATCCTACAGCATCCCCACCCACAGGAAGGAAGGCAGGGACCAAGGTAGGGAGGGAGGGAGGTGGGGACCAAGAGAGAGAGGAAAGAAGGAAGGTGGGGAACAAGGGAGGGAGGAAAGAAGGAAGGTGGGGACCAAAGGAAGCACAGGGAGCCGTGGCCACAGGTCGTCGTCCCTTGGAAGAGACGATCTGTGTGACCTTGTACCCCCCCCAAGCTCCCCAGTGGTAGCGACGGCTTGCCCACCAGCCCACCCCAAAGCCCCTTGGCGGTGGTGTCAGTGTTGGTGGAAGATTTCTAAAAAAATAAAAACATGGGGGGAAGGAGGGGGAGGGAGGGGTGGGCCAGCCAGCCGCGGGCCACTCAGAATGGCCTGATGGGCCGGATTTGGCCCCTGGGCCAGACTTTGAGCAGGCCTGACCTAGAGGGATTCTGTCTGCACCACTGAAATGGGCCACATCCCCCAAATGGATGGTAGGCATGGGCCCAAGCATCACAGCTATAGCATTTACATTTCCCCTCATTCAATGCAGGATTTTCTAAATGAGAAAGGGAAATTGATAGGTAATGTTATAGACTTGGTTTGATTTTGGGTTGAAGTGAGTTAGAAGAGCTCTTAAAAGTTTCTCTTCCCAATCTTTCTGGCCAATATTTGGGAACAGAATAGCTTCGGGGCCTTCTGCACAGATCAACTTTCCACTGATTTTGTGTGTCCAATTTGATTTGTCCCGGCCAGAAGCCATTGTTTTTCACATGCACATAAGAAAAGAGACGAATCATGATGGATAATTGAAGCAATTAAAAAGGTGCCTGGTTGCATTCTATGCTCATGTAACAGGGTAAATGTCAAGCTCCACACACAGAACACACACACAAACATGGTTCAGTTCTTTGCCAAGATCTTTAGTGGAAAGCCAGGCAAGCTCAAGTCCTTTGCTAACAATCAGGTGCCAGATATATAACAGACTCCAACTCCCAGCAATTAACAGTCCAAGTCAAAACCAGAATAACTCACGGAAACCAGATGCCAAACCCAAGGGAACTGATCAAGCCGTTGTTCAGGAAGCCAGACCGAAGTCAGGAAACAGAGCCAAGGTCACAGACAGGAACGTAGTTGCAGGTTCAAATGACGCGTTGCTCCCACAGAGAGCTCAAGGTAAGCTTGCCAGCTTTATCCCAAAACAGGGAACACACCCTTACTTCTGGAAAGGCTTCTGCTAGTACTCAGGGCTTCCCGTCCTGATTCCCCGTCTAGCATCAAAGACCCTTTCCCTAGCTCTCCTGGTAGCACGGTCTTTGCAGAATCCTGCTCATGGGCCTTCTAGGAGGAGGAGATATGTTTTCAGCTGAGTCATCAGACCCAGCTGCCTGCTGAGGGCCTTTTTACACGACCCCTAAGATCCGCTGGCCACTTAAATTTGGACCAGAGATCTTGGGGGTTCGTTGCTCTTCCTGCGTCCCCACCCCTCCACACTTCCTTGCTCCTGTCTGCGTGAGGGGAGGGAGAAAAAAAGGGACAAAAGAATGCAGGCTCACCTCCGTCTGCCGGCCGAAGCCCCGTCGTCTTCCTGATCCTTCTCTTAAAGGGGCAGGAGGCAAAAAAAAAAAAAAAAAAAACACCAAACAGAAGCGAGGAGAGCCCGGCACTCACCAGATTACATGTGGATCTGGGGGTACATGAAAAGTGTGCTGGGACGCGCTTAGGTGGGCATGGTCGCACTTAATTTGCTGCAAACTCTGGAGCTGGCGGGGAAACAATTGTAAGCTCCGGAGCTGGCAGCCATTTGCGGCGGAGTTTAGGGGTTGTGTACAAATACCCTGAGTTGAGCTGCAAGGCTCCTCCAGCAGCTCTTCACCATTTAACCCCTCAGAGTCAGGTTCTGTGACAGGCAGGGTCCTGGCAGTAAACAACAGGACCAACACAATGTTAATTAGTTTTGATTAGCTGCTCCATCTTCTGCATCTTCCCTCATGTACATGTAGAAGACCAACAGGGGTCTTGCTATAACACTTTAAAAATGGCACTTATTGGCAGAACTCTAGTTTATAAACACAACTAGACCAAGGCCACTGAATCAGTGGAAATGTGGTGAGTCAATGCCTCTGAAAGTTCAGTTCATTTGACTGTGCAACTCTGATTGTGATTCACCACAGGGTTTCAGCCTGCAGTCTTTGTTTGAAGGGGTGTGAAATCCAATCAACAGCTTCCTTAGCTGTAACTTTAAAGCCACTACTCCAGTGCACCCTGCATCTTTCCTAGCACACCGCTAAGCAAATGCCTGGCAAAGTCCACCTGCAATGAACTCTCAGGACTTTGTACTAATAACAAGACACCAGCACAAGAAGAGGGCATTTGGATTTCTTTAGTGATCTATATGACTATCACCTACTCTTGCGTTTATAAAGTTTGTTTTCCTTTCTACTGGCAAGGAGTTCAGGTAGCCAAATCTTCTTAGGTTGAAAGTTTTCAAAGATAGCACTAGCACACTAGCAAACACATAGGAAAAAGAATCAGCCCAGAGGATCATTCTTTAAAGAATTTTCTCATGGTGTTTGAAAGAGTTGTTGTGAAAAGCAGCTGATTCCTAAAACAGACCAGTCCCTAGAGAAAAAAGGCTCACACTTTGGAAGCCTTTAGTGACAGCATTGTTTCATCATCATCATCATCATCATCATCATCATCATCATCATCATCTAGAAACAGATTATTTCTCAAGGATTTTCACGTTTTAGAAGCTTTTTTAAAAAAAAGATGCTGATTTGCCACAGAGATGAAAAAAGGACCATCCATAGATAGAACCCTAGTGAGATCTGCACTCGGTTCACACCATTGAGCAGCAGCTGGCACAAAGGTGGTGGTGGGAGGGACAGTTCAACCTGGATTGGCTTGAAGCCTACTCTGTCAACTGCTTTCTTCTCATTAAAAAGCTGAGAGGTAGGGAACTGAACATGGGTAACTTGATTTAATTTGGTAATTACCTTATCTTTTTAAGATCGGAGGAAGACCTTTGTTGTGCCAGAAGCAACCCACCAGGATTAGAAAAACAAACCCAGCATGTGTCTGGTATTGACTGTCATGTTTTTAAGAAAGAAAGAAAAAACAGATGACAGGGTAATCTAAGCATAAACCTTGAATAGCCTGAGGTGGAGCTGAAGGGAATGATTTGGCTGTATCAATAATCTCTAGGCATAATGACAAGCCTATCAATATATATTTTAAACTATGCTTTACATTTAGACAGGCTTCATGGCCTTTTATACATATATATTCCAAGTTATGCTTTGCAAGCACACACAGTATATATATATATTTAGAATAATAAGCACACATATATAAAGCCTTATGTATTCTTTTATTCCTTTAAACAATTCCTGCAAACAGGACATTTTTAGCAAGCCTTAAAAAGCTTTCTCAGCAATAAGATTCAAAAGTATAAGCCTTGGTGTTTTTTTTTTCCACAAGATAATTGTGGATGACTTCAGACCTTATCTCCGTGCCTGGCCGAGCTCGGCCTGGGATTCATCACTTGTCATCTTCAAGGCTAAAAGAGGCCTCTTTGCCTGTGTTTTTCTGTACCATTCTGTTCACTGTGTAAAAACCCCCTTTTTGCCAATTAAAATGTTTAAATGTTGCCAACAGGAATGCAAGATAGCTAAGACTGCCAATTAATGTTTGATGTGTAACCGACGGATGTGACGTGACCCAATTGGGAGGGGGGAAGATGAGCAGAAATTTTAAACTATAAAACTAAGTGCCTTCCCTTTGTTCGAGGAAGGTCTTTGCTTAACTGCCGTTGGGTACAGATCTTCCTGGTTGCAACCAATAAATCATTTTCCTGAGAACCAGGCTGTTTGCTTTACTCTGCGAGAGACTGTCTCTTTTTGCTGGCACGGACCCGTTACAGAAGGCTGTGAATCAGCCATTCCTTTCAGAGCTTGCTTGCAAACCAGACCTCTGTGGATGTGCAGACCCAGAAAGAAGAGTGTCTGTAAGAGCAAGCGGCTGTTTTGTAAGCAAAAGGTTCAGGCACATGTAATGATTACCCTCAACAAGTTGTGCTTTAACAAATCTAGAGTGAATGGAGGGCAGACAAAAGCACCTTTTTGAATTGTTCTGTTCATTTCTTTTATCAATGAAAACAATCATTACCCTCCCCACTTTCATTGCTGCTGCTCATTGCCATCCCCCTTTCACCCTTGCTTGCTGAAAACTGGATGTGGCATATACTGTATATTTCACCATTAATCCTGCCAGCCAAAAGCTACAGAAGGCAAACCACGTAAACTGTGCACATCAACACGAAGACATCTTTCTAGACATTGATATCACTCTATCTGTTGCGGTGATCTTTCCTGAAAATAAGGGGGATACGTTTACAGCTTCTGATAAAAATACTACAGAGCTCTGAGTGTATTACCCGCACTGAGGGTAATGGGTACAAAATAAATGATTCATCATCTCTTTAGAAAGCTGCAGACTCTACTGAATCCAGTCCTGATCTTTCAAATACCCCCCCTTGCTCACACAGGCTTGAGATTCAAGTCCCCTTTAAATTCTAAGAACAAATAGTAGGGAACATTATAAATATTATATATCCTCTTCTTTTTAAAAGCCAACAGAAATCAGCACCACAAACAAACTGTACCTGAGCAATTTCAGAGACCACCACCTGGAAAGGTTCTCGTTGATTATGCTGAATTTGCGACGTGTCACTCGGGTTATTCTCCAATCATCATATCAAACTCCAAAGGTTCAGTAAACCCCAGGTTGGTTTACAGTTTCGCAAGTTAAACTTTAACTGGCTCTATCTCTGTGCTCTGTGTAGCCCTTTGACCAGATAGCTAGGTCACTGCAGCTCACTCACTGTCTACACAAGGGACATATGTTTACAAAATTCACAAGACAAAAGTCAATAGTGGGCCTGAATAAATGTGCACGAGGTGAGAAGGATATCATTCAGAAATTGGTCAGCTAGATTAGTGAAGAAGATGCTGTTCAGGATACAGAATTTTAATGCAACCTATTTTATCTTATTAACGTGACCGAAACAACTCCTCGAAAACTGTCTTCTGTGCTTCAGGAAAGTTCTAATTTTCTGGAGCTGTGTGATGTCTACATTTGCAAAGCTAATTTTTTTCTCCTAGGTAATCATTTATAGCATTAAATTTGCCCGTTGGTCTGTGGACAGATGGCAGGCTTTCCATTTGGCTCAGTAAGAGCCTAAGATACAAACCCAAGCGTATGGTCTTAGCAGAGGGAAGAAATAGCTCTTGCTATAATGAAACGACGTCCCTTCTATTAGAGACATCCATAGACAGACTCATTAAGCTTTCCACTCTATCTGTGGACAGAGTTTAATTCAATTTATTCTAGTAGCTGTTGGGCAGATTTGTCACTGACTGGCAGACAGTGTGCTGAGACTGACATACGTGGCAGAGTGCAGGAAGGCTCGGTCCTGTGCCATGTGCTGTGCTACATCTTCACTCATTACTTGGTTAAAAGAGAAAGGGGTTGAGGTGTGCTTATCAGATCTGCAGATTACACCAAACTGGGAGGGGTATCTAATCACAGGAGGACAGAATCAGCATTCAAGCAGCTTTAACATCTTAGAGAACCAGGCCAAAAGAAACAGACAAAACCGAGATGAATTTCAACAGGGATAAATGTGAAGTGTTACTTTTAAGCAAATAAACAAACAAATAAAAATCAGGTAGACAGCACAGGGTGGATGACAAACATTTTGGCAGCTACATGACCCAACAGTGTGCTGTGCTGGCAAAACAAACAAACAAACAAACAAACAAACAAACAAACAAACAACAGAAACACTTTCAAAACTAATGCAGTTTTAGGCTAGATTAATGCAAGTCTTGGGAAGTAACTGAATTAGTTACTTCACCCTTTGGTAAGAGCTTACTTGAAATATTGTCTGCTGTTCTGGATAACACAATTCAGGAAAGGTGCAGAGAGGCTGGACTATGCCCAAAAGATGGCAATTAAGATAGTGTGGTGCAGCTAAATGAATGAATGAAATGAAATATAAAAGTGTCTCTTCTTGCTCTCAGGTCAGGCTGTAAGACTTAGGAAGCAAATGGTACGGTAGTATTTGAAAATAGAAACTATTAAATCCAGACCAGAAGTTCAGAAGAAAACTCTTCTTCCCTTCTTCAGCAATCAGTCAGCAAAACTGCAGTGCATGCAGGCCAGGCACAGTCAGAGAATAAAATTAAAATAGTTTTCTAAATTCTAATTCAACTTGATTCACTGAAATGGAATGTGCCTGCCTATGTGTTCAAGTGCACACACAACACAACAAGTGTATGTATGTCAACCAACAAACAATGAGCTGGAGTAATGAATCAATAATATTGTAAGTCTGATGTGTCTGTGTGTTCAAGTGCACACACAACAGAAGTTTAAAAACAAACAATGAAGTAAGTAATTAGTAACCTAAATAAATAATATTGTAAAATATTCTCCACTTAGGATAGAGGTTCTGTTCTTGGCTTGCTCCCCAAATGTGTGTGTGTGCAAGCAAATTGAAGTTGGGAAAATAGAAAATAAATGGTAGTATATAATATATTTTTAAAATAAATCCACACCTCCCACTCCCAGTTGAACCTCCCCCTTTATCCAATATCAGGGGAAAAAATCCTCACAAACTGCCAGAGAACAAAGAAAGAATAAACTGCTATTCCCTTCAGCAGACAAAGCTGCAGGGAATCAAAGAAATTATTTTGTAATAAAATCAATTCCCTCCCTGCCTGCCAAACTTAAAGCCTAAAGCCTCCCACAGGCTTCCCTTCTCAAATAATAATCTCTGTCTCGATCACACAAGCACCACCAGCACAGCCCTCCTCCCTTCACATCCAAGACCCAACTGCAATTTCTGGAAGGTGCCTCGGCTTTTTATGCCCTCCAAGACATCCAGAAGTGTCAGTCAAAACCTGGCCATGCCATTGGTTGAATTGTTCAAAAAATTTTCATGGTCCCATCCCATGCCCAGCCCAAATGGGCAGGTCTAAAAAAATAAAAAATAAAATAAAATAAAATAAAATCAATGCGACGTTTTATTGCTATTAAAAACCCACTGCTGCTACTATAAATATCAGGCATTTAAAATAAATAAATTTCACATGTTTCTGTGGTGCTTTGGTCTGTTTTTTGACCATGATTTCAAAAGAAAAATTGTGGTCACCATTTTGGATCCCCCCCACCGCATGGCATGGCGAGATGACGAGGATGACCCCCCCAGCCTGGTGCAAACAGCCCAGGACAGGAGAAGAGGGGGGGGAAGGCCGGGGACTCCCCGGAAACCACCCCTCTGGTAGGTGGCAAAGCCTCAGGCAGGCATATTTTCGCCTGCTTTTTCGGCCGGGAGTCGGGTTTTTCTTTAAAACTTTTAAAAACTTTTTCTGTGCTTCGCATCGCGTGATCGCCATGATGCCACAAACGGAAACGAAAAACCCGACCAATTTTTTCTTTTTTTGGTTTGAGTTCGAGTTGTAACGGCTTAATTACTGTTACCGTTTCCGTTACTTCCGGAAACGAAAAACCGAAAACGGAAACGAAGATTTCTCCACTCCGTGCCCATGTCTAGTGGCTTCTATCAGCCATAGTGCTGGGATGGGCGTCTTTGTCTACCCGACCAGTTGGCCTCATGTGTGTGCAGCCTAACCTACTTGCAGGGGCAGTAGGTTGCAGGGGCAGTAGGTTAGATAAGGCCTTGCCATATGGTGAGAGGCCTCTTTTTCAATCCAGCCATCTTCCCTCCCTCCCCCCCCCCAATAAGAGAATGAGATTAGCTGGTTGTGTACAGACTGGATGGGAATTTTTGGCTTCCACTCAGATTGGACCAGAGTGGCAGTGTGTTTTCACCCATCCCATTCTCTTTAAGGCTAAGGAGAGGTTTATAACCGGTCACAATTGGTGTGTAGTGCAAGTGGTTAATTTAATTCAGGTGAAAGTTGTTGAAAAATATACCCTTATTGAGCCGGTAGCCCTCAATATGAATTAGGAAATAGATTAGTAAATTAGGAACATTAGGTGTTAGGTTATAAATAGTTTAACAATTGGGAATGAGAGCTGCCCAGACCGCTGGTTTTGGGAGGGTGCTGAACAGGTGGGTAGCACCCTTCTAATAATATTAGGAATCATTAACTGATCTGCTTGCACTACATTCAGGCCCCCTTGTTTAAAGGACGTTTAAGAGTTGAATTGAGTGAATTCATATCAATACATTGTGGCCCAATTTTAATCCCGAAAAATGTGTTTCATCTCTTTATTTCCGGGCTGGGTGGACAAAGGGGAATCATCTTCTAGATTTTCCCTTGCTTCATGTCTTTTTCTGGTAGCTCAGTGGTTTTAAGTGCCTGGTTGCAGAGCCAGAGGTTGGGAGTTCAAAAGAGTTGGACGTGATGATCCATAGGGTCCTTCCAACTCTGCAGTTCGATGATGATGATGATGATGTTGATGATGATGATGATGCAATATCAGGTCTGGGGTTTTGAATCATGGATATAGAAACACAATACAGTAACCCCCCACCGATCACGGGGGTTAGGGACCCACCCCACCTGCGAAGCATGAAAATCCGTGGTATGAGGAAGCGGGTGGGGGGGGCCTGGGGGCTGGTGGGGGGGGCAATCATGCACGCCGCTTGCTCTGACCTCCCGGGCGGTTGGGGTAGGCAGCGCAAGATTGGACAAAGGTGCTTCCCGCCGCGGAGCCCAGCGCTGCGCTCTGCGGCCAGAAGTGCCTTTGCAATCGTGTGTGCCACTTGCCCGACCTCCTAGGAGGCGCGGGCAGGCGGTGTGTGATCCTTCCTCCCTCAAGCCCTTTCCTGGTACCATGGTCCCGCGATATAGCGGGACCGCGGTACCAGAACCATGAAAGGGCGGGGGATCACTGTACCCACATTCATAAAATGGAGTTTTTTTTTTTTTAAAAAAAGAGATGAATTATTAAAGATTATTTGAATCTTTTAGACATGACCACATGCACTCATGCATATAAACTCAGACACATACAGGACACTTCATTGCCTCTATTTCTTTAATCTTATTAAAGCAGCCTATATTTGTTGGAAGATTAGATTATGGAAAATGAAAGTGAACAGAACTTGCTTTGGTCTTAAGAATCTTGTTTTCTTTGATCATCTCTCACCTAGTAGTACCTTGTAACGATGTCAATGTTGTTAATTGCTCAACAGGACACAGTTATAATAAACTCATCCCTAGAAGATGGCTATCAAAATTAGAGGGCCTCAGACTATCACAACAGTCTTCTTGGCTATGTTTGTCGATGAATGTTTAGTCAGAAGCAAGTCTCACTGATTCAATATCCTCTCAAATTACTGTGTATAGGGCTGTGCATAGGACTGTAATCTCAATTTCCCCCCCAGTAATACTGAAAGAATTTTGCTGTACCTGTACTATTAAGCTGTATCTCCTCCTTTTCTTGTATAGGAGACATCACAATCATATCAGAACAATATGTCATGATCTAACATATACTTAGGTACCATTAATCCTGCTAAATCCTGCTAAAGCGGTGCAGTCACAGTGCTCCAATAGAAATACAGCCTCCATATATTCCCATCAGCAAAATGGAAGGGTGAGAGAAGTGCCATTTTGCTTTCGTCCAGTTTGTTTGTTTTCAAATGCCCCGGAACTGTCATAAAGAATTTTATTCCCTTTGGAAGCAGTGGAGAGATATTTTTAACTCATCACAGAAAAAGTGAGGGTTTGGAAAATGTCACTCACTCATTCCTCCTGCTGAGGCCAGCCTATGCCCATAAAGGCATGGGAAATTGTGGATACTCCTCCACTCCCTCCCCATAGGTCTGTTCTGTTGGAGATTGCTGGAATAAATAAGTTGGAAAATGTTGTGGAAATGGCCCTTGGAGTTAAATAAACAATTTTCATCTCATTTGTCTAAGAGAGGAGTAATCAAGGCTGCAATATGCCTTTTTTCCCCTTTAAAGGAGGGAGGAATATAATGGGAAACATTATAATGAGAAATCATTTATAAATTTGTCAGAGCTTAGGAATGTACATTGTACATTCTGTTTTCAAGAAAGGACATCTGGATGTGTTAAGCAGGACTGGCTTTTTACCATGACTAAAACTCAAAGGGGATTGCTTCGGTGGCCAATTTGAGGAAGGGGCTTCTTACTCTTACCTCCAGCCTTCATCTCCTTCTGTGATTTTTAAAAGAAAATAATTGGTTTGATATAAAGAACTAAGAAGCTAGGGGAAAAGATGCAGGAGTGGGAGGCGAGTGTGTGTGTGTGTGTGTGTGTGTGTGTGAGAGAGAGAGAGAGAGAGAGAGGTCAAGTAATTGTCTGTGCGGCATGCAGAGATTTGAAAAGTTAATATTTTAGACTATAATTTCCTGAAATCAATATGGGATACACTGGGAACTGTATTTCCCAAAATTATTATTTTTTTAGTCTCCAGTTGGATGAAGACAGAATAGTTTCTTTAAAGAATGAATGCAGCACCACAGCCTATGTTTTGGCCTTTTCCTCCTCATTGGACATGGACACTAATAGGTTTTGTGCAATTACCAGCTAAAATCTCAGGGAATTTCTGTGCTTCCCTGGTGGGTTGACTTATATCAGGGTGAAGCACACCGAAGAAGGCTTGAATACCTGGATCCTATCACCTTCCCACTCCCAACATTCAGTATAATTCCCAGGCATGCATGGAAATGAATACAAATGGACTCACTAGACAAGATGACAATTCTGTATCTAGGGGTACTGCATCCTTAAGAGAAAACAAACCTATTTGTTTTGACACAGCTTTGCCTCAGTAGCACAGCGTTCTTTGCATATTTGACGTATCAAGCATGTAGAACTGAAGCATTTACATGCTTGGAGGGATAAAGCTGTAAGAAGAGGAGGTGTGCATTTGCTTTAATCTGACCTTATCACATATTTTTCCCCATAGGGAGATATAATCTGTGCTCGGAGAAAACATATTTTGCTACATGAGTCTAATCCATATTTCTTCTAAACAGGACAGCTTGAAGATGATCTTCTTTTTATTTTTATTAAGAACACATTGCTTGTTTCTTTTGGTAGGCCTTTCTGTCTGTGTTCTCTGCAACAGACCAACTCTTGACCTATTCGCATTAAAGACATTTTAAAAAGGAAAGCTGAAGGCAGCAGATTGTTTTGAGGCCCTAGCCATATTTTTAGGAGGATGATGTCATTTTGTTCTCGTTTTAAAATTAGGCAATGAAATATTCCCAAGGCTGAATTAATTCTAATTAATATGACGTTTTAGCCTAGAAAAACATGATGGATTGGTAGAACTTTCGGCAGATGCTAAGCATCAAGTGGTGGGAGTCGGTGTCATCTAGTGGTTAGAGTGTTCGCCTACCACCACAAGGAACGGTGTTCAAATCCCTGCTCAGTCATCAAGCGGATTGGGTGATTTCAGGTCATGGATCAGCTTTTGGCCAAAAGTGCTTCTGAGGAAAAAAAATAGGAGGAAGCCGAGTTTCTCTGGGAGAGGGCAGGATAAACAAGTATAATAAAGCCCTGTTACGATTTCCCCACATAAAGCTAAAGTCTGCATTTTTAAATGCAACCCTGTGGATGAGGAGAAGGTCTCCGGGCTCCATCTGTGCTGTCCCTACACATCCAAAACGAGACGGACCATTCCAATAAGGCCTTCATGCATAAAATCCAACATGCAAAGAGGAAAAAATATCTTCAGGAGCTTTGAGGCTAGCTCAGCTCTTTTCACACTGATCTATTCAGTTTTACCATATTGGAAGAATCTTGCTAGGCCACCCAGCTTGGTATGGATGCGTTGAAAGTGTGGCTAAGTAGCCAGGAAGTGCAAGCCTACCTATGATCTCCACCATGGAGTAGGCTGCATCACAGGCAGGGTGTCATGGAAGATGTACAGGGCATGCCAGTCACAAACCTGGACAAGAACTTTCATTAAATGACTGAGAGCCTGAACCACTTAAGTTCAGTGTGCAAACAATATTTTTTTC
>JAHTLZ010003518.1:12851434-12883395 GCA_023846285.1 Phrynocephalus versicolor
CTCTCTCTCTCTCTCTCTCTCTCTCTCTCTCTCTCTCTCTCTCTCTCGTGTTAGTTTAAATTTAAAAAATCCCACATCTAATGGGAAGACTTTTCCAGTCCCTTTTCCAAACTGTTGTTTTAAAAAAGGCAGCTCAAGTCATTGGACAAACATTCCATGTTCATTAAAGACACGTTCCCCTCCCCCATAAAATTGATCTTAAAAGAAAAAAAAACTTGTTTGAGAGATGTAGGAAACTGTGCTCTTACTGCTTTTTAGGATGAGAAACTTGGTAAAAATGGATGGGCAGTGGCTGGAAGTGAATCTTTCTAAAACAAACTTTCAACAACTAATTAGTGTCATGTTTTTGGTGTACATCCAAGCTACAGTTCTGTGCTACTTATCAAATAATATGTCCAATTTAACCAAATGCAGGGCCAAGCATTGAGTAGACTTATATAGGATAATGCTGGGAAGGAGCTGGGCTGGGAATTCCTTCCCTGCTGTGACTCACTCCTCAAGAGACTTGATTTCCACTCTCCCTGCAAGTTAAATATTCCCAAGGGGTGAGGACAGAACACACAACACTCTCCATTTACAGTATTTCTTGCTGAATCTAGACTGCAGCTTGGCAGCGACATGCTACAAGTGCAGCATGTTTTTTATTTATTTTTAAAATGTTCATAGCTAACAGTAGGTAGAAAAAATGTATCAAATACCACACTAAAAGATGATAAAAAAGCAACACCCAAAACACGTTCAAAGCAGGCAGGCACAAGCATCCATTTCAAACCTCACTCAGGTAGCCAGCCATTAAGGGGGAGCTGGCCTGAATAGAAAGGTATTTGGCAGGCTTGCAAAAGGACAAAGACAGAGCCAACCTGGTCTCCCGGGTGGGAGGGAGTTCCAAAGTCTGGGAGCAGCAGCAGAGATGGGACTCTCCCCTGTCCCCACAAAATTCAAAATTCTGGTTCAAATCAAACCATGAACCAGAAACACAGATGAACCAGGCTGGTTCATGGTTTGGTTTCCAGCACAGTTCAGGGTTCCTATTTTTCTGAAGCAAAGTCAAGTGCTGAACTTTATTCCTCTTTGGTGTGTCATTTTGCTTGGCAAAATGGATTCCCACCCAATTCTTCCCACTCCCCCATCACCTCTCTACCTGGTCTTGGTGCCTCCTCTTCCTCCTCCTCTTCTTCTTCCTCCTCCTCCTCCTCCTCCTCCTCCTCTGCCACTGCCATCCTCAGCAACAGTGGGTCAAACATTCCTTCCAGAAGCCAAACCTTTTGCCTCCGTGTCGGTGCCCACCTATCAGCCGGGTGATGGGTGCATGCTCAGAAGCAACAACCCAGCTTCCCAGAGCTGCCCTCTGCATCTGTGCATGTGCCCCCCCCGAACGGATTGGCAAGTAAATGCCCAGAAGCCGCAGGCCCAGCTCCATGAAGGGAAGCCATCTTGCTGTCTCTGAGGATGGTGGTGATTGTGGTACCAATGGAAGAGGAGCAGGAGGCTGAAGCCGGACCAGGTAGGGAGGTGAACTGGCATAAACTGAAAAATGAATCGTAAACTGGTTTGGGTTTTTATTTGGGGGTGCGGGGGCAGGCTATTAATGATGGTTTGTGGTTCATGGTTTGTGTGTAGCCACAAACCATGAACCATCACACACCACTGGTTTTCCAGTTCATGGTGGTGGGACTGAGGAAAAAACGCCTCTTCTGATCATTTTAACACCCAGGCAGATCAACAAAGGGAGATAGAGTCCTTGAGATACATACAAGCACATGTTACATGAAATACATTATTCTTGACGCCAAGGCGGGAGCTACCATGTTCCATTTGAAAGTGATGTGCTAGCACATTCACCTAATAACATTTTCGCAAATTATCAGTAGCACGTGCTTATTGCTTTTAGTTGTTACCTCTAGGGTGCAAAAGCACACATCTAGTTGTTGATTCCAGTGGAATTGGTTGAAGTGAAGGCATCGCTCCCAAGCCCAATTGATTTAATCGTTCCGGTTCATTTGGAACCAAGAATTGGATTTAGCCCACGATTTTAAAATGGAGAGGCCAAGACTACAAGAACAGATACATTTTCTTTCTTCAATGGTCACCTCTTTTAAGGTTTGTTGTTTCGCCCAGCGGTGTGGTTTTCATTCCCTTTAAATTGCCCTGTGGTGGTTATGAACTAATATTTGTACCATGTTTCTGAAGCCCCACCCAACCCAAGCGTCTTGGCAGCCAGCTTCCTTGGTGTTTGCAGCCACTGTCATGATTTTCTTGAAATACTACAAGCTGGAAGCTCTGGTTCACTGTAGGTAAGAAAACCATGGCTACGCACACAAACAAATAAATACACAGACTCTCACACAGTTGCGCTCTCTCCCCCTGCTCTCCAGTGAATTCTCATCAAGAAGCCACCACAGAAATAATAGTTCAAAAAAAGCGATTGCTTTCCTCAGACTCCCCTGTTTTTTTCTTCTTTTGCTGAGAATGAATGTTTGTTTTTAAAAAGTCAAAATGGCATAGGGTGTGTCTTATTCCTGTGATCTTTTCTCAAAGAACCTTTCAAAATCACAAATGTATTTTAGAATAAAAATGATTCTACTGTTCTATTCTGATCTCAGCCATGCTACTGCTATAAAACGATGAATGTTTGCTAGTAGAGTCAACAAACTGTATTTCATAATTCTAATGCTGAAATGCATCTATGAATGTCTCTGTGTGACTAGAGAAACAGAGAGTGCTGGCATATCAGGACTGCAGAGAGCTTTTCCACCCAAGCACTTTCAAGGGTTTTTCTATTGGCTGGTTTTTATTATACTGGATCTTATCAAATTTCTTCCCATCACTAACGTGCTTAATTTTCCCCATCACTTTGACATGGCTTGTTCTGATTTTATTTTGCTGCTAACTGCCCAGAACAGTGCATTGCAATAATGGTTCAGAATATAAATCAATGGCATAAAATAAATAAATTTATGTGGGGTGGACAGCCACAGCTGGATTGTTTGTGGATTTAAGCAGACTGCGCCAACGTTTCTTCCATTATTTTCTCTTTTTTGTAAGCCTTTATTAAGGTAAAGAAGATGACAAACAACAGAATGAAACACCAGATTTTTTTTTAAAAAAGGAGTAAAAAAAATCTATTAAAGAGTAAAAAAATCTATTAAACATTTAATTAAATATGGGCCTCAGATCTGGTCTTCAGGTGTTCTGTTGTAGGCCATTTAGAAATAAATATTCTTACTATGGCTTACAGAATTAAATGCAAAGAGTCAATCAATCACATCAAGAAGACAGTAAATATGATTTTTTTTTTAAAAAAATGGCCTTTTAAAGAAGAATATTCTGTTCTCTTAATATTGCAGCTACACTGTAGATGAAGAGAAAGTGTGTGTGTGTGTGTGTGTGTGTGTGCGTGCGTGCGTGCGTGCTGTGGTTTGGTGCACACTTTAGGAGTGGGCCACAGTGCAATCGGTGATACTAATATCTGAGTACTTCATGAACATTATATAACTAAATACAACACATGCATATAATCAGATACATAAATGGTACTCTCTGTTTTACAGGCCATTGTAAGAAGTTGGCACCACATTCTTAAAGCTTTTTCCGAGCAGCCATGAGGTCAAGAAAGTCATCTTTCTCAAGAGCTATGTAAGATTACACACATGGCAGTGAAAGTGCTTGATTTCATCTATGTAGTTTGAGATCTGAGTTTACTGGTGTGCAAATGTGTGCTTGAACGGCATCCCTCCCCATTTTAAATTTAATACATTTTTATTGGAAATACTGTTTCTTCTCCATCTTACTTGGCTCACGTCTCCTCCCTACCTAATATATACAAAAACATTTTAAGCAGCAAAATGATATTAATCTGATGCTCTCATTGCATCTAAGGCCAAACAGGCACTGATGTCCTTTTCACTGTGCATCGGCAAAGTGCACCGTGTATGGAAACTACATTCGCTGTATTATCCTCAGGTCTGTTGGTTTTTATTAAGTGCACGCTGTACGATATCTTCTAAAGAAATCAGCAACTGGAGGTAGCCAACCATGGCATGCTATTATATGTTGAAGTGGGTTAAGACCACAGAGAGATGTGATATTGAGAATGGCTTCAGGCCCAATGGACTTATGAGTTATGACTGATCTGGCGATAAGTTTTGTCTGTGTGTGTGTGTGTGTGTGTGTGTGTGTGTGTGTGTGTGTGTGATGTGTTACAAGTTTACTAAGAGTAATAGTCATCTGCAGATCTTGGGGATGTGACTTCATGAACCTGCCATTCCCAGGAAACTCAGTGAGTTAATTGCCATGCTGGCCAGGAGTTCTAAGAACTTTGCAATACTAGAAACAATGTTGGAGTATGTGCAACATCTTGAGTACTGGGTCTATTCTTCACATGAGCCACATTCTTAGTGAATATCCAAATGATCTACTCAGAAGCAAGTTCTAGTAACATTATTAGCATTGATTCCCAGGTAAGTTTGATTTGGATTGTAGCATCCACTTTACTAAGGATTTCAAAATATGCTCATACTCAGTTGGAATGTGTGGGGAAAACATTTATATCCCACTGTTGCAGGGACAAGGATGGGCTGGTAGACAGAATGCTGGCCATGCATTCCACAACAAGACTAATAAAAGTCAACTTATTGAGATATTGGCCTCAGGTGACACTAGCAGACTGGAGAAGACAGAGCAGCCTCCAGCTCCAAGTCGGGAAGACATTTCATCAGCACCCCACAGTCCGTGGACAGCAGGTGCTCCAGAAGGAGGGTTGCCCATAACCAAAGAAGAGGGCTGCCTGAGAGAACAGGAGATAAGGAAGCCCTACCACTGGGGTGGGACAGCAGACATGTATGGTGTCTGTACAAAAGTGAAGAACAGGAGGCAGAGGGTGTTTAAATTGTGATGAACTGGGAGAGGCTGGGGTAGCCAGGGGTTCAGGGAATAAGACTAAAGGAGATAAGGATTGGGTGAATGACATATATCTGTTCCCCCCTAATTCTGATCAGCTTGGAAGCCTTCAACAGGATGATGGAAGAGCTCTTAGCTATGCCTGACTAGACGAGCCTTGTCACTCCCTGCATCTGAGCTCCCAAGGAATCAGCCACACCCTAAAACCTGCTTCAGAACTCTGGCTGGAGATAGAAGAGACAGCTAGTGTGGCTTTGGCAGCAAACAAGTGCTGTTCCCAAACCCTCAGCCCAGCACCAAATCTCAGAGAAGGTAGGCAAAAAGTACATGGCTGATTTATTTGTTTTCCTTTCTTCCTTTGCCTCAGCTGTTGAGATACTGTAGCTTATCTCCGATCTTGATCTGCCTGAAGCTACCCAGGCCAGGAGCTGAGGTGTTTCCTTCACTGGTTGTGAAGGACAAGTTAATTTAAACTGATTATTTTCCTTTCCTTTTTAAGTAGGACTTTGGAGGTTATTTTTAAAAATATGTCCTTTCCTTTCCTTGCTGCACTGATCAGCTGTTGAGTTTATCTCCCCGATCTCTCTGTGCATCAGCTAGCTATTAGGTTTCCAGCTTCTTTATAGAGGGATCTTTGCTTGAAAGCAAATCGATTGGAAAGTTTGGGGGTCTTTGATTTAAGGCACTGGGCTCCCTGTTAAATAACAAAAAGGAAAGCTCCCCATTATTTATAGCCTTATGACATGTTTGGTTTCATGATGAAAATTCTTTTAAAAATCTGTTATCAATGAAATGAAATGAAATGAAGACTGAAACAAAATGGAACACTATATTTCTGTTTTGTGCCCATCTCTAGTCCAGACCTGGTCCTGGGAAGATTACTCTACTTTTTTTAGATATTGTAGCAAAAAGACTGTATTCCCTATTTTCCAAGATACTGCATGTTGATAGACTTGCACTCTTTGAAGCACAAACTAGCAAAATTCTTTTGCATTCTCATGTCAGTCCAGTTGGTAGGCCACCTCACCACTCTACTAGAAATTTTCCATCCCCACGGTTTCTCTGGCCAGGGCATTCAGTTTAAATGCTGAGCCATTTTGTTAGACCCTGGGCTGTGATGTTGTTCCAGGCACATGATAATAAGGTTGCCATCAATCTGGGGTGTGAGTCCTAGGTTTCCCAAATTTCAGGTTTAGATGCTGTCAGCCCTAGATTTTGGTGGGTATTCTCATGTCTCCAGGACTTAATATTTATCTGTGCACAGAAGCACTCTTATTTCCTTTCATTTCTTTTCATACTGTACACTTGCTGTTGTGGATAGTGCAATTCATGTAGACATCTCCACATTGCCTATCTGTCACACATACGCACACAGCATGTTGCAGTTGCTACTGATAGGCATACCTCTCTGAAATGCACAGACTTGCTGCCTGTGACTTTGCAAGAGCTGAACTCCTTAGAATCTATTAAACTAGGATGCTGTTCATGCAGAAAGGAAACCACTGGAAAAGTTCGCAGGTTGTCAGGCCTTGTCCTTGCAGTGTCATGAAATGCGATGCATAGATGTGGCAGGCCTCGGGATGACTAAATGCTGCCAAGTAACTGCGTATGTGTGAATGTTTCAGGTGGATTGTGATGGGTTGGTTCCTTGTTTCTATGACTGCCTAGAGTAGTGGACTCTCACTAAGCGAGGAGGTATAAAACTGCAGCAAATAAATAAATGAATCACACAGAGTGTTGTTGCAACTGTTATTGATCAATGTGTAGAGCGCAATTAGGGATACCTATGTTACCTAGCAATTTGTATTATTTTTATATATATTAGTACTTGGGTCCTAAATTTTCAGCACAGTTTCACTGCTCATTGAGAATATTTCTAGGAGAACACTGATCTGGACGCTGAAGAGTTAATTTTCTGAACTTTCTTTTACTGTATAATATAACTTTAGCAATTCACCGTAGAGTAAGAAAAGAAGGTAGAAAGGTGCCTCTTTGAAGAACACAAATGTGCAGGGTTCCCCCCCCCTGACTTCTCTCTCTGTTAGTTTTCTTTTCTTTGAACTTGGTGCTAGCCTGAAATATATCTAAAACTCAACAGCGTTTTTTCCTTGTTTGATTTCTAGACTCCAACTGAGTTTTGGCAGCTGAGTGCTCCCTGCTCCAACTACATAAAATTTCAAATTGGAAAGATTCCACGTAGAAATCCGTACAAAGTTCTTGACATCACTTAATTACAGCAAGACCTTCTGTTCTAAACTTAGGCAGCCAGAGTTATCAAATATTTCTATTTTGGTATTACTCCAGCATTCTTACTTGGCAACAGGGCCTGCCTGCAATCATTTTTTTCTCCAGGCGCTTTTACTACAAAGCTGTCATGTATACCGCAATGGATCTCCTCCGCAAAACACAGGCACACCTGTTCTTCAGCACGAGTGTGGCAGTCACCACTGCGCCGGGATGAAGATGCAGAACTGCCAAGTAGTGGGATATATATCAACTGCAATGCATTTGTCTCGGCGTCTTCAAAAATCCATATGCCACATTCCCACCTGGAACTGTAAGAGCCAGAGAGAGATAGTAGGCAGTGGTATCCAAGCTTTCCTTTGGAACATGACTTTTCTGTTGGAACTGAAAGAAGCAACCAGAAGAATGCACTCACCTGCTGAGCAGCCCGATGCCAAATGCTAGGTTGCTTATATTTGTCACATTGGTCCAAGAGCTTAACACCGACTGCCAATTACTATGACCACTACCGCACTTCCATGAGCAGCCGCTTTTTATTTTGGCTCGCCTTTTCTCCTCCAGGGGTCACACGGTTGTAATAGCGATTCTGCAGTTCACACTTAAGTGGGTGCCTAGCAATTGGTTTTCCAGTTCCCACTGGATTAAACCACTGTAAGACTTGTTATGCCAATGCGTTTCTCTTGATTGGCAAGATTTATATGAAATAATTTGTTCCGATGCGATCATGATGGTATTATGTAGTACACATTACATTCTTTCCCCTTTGTTTTACGAAAGGAAAACAGTTAAAAATTGGGGACAACGAAGGAAAAAGCGACTTACTATGGCTGCAAATAACACCAAATTGCTTCAAAGGGAGGTGCAGGAAGCGATGTTAAAAAAAAAACTACCAGAAAAAGTGCCAGAGTGGCCAAAAATGGGCGTGGCCAAGGGGGTTCTTGAGATAAATCATTTTGAAAACCGGACAGTGATTTTTAAGGCGCCTTCTACATGCCCTAAGCACATCCGATCTTGCCTGATTTTGGAAGCTAAGCAGGGTTGGCCCTGGTTAGTACTTGGATGGGCGACCACCAGGGAATACCAGGTGCTGTAGGTGCCTGGAGTAGGAACTGGCAAGCCACTCCAGTATTCCTGCCAAGAAAACTCCATGGACATGGGATCACAAAGAGTCAGTCATGACTGTAATGACACAACACACAACACATTCTAAAGGAAAAGGTATTTTAAATCAGATCTGCGGTAGCAGTAAAAGACTGATAGTGCAGATCTGTATTCCCTTTCACATCCGAGGGCCAGGAGAGACTTGACAGTGGAGGTATGGGTTGTCTTTTCTTTTAAATCAAAAGGCCTGGGAGCCCTGAGCTTGGAGAAAAATAGTTTTGGGGCAGGGAATACAAGTCCCCAAATCCTTCAGCCAGCATGGCAAGTGGGGATTCTGGCAGTTGGAGGCAGAAATCCATCCTGCAATGGATTCACTTCTCACCATGCCCATAACTCAGGTACTTGAATAGTGAAGGGGGTCCTGAATGTAACATTCATGCTAGTTCATTAGCCATGACCCACTACCAGTAATACCAAGCTCAAATACTAGAATTCTTGTTTAAATTCTTGGAGCCTCGCACAAAACCCATTTATTTTATTTATTTATTTATTTTTGAATTTATACCCCGCCCATCTTCCCACGGGAACTCTGGGCGGCTTACAGAGCTGAAACAAGTCAGCAAGTACACACCAATCAAAATATAAAACACAACAACAGAACAACAGAACAATCACAACATATAAGTAAAAGCGCAACATAGACTTAGGCGCCCTTGTTATGATCTAACCTTGCTGCTAGGTCAGTACATTCATAATAAAAGAATCGATGGCGAGGGGGAAAAAAAAGAACCATCCGAGTGGTTCAATAAATGTTTATATAAATAAAATCTATATGTTAAAGCTTATCATTCCTCTTTGCCACAAAATGAGTTGTGACACTTTATAAAATGGAATTGAGTTCTGGACCATTTTTTTTAAAAAAAAACTTTTCTTAGGAGAGCTCCGTCCTGCTAACACCAGCTCACAAAGTTTCATCAAAATTATAATGAGAGTTCTGCAAATCTTTCAGGCAGATCCTGCCCACAGACATCAGACAGAATGGAGAATGGTGGGAACTACCAGAAAGTATAATAAATGCAGGATGAAAATGTCTTCAATCTCAGTAGCTACTGTTTGTGGAAACAATTTTGTGCACATAAAATAGAGAGAGAGAGTGAGAGAGAGAGAGAGAGAGAGCAGGTTGTTCAAAGAAGTTACATTAAAAGGTTTCTTTTTTCTTTTTGCTAAAATTTCAGGGTTTTTTTAAATTCCAATACAATAGATCTGTTGCTAGGCAGGCACTGATCAACACTTTCAAAAGCCAAGCCATCTACAGTTTCGTAGACCTTACTGAGCCAGGCAGGGTCATTATTAAAACCTCGTGGCGCAGTGGTTAAATGCCTGTACTGCAGGTAAAACTGTGCTCACGACCTGGGTTCAATCCCCGGTAGCAGGCTCAAGGTTCACTCAGCCTTCCATCCTTCCGAGGTCGGTAAAATGAGTACCCAGCTTGCTGGGGGGGCAATGTGTAGCCTGCACACTGTAATTAAAATTGTAAACCGCCCAGAGACCACTTGTAGTGGTATGGGGCGGTATATAAGCAGAACACTTTGCTTTTTGCTTTGCTTTGCATTGTTCAGTTTTCTTTTCTTTTCTTTTTCTTTTCTTACCTTTGAAGTTAAGCAACTTGATCCAGCATGGACAATTTGAATTGTTCTGAATACAATTTGCCCATCTTTGGGGATCAGCTAGGGATGTGCACAGTGAACTTTTTCATATTTCTTTCATTTGGGGTTCTTTCTTTCTTTCTTTCTTTCTTTCTTTCTTTCTTTCTTTCGTTCTTTCTTTCTTTCTTTCTTTCTTTCTTTCTTTCTTTCTTTCTTTCTTTCTTTCTTTCTGCATATTAATCCTTTTGTTTTACATGGAAGGGAAAGCGTCTTTGGGGTTTACCATTTGCGTTTCCTTATTTGTACGATACTTTCATTCCAAATGCCCTGAAGGATCTAATAAAAACTACTCCAAATAGCAGAGGCAAGGCAGCAGAGAATTAATCTATGACAAGCAGGCAACATTTTATGAGGGAAAAAGCATAACAGAAAAAAGGCAAAGAAGCAGTCAGCAAACACAACACTGGCTGCCTGGAACACAGAGGCATCCACTCACCAAAGCAGCCAACAACAGTAAAACAGCAAGAAGAACAAGAGAAAAATGCTCCAAGTGATGCCCAACCAATGACCACTGCCAGTCATACAGTGGCACATTGACACCATAACAAGGTCCACTCCCCAAGCCACAGTCACCTCCCTTCCAGAAGAAACAAAACATTTCCCAAATAACCCCACCAATATATATTCAATAGGTTAATGAAATAACATTTAAAAAAAATCAGAGAAAGCAAAATAGAGAAAGACAGACAGACAGACAGACAGACAGACAGAGAGAGCTCCCCCCCCAAAAAAAAACAAGACAGGAAAGAAAGCAAATCAAGGCAAAAACATAATATACATCCCTTAAAACCAATCTACTAGAATATGGGAAGGTTCCGCTCCCCACTACCACATAATGGCTGATACTTCACATCCATCTCATCGCTGTTCATGGTCCTGCTTGGGACCGGTACGAAGTAATCTAACCACACGTCCATTGAGGGATGAGGGGAGTTCGTCCTGACCATGCTCCCTGAACTGTGATCTAACTGGGATGAGAGATTCCCCTCCCTGGCCTCGGGAATCTGCTCATCTCGCTTCTCGTTCCGATACGAGTGCCCGTGAGGTAAGGCTCATCATGCAACGTGCCATTCTCCATCTAGTGGCAGGAGTGTGAAGTGCCATTCGCCAGTACATTCCCTCTGGAGTCAGCAACTCAGTGCAAAGAGATTAAAAGATAAATGCCTCAAACTTAGCTCCGTACCGCATTGAAGGCAAGTCTTTGGAGAATCAAAATATCGAAAAACGGAAGGTTAGGGCCCCCAAAAAATTGAGAACAAAGGCATGGAATTTAACATCTCATCACAGAACGAGGACGTGCGGTAACAGTCATGCCGGTATCATCCATCACGCCCATGCATACATGGGAACAGGGACAGAACCAGAAGAAGACCACGTGACTGCGACCAACATCAACACGCAACAAACTTCCTCCTGGGATGAGAATGGATGCGAAGTAACCATCTTAGTCTCTTCTCTCCTCTTCTTGTCTTGTCTCATCTAAACTCTGAGTCCATCTGGCAGGAAGAGGCAGGTCAGGCATCAGCAGAATTAACCCATGAAAGGAATGGAGGTCGGGAGGAGACCCTAAGGAAGGAAAAGATCCCAGAGAAATCAGGAGCAAACACATTATTCCATATAAAGAAAGCAATCCAAGATGGAAGGCACCAGGAACTCAACACACAGTAAACTCACAAGGAATGACTAGTGCAAAGAGCACCCCTCACTGGTTTCTAAGCCCTTTTGCAGATTCAATATCCCCACGGTCCCAACAGATGCCTTCAATCTTAGATCTAACTGTTTGGGGTGTTTTGTTTAAATAGAAAAGGTCCCTTCCTAGGAGCAACCTCATTTTAACTCTGCAGTTCAGTGTAGTGGAAGCTTTGTATAAATCACTTGCATGCTTGGTTTTATTTAAAGATGGGTGTGTGTGTAAAAGTACTGGGAATTCCAACCCCAAGAATTCCAACCACTGCCTGGAGGATTCGGAGAGCTTTATATCTAGAGAGATGGACTTTCCCCCCCAGCTCTTATTTTATTCTCTGTTTGCCCTGCACTATTATTCAATTGTGTTTGGGCAATCGGTTGCCTGTTTCAAGGACAGAGAACTGAACCAAAGCATCGGTTTCATCTCTCCACTTGCCTCAACAACTAAGCAGTACCAGCCGACAGCATTAATCCCCTTTTGGGAAGGATGGGTGATGGCTTCATAAGCAGAAGCAGTTGCACAGCTCACTACCGTATTAGGATATTTAGCCTCTGATTCTTCCCACATTGGTTGAAACAGTGTCAGATTCTTTTCTTTTTTCCAACACTCCAGGTGTTCTCAAAACCACATGATGTCCTTGCTACATCTGTCATCCCCGTCCCAAAGATCAGCTTAAGCACAGAGGGCACTGCTGCTATGTAGAGGAGACGCCACAGCCACAAAAGAACTGCACTGCTCTCAAACAGATCTATGATTCATCCCTTCCATAAAATTACTGAGTGGCAGGAAGCAAGGCCAGGCCCTGGGTCACAACCTGAGTGGGCACCTTAATGAGCTTGCTATAAGAAAGCATAAGTTAAAAGTTTGGAAGAAAGCAAATGTTAGAAACCAATTTGTGTGGATTTTTTTTTAAAAAACAAACTTTTAAGATGCCCAGTATGCCAACTCTCAAATCTAGCTGTCTAAAATTTGACAAGTTTGTTCTGCTCTTTCGTGCCTGACTGGGCTCCAGGTTTCAAGTACATTGGTGCAAAAACCAAAGATGTTATAGCCATGTTGATTTTCCACTGGCTTTCTAAATGTACAAATTGGTTCCGATCCAAAACACAAATCGAATTGGATGGGGTGCAATTTGCCCTGGAAGGAATCAGAATACATTTGGAAGCCACAGATTGTCTAGAGATCAGATCAGGCAACCTGTACACAAACCTGGTCACTACAGCACCTTGAGCATTAGTCAGATGAATGACCAAGGGAGGGGAGGGGAGTATTGCAGAAGAGGATATGGATGACTGAAGAAGATTGACCACTCCATTGGCACTGGAGCTGTTAACCTCCTGCTGCAGATGCCTATGATAATATGGCTTCTACTAGCACAGGGTGAGCTATGAGGGCAATAGTCCTGTCCTACTGTTGGCCACTTAATTGGTATTGAGAAGCATACTGCCCCAAAGCACAAGGCTTCATAATGCAATAATGGCTTGTGTGTATTATGGGCTATTATGACCCTATGAAGTCACAGCAGACTTGAAGTGATATAATAGAGCTTTTAAGGAGTGATTTTTACAGGTTGCCTCATGGCCTAGTGTGTTTCTATAGCTAAGGAAGGATCTGAACCAATGTTTCTCAAGTCCTTGTCTATTATTCTATCTACTCCACTCCACTGGGGATAACTATTTATAACCTCATCTGTTAAAAATTCACCTAATCTCCTTTTAAACACATGTAGGTTGTTGGCTACCACCACACCTTGTGGCAGTAAATTCTGCCATGTAAGCCACATGGGCTACTGTGCTATCAGATGGTGGACTACAGGTGGCCTCCTGGGAGCTGGCCTTTCTCCCAGTAAATGATGCAAATAGGTGTGAGTGTAACAAAAGCAAAGGGGAATGTTTTCCTCTGGGATACAAATCTGCAAGGAAGGAAACTTGCAATATAAAAAATATAGCAACACACTGGCATTGTTACTATTTTTGTTTTCATCTATAAGTACTTTTTGGTGGTTAGAATTCTGGAAAAGAAAAAATGTGACAGAATAAGTGGATATATTAAAAACAGCTAGAATTCATGTGTGTGCATGGAGAAGAGAAGGCAGAACAGATGATTAAGAAAACAAAACCCTCTGATTACTGAAGTACAAAACAAAGATGAAACCATTTTAAACTGATTTGGAATTTTCTTGCAATATAATTGAGGGTTGTGTTTTTTTTTAAAAAGAACAGAAGTGGAATTAATGAGGTGGGGTTCTAAAAGTCATCATACAGAGATGAGCGTCAGATCTAAAAGGCCAATTAGCACTTTTTGACTTTGTGCTGTTCATCAGCTCCATGAATTGCAGTGCTTTTATAAAAAACAGCCTATAAATTAATTGCTAACTAGCAAGTCTACATTTAAGGATTTTCTAGTAGAAGACCCACCCAATCCATTGTTAACCCAAATAAAGGATGCACAGATTGGGGCTAGTCTGCCCTGAATGCTTTAAAATATATTCTGTCCTGCTCTGTCCATGATGTTGTCTCTGTGTTGCCAGATGAAATATAGGGGAAACATAATTACAACCAGGGAGTGTGCAGTCCCCTAACTTTATGATCTCTCTCCTCAAAGCTCATAAGATACTACACTTGATCTTAGCCAAAAGGTCAAGAAGCAATAGGGACAACCCAGAGAGAGAGAGAGAGAGAGAGAGAGAGAGAGAGAGATTCCCCCCTTTCCCCTCTGCCTTGGGAGCTGACAACTCTACAATGGATTTGTAAATGGCTTGAACAATTATGTGGTTTTTTTGTTTGCTCAAATATTTCCATGTATTTGCATGCAACTGAGAAAAACAAAGGGCTACCATCTAGGACAGTGTATGTGTGGCAATGTTACACTGAACGTGTATTTCATATCTAGGTTTATAGTGGCATGCATGGTAAGTGACTTGAGTTTGATCGGCATATGTAGGTTGGACGTATGCCAGGACTGACAGTTGACACAGTTGCAAGTAGAGAAGGGCATGAAACACCAAAATGGTATTTCATTTCGTTTTTGTTTTGTTTTTAATGTTTCATTTCGAATGAAACATTTTTTTAAAAAAATCTTCAATTCGTTCTTCACTTTGTTTCATTTAAAAAAAATTTTTTTACAGCTGACAGGCCCTGCTGGTTGGTGCTTTTTTCCTTTTTTTAACCTAGCACTGACCAGCTGGCCCACAGGCCAGCTTGCCAGCACTTATTTCTATTATTTCGGTTTCATTTCATTTTGTTTCATTTGTTAAAAGGGCACTTCATTTTTCATTTCATTCTGTAATGAAACAAAAAATGAAAAATAAAAAAAATTAATTTCGTGCCCATCTCTAGTTGAAAGGTGTGGAAAATTTTGTGTGAATGGAACTGTGAACTGATTGATTAGTGTAACTCCAGGCAGAAGAGGTTCTGTTTTCTAAACAGAAAATGTGTATGTGTGTGAGTGTTGGTTATGAGTCAGAGTTTTGAGCTACAGTGAATGCAGTAAAAAGAGTATGTATGCATGTGCAAATGTTTACATTTATGAAGAAGTAAACTACTTTTCTCCAGCAAAAAAAAAATGTTTGTTTATATGTAGCAAAAGGATTAATAGCTGCAGATAGGGGAAACTGACAGTTTGAAAGATTGTTCTTATGTTTTGGGCTTCATCTGAGCTTCAGCTACCAATCTCCTTGTACTTTGGTGCCTCCTTCTTTTGCTATAGCAACTGGCACCAAGAATTCCCACAAACCCAATGGCAGCATTTTTAATTGTTGTTGTTGTTGTTGTTGTTGTTGTTGTCGTCGACGACATCATCATCATCATCATCATCATCAACAACAACAACAACAACAACAACAGAACACTGGGGAAAACAGGACCGTCCCAAGCAGCCTATAGCTGATCCAGGAATGAACAAATATCATTTGAATACTTTTCACTGGTGCTGATCTAGATCTTGGTGTATATTTTGGGGAAGGAGAGGTATTCCCAAATAAACATAAATGTCTGCATAGCCCCAGTTGACTCCATGCCCCATAAAACCTAGTGATAACTTGAATATCCCACTGAAGCTACACACAAAAAAGTTCATTAGGACGATACCTTGAAGGGTAACTGCAGTTTCTGATCTGTTGATTGTAGTAATAAAATTAATCAATTAACTGCAGTAAATGCTGCTCTGTGCATTGCACATCCCAAGTATGAATAATGTTATTGTGTTTCCAAACTGGAAAAGGACCTCTTCCCATCAAGCGGAGTTCTCAATGAGAAATAAAGGCACTGGGGTATCCCCACCTCACTTGTTGGTACAGCTTTGATAGCTACTGCCTGCATTCTCTCCTTCACATGAAAGTATAGCTTGGTAGTCATAATAGCAGTGCCAATAAAAGATGGTCCAGCAATGCTGCCTGGCTAACTCTGTCAGGCTGATGGGTTCACCATGGAGTCATCAAACTTATGCCCAGAAATGGTACTGTTTCAGACTGCAACTTCAGTACCTTCCAGGTAAGTCAGAGCTTGGGAAAGTTATTGGCCAGAGGATGCTGGGAATCGTAATCCAATAACTTTTCCAAATGCTAGGTCTGGTATCTTCCAGGGCTCCCAAATTTCCATGTGGGTTTTCAAATGACTGAAAGGCTGCAGGTAGCAAACAAGAGGATATAATGAAGACTCAAAACAACTGGGAGTTCTTTGTAGAATGTGAGCAGGGTTGAACAATTGTGCATCACTCTTATGTATTGGGGGCAACTCAATGCTTGTCAATCCCTTGCTCTTGAGTTTTCAAGCTATGACTTAATGAGCTGCCTGACGGTACTCCATACATGGCCAGTGGTCAGAGCCTGGCTCCCTCCATGATATGGAATGCAACTTGGAACACAATCAGAGATGATGCAGGGGTTTTAGCTATTTGAGGCAAAAGACAAGACACTGTCTTCCTTGATTCCATCTACAAAAGCTAGTTGGACTGGCAGCTGAATTTTCCTTCAACCCTCTTAAAAGGATAGGCTTGATGCCATTTTCTTTAAAATTAAAACTCCTCGTTTCTCTAGCTAAGCACACTAGGGGATTCTGGAAGCAATAACCCCTTAACTAACTTTCCCAAGCTTTGCATCAGAATAGGGGCCTCCGTCACATGCCAAAGCGGTAGAGTGCCATTTGAGGCGCACAACAAGACATGGAGCACACATAGCTCTTTTCTTCAAGAGATGGGAATAGGTGGTGAGCTGTTACCAGTGCTTGAGTCAGTTTTCTCACACTGACTGAAATCCTTTCAGCAGAGCTGTGCTGTGAGACAAGGATGATGTCACCCATGGGCTGTTTCAGGGCAATGAAAGGCTCCCTAGGGCTCACCCCACATCCTGGGGGCAGCCTTCAGGAGTGGCAGAACAGAAGGAGAAACAATGTTAATTCACTGTCATCAGTACCAGTATAAGAAGTTTTTTTTTTTAAATTGCCCTCAAATGGCTGTGGCATGACCACGGTTGATGATGCCAACCTTGTTGTGTGGCATAAAGCTGCACAACAGGATTTCAGCCTTTGTCTAATGGCAGGGCTGGCCTTGTATGTGCATAATGTTTGAAGGGTGAGAGGGATACCTTACTGTTATCCCTTGGTTCTATTTAAGTTTTTTTAAAAAAAAATTCTATTAAAAGTGCCTCAAAATAAGACAATGGATGTTGCACAGTGAGAGTTTTCTAGTGAACATCTCTGACATTATACATGGGACAAATACAAGAAGCAAAATACTCTTTGCCCGTTTCTGGCTTTGTGCATCAGATGATTTTAAATAACTGAGCTTTCCCCCTTCTTCTTAACTTTCAGTTTCATCATAAGTAGAATTTAATAAACTTCAAATTAAGAAACCAGTCTCAGTCTCAATGCAGGGTTAACATGACCTATTAAGGTTAGAAAGAAACATAAAATAATAAGTACAAAGAAGTAAAATTGTGACAGTGTTCGTGTACTACTTAGACGGTGCAAGATCTTTCTCAGAGGAGCAATTAGGAATGAAATATTACGCCATGTAGGTACTAAAATAACAGGACTTGATTCTGTTTCTGCTAAACTAGGCCAAGTATATACTGACCTCATGAAGGGCAAAACAGAATTCAGTAGATGAAAAAGTAATTCTTTATCAAACATACTACTGAGATATAATATAGATTGGAATGGATGCACAGCTTGGGCAGAACGCATTTCATCTAATGTCATTACCTGCAATGGATTTCTTTGGGAATCACTGGTTCTATTATTATTATTATTATTATTATTATTATTATTATTATTATTATTATTATTATTAATCACACAGCAGACAAGATAACTACACTGGATTTTGCATTACAAATCACTAGTCGAACACTTAGCAAATGTTTAGGACTACGTGATGTATCGGCAAATTATGCAAGCAGATCCCAGTAAGGTGCCTGCTCGCATAATTCACCAATACATCACGTAGTCCTAAACGCTTGCCAAGCATTTGACTATTTATTTATTTATTTATTTATTTATCGTCGTCGTCGTCATCATCACCACCACCACCATCATCATCATCTGGTGAACACAGCTGCTGGGTGTTAAAATGGAGTTGGCCTTCTCCAATGATCGAGCTCTTTCCAAGAGCCTCATAGAATATATGCCAAGGGTTTTCAGATGTTGACCCAGGCCTTTTGGGATTGCACCCAAGGAACCTGTTATTATTGGTATTGTTCTTGTTTTATTATTCCATAGCTTTTTGATTTCTATTTCTAAATCCCAATATTTGGTTATCTTTTCTAACTCTTTGCAGCTGGCTCTGTATTATTATTATTATTATTATTATTATTATTATTATTATTATTATTAATGTTTTCACAACTGCATTAACATGCTACTTAGAAGCTGAAAATCTCATAGTAAGTTGCAACAGGAGAAGGCCCATTGAATCAACAGGGATTTGGTGACTCATCTTCTCCATAAATTCTATTAGCTTGATGGATCTACTCTAGTTGTAACTTGCCACTGAATGTTACTCTTTGGTTATCATTTGCTTGTTATTCTTATTCATATTCATATTCATATTCTTATTCTTTAACAACAACAACAACAACAACAACAACAACAACAACAACAACAACAACAACAACAACAACAACAACAACAACAACAACAACAACAATTCAATTTATATACTGCCCATCTGGCAGAAAGCCACTCTGGGCAGTTTGCAGCATAAAATAAATTGTTACAATATACAAGTACTGGAATATAATAAAAAACAAAAATATTACTGATAGGAACATAATTGAAACAACATCATTCATAAAAATCAAAGGTAAATAAAATAAGAGAATGGCGGATGAGATTAGATCACTAAATCAATTAGGCCATGTAACACTTAATAACCAGGAAAAGCAGATTGAAATAACCAAGTCTTCAAACTTTTCTTGAAGATCAACAGTGAGGGGGGCTGGCAGATCTCCTAGGGGAGTTGGTTCCAGAGTCTAGGAGCCACCACTAAGAAGGCCTGGCTCCTTGTTGTTGACTTGCAGGCCTTCCTCGGTGTCGGTATCATCAGATGACCTTCCTGCGACAAATGTGTGACACGGGTAATACTCTGGGGGAGAGGCCGCTCTGACAGATAGGAAGGTCCTATACCATTTAGGGCTTTGCATGTCAAAGCAGAATGAAAAAAAGTACGATGAAATACTGGGGGACAGGACAAGCAAGACACAAGGACAAACAGAAAGAGCAGTGCAAGGCACTGAAAGTATGCTTCCTCACACACTTGGTATATGAGCATGTGGGCAATTAACAGGAATCACATTGCAAAGCTTGTGGGCTGTCTGCAGATGTCTTAGAAAACAGCACAAATTATACAGGGCCAGCTTTTTTTTAAAGAAAGCTAAAAGTAACACAGTAGCCACAAATTATTAACAAATCAAGCAACACATTAATTTTTGACAAGGCAATAATAAGTAATAAGAATGAACTGCTTTTTCAAAATATTTTAAAAAATAATGGGCAGTATTGTTTGATTTAACATGGGTGGACCAGCTATTTCACAAGTCCCCTCTCCCCATTCCCCGGCTATTTTTCAGGAGCATCTGGCATGTCCACATGCATGAACTGGCTGTGCAACATGCTACTGGGCATGCAACAAACACCCTGAAAAATACCTCTTGTGTGATTGCTGTTCTCTCTACATTAAATCAAACAGGATACTGGTGAAAGTCTTTTCTAATTAATTTTCAAAGCCTTGAATTATAAGTTACCACAGCCAATCCTGGAAATGGATGATCCACTTACTTCATGCACCTGGCTTGGCACCTTTTCTGCAGACAAATGTATCCAGCCACTTACTCACAAGATAATGCTAGGGAAACACCTTGACATAAACTGGTTCAGCAAGCTGAGAAGGCAGCTCTTGGTGCACACATCCCTCAGGATGGCACCTCAAGTGAACCTTATTTAGAACAGTGAAAAAGACCACAATGACTGCTGTGCAACCTGGAATTAAGAAGGGGGGGCTGGAAGAGTTGGTGGTCACAGAGAATGATCAATAGCCTATCAACCATTGGCTCTTGGAGAGTGGGAAGACCAGCCTGATCCCTAGGTAGATGGCATGAAAAAGACCTCCATATAGAACAGCAGACGAAGGCTGGATGAGATACATCTGACCCATCAGAGAAGACAGATGGAGACAATGGGAAGAACTATTTTCACTTACGGATAACTTTCTGTGGTGTGGCCCCTCTCCTATCCATATTGTCCCTCTGTCAATAAACCCCCAGCATTGGCAAACATCTATGGATGAGTGTTCAGATGAGTTCCAGGCCATACAAAGTGCTGCACCTTCCTGAGGGTGGGGCCGCTGTAACACCAATTGTGGATTTCTCGCATCCACATCTTGAGAAAACAACTCTTTTGCACTTTGACTCTCAGAATCCTTCAGCCAACTTTGTGATCATCAAGGCCAAGATATTGGGGTGGGGGGAATAGAGTTCACACTGGAGCAGTTTTGACCCTATTTCTTTGAAAATAGTGGCATTTTCCTCCTGGCAAAGATAAGTAAGAGCAAATTATAAACATACTAAAAGTAGCTCTGGAAGTTGAGTCATGGCTACTGGATTTCTCTTCATCAGCTGTTTGGATGAGCAGCAAAATGTTTCTATCTCTCAAGAAAAAAGAAGTCCAGTAGCCATGACTCAACTTCCAGATAAACTCACCTGGATGACTGAGAATCTTCACATACTAAAAGGAGAGTATAATTAACAAACAAGATGTTGAAAAAGCACTCAATTTCGTTTGTCAATTACTTTACATAATGGATCTGAGCAAGGGGTCAATTTCTTCAGTAGAACACGAAACTGGATGGAGACCATGATAGTTTTATTTTTTTTATTTGCTTTCAAATCATTTCTCAGAAAACCCTACATTTTCAGGAAACCTTTGGCCTATAGAAACTAGGCTTAAGGATTTAACACTTCAGTTATGCCTGCTCTTCTCTGCCCCTGAAACTAGAGCAAGAGTGAGAGATTGAGAGACTGATAGAGATATTCTAGTTTTCTCGGGAATACTTTTCTTGTATAGTACTTTTTTAAAGTTATGGGGCTCATATAAAGGAGAACAAGAATAAATGTGACTGCATCTTCCTTCCATTTGGTCGCATCACTTAAAACCATTGCTTGTTCTGAAAATATCCCTTAAAACAGCAGGCGGGATTATGAAGCTAAAGAAGTCCTTTTAGATTACTGTGATGTCAAATACCTTTCACCACCTACCCGTTTTAGCTTTGTATTCTTGGACTCGGGTCATCTTACATGCAATTTTCTTGGGTGCCCCAGCCAGTGGTTTTCACACACTAGAGGGAGCTGCTTTCCTGTGATGTATTGGTGCTGTTTGTTTTGCTTTGAAGGCCAAAGGAAGTTTCAGATTGCTTAACAGTGGCAGTTACATGCAATATAACATTTATATGCCTCTAGGGTTACTTTCACTAGGGAAAGCTCTCCCACCTCTTTCATAAATAGGAAACAGCTAAGCATCAGTTCAGTCCTTCAGCTGAAGTTAATGGGGCTTAAAGATGCTCACTTTTGCCTGCATAGCATCCATGGACCAGGGTTGGTTTTTTTTAAGAAATAAGATGAAAATATTTAAGTCTGATGGAGATGAGTCTTGAAGCCTTTGAAGGAACTATTTTCAATGTAGGTAAGCATGTTTGAAATAGTTAGGAACACTTTCAACTCATCATTTTAGAACAGTTTTTTTTCCCATGAGAAGATTTTTTTCTTAATAAGTGCTCCTTAAATAGCAACATGAACTTTCTTTAAATAAGTCTCCTGCCTTCTCTCCATGTTTTTTTTAGCAATTTCCTGAGAGCAACAGTTCTGAAGTTACTTAACCCCCCTTCCAGCTTCTCCCTGCACAAACTGGAAGGGGGGAGACATGGAAACCATAACAGCCCATGTTTGTTGTCAAACACACAATTGCTGAGGTGACAAAGAAGTCAGAAGGCTGGAAAGGCATTGGCGAATTAAAATCAAGACCAGGGGCTAAGTATTGCTCAACCTCTTATGTGCTTGGCAATTCTCCATTATGAAATGCTTAAAACTGACCTGGGGAATTTGCACAGGAGGGCCATGAGGGAGGGAAAGGGTTAAGCACTATTATATGAGTTAGGGGAAGGAACCCTACCACACAGCTTTATACAAAATTGTTACAGCTGACCATGTTGCATCTCTCCACTCTACAAGTTCATTCATGGGCTTTTCGTTTTGGAAGTGGTCAGCTTCTGAAATGAAATGTGGGAGCCTAGCTGGCATTCAGAACCGGAGGAACACAATCACCCAATAGCTTACCTTACGCTGGAGTCATGTGGGGCTAAACTACAATGAGGAAGAAACCTCCAACATCATCTTTCCTTCTCCCTGGTGCTGGCCTATCAGGAGCTGTGCAGGAAAATGCATCATCCCATCACCCTGTCTGATTGGCCAGCGCCAGGGAGAAGGAAAGATGATGTCGGTGGCTTCTTCCTCATTGGAGTTGAGGCCCATGAAAGCCCAGCACAAGGTAAGGGGTTGGTTGATTGCGTTCCTCCGGTCTGAACGCCAGCTGGGCTCCCACGTTTCATTTCAGAAGCTTACCACTTCTGAAACAAAAAGCCCATCCAAATGAGGCATAAACTGGATGAACTATTTTATTCTGGATAGAACTTCATATATCTTTGTCAAACGTAATTCAACTTGCTTTTAACCTTTTCTGACTTTTTTTAAACCTTTCAACATTATCTATTTATACCTCATCTTTTCTTCCAAGAGCTCAAGCCAGTATACTTGGTTTCTACTACGCTGCCTTCAAGATCACTCTTAAGGACCATTCACCTCCCTTCCCCCAGGAGGCAAGTGACAGTATTTAACACTTCCACATGTATCCTAACAGTCACCTGTTATAGGAATTACCATCCTTAATACTGCCAAGACTAAAGATTATACTCCTTGTTTTACAGCTGTTACACTTAAAAAGAAACATAATTCATTTAATGAAATATTTGGTTTATGAATGTGAGATATTGCACTTCTGTATCCTTGACTCAAAATGCCAAGAAATGGCCCAATAGTGCTGGACAGTATCATGCCCATGTCGCCAGAAGGGAAAAGGTTGTACATAGCAAAGCATAGCTTGAATATTGACAACATCAATGGCAGCAGTCTAGATGGTCTACTCTACTGGATACGCTCTAGTGTTCATTGTCATTCACAAAGAGACACTGAGCAAGGGTAAATCCCAGGAGCTAACTCATTTTTTCATCAACTAACTAATTATCACCACAAAAACAATGCAATTCTCATGGCTGGTTTTAATTTTTTTTTAATTTAAAGATTTTATAAGTTTTAAAGGGAAAGGGAAGGGGAAAAGAAAAAATAAAAAAGAAATCATGAAGAGTTGCATTGAGTATATCAAGTCAAAGATCATACATAACAGAATATAGTAACATAGTAATTTTACTACTTCTTGCCATCTTCTTTTGTTAGTGTCTTCATAGTCTCCTTTCAGATATCCAGAAAGCCTATTGATTTCAATACATTCTCTCATCTTTTCGCAGAAGTTTCTCTCCATGGGCACTTTAGATTGCTTCCAGAATTGTGCATACAGGATCCTTGCTGCAACCATTACATGGTGCAATACATACGTTTGGTCATGAGAGATGTTCATATCAGTTATATTCAATAAAAAGAGTTCTGGTTTTAACTCTAATTTAATCTTCCATGATCTCTCTATAAATAGTTTTACCATTTTCCAGTATAAGTTTGCTTCTTTACAAGTCCACCACATATGATAGAAAGTACCACTATCATGTTTACATTTCCAGCATCTTGAGGAACAGTTATACATTTTGGATAATTGGTGTGGAGGCTGGTTTTCAACAAATGTGAATGGTAGAATGACGATAAATAGATGAAATGAGACAGATTGAATCCCTGGTTGCTAGTATGCAAGATCTAAGTAGAACTTATTTGGAAAAACAATATTGCTGGCTGATATGAGATGTTGTTGATTTGCAAAATCTGAACAGAACTATTCATGTCAGGTCGTTCATTTATATAGTCACTATACATTCAGATGTGACTTTAGGGCACATAACATTTTTGGAGGTGGTATTTTGTTTTCATTATAATCAGACAACTGTATAGTGTCAAGACTGGTAGAACTGATGAAACTATGATAGGACACAGGCTCCAAAGCTTTGATAACATTGAGCAAGACCACCCCTAACCAAAAAGCAAAAACAGTGACTTTCCTAACTTACATAAGTGAGCTTCTGAATATTTGTTCTTTGTTGTTTTTAAAATATATTTTAAAATATTTTCACAACCAGATATAGAAACCCTTTGCAAGCATGAATCCTTGTTTGACTAGGAAAGAGTCAAAAAGTTCTGTCTTGATCCTGAGTGTCAGCTAAGTGGGTCATGACTGACAGGTTCAAAAGTTCAGATTGCCCTGACTTGAAGACTTGTACCAGAATCCTGATCTTAAATCTTGAGAGTATGATTAGTGAAAGCCGTCAGGGTTGCTACAAACACAAGTATTCTGAGCTTTTGTATTGAAGAAATACTTTGAACACGCCTTACAAAATTGTATGCTAATTCCATGTAGAAACATGTCAAAATGTTCCTTTCTGGTAGACTGTCGCTCCATTGCTTTCCTTAATACAAGCCTGTGGTTTGTTTTTTGTATTTTTTTTTGGGGGGGGGCTGTTGAGTCTTGAAAGAAAACCTATCATTTGACTTTGTTTTTGTGACCTTTCATTGCCCTCCAAACATCTCCCTTCCCAGGCCATGAAGGTGCAGCAATACATCTACTTTGGAATTCTCTTGTTGGTTGTTCTTCCAAATTAAAAACAAAACAAAACAGTTGGGCCATTCTTTCAATGGTCATTTCCATTTATTGGATCCACTTGGAATCCCAGAACCTTTAAGGTAACTTGTATTTGCATGGGTGGTGGTGGTGGTGGTGGGAGGATTTTACTTTGAAAATATCATAACTTGATAACTTTTAGTCCAAACATCCCCAAATTTGGCATAGAGGAAGAGGAAACTGCTTCATCTGATTCAAATGTGGTGCTGATCTTAAGCCCAGTTTCAAAGTTATAATTTCAACTATCCCCATTTTTAGAACTGCTTCGTGGAATATTGATTTGCTCTGCTGCACAATACCATTGCTCCAGTATTGTGCGCTGATAATATTTATGAATATCCAACCCCAAAAGCAGACTGCTATAATGAAAGCAGGAAACGTGCATGGGACAGCCTTAATGGTAGTGGTGGACCACAGCTATGAAACTCTCTTCTAATTGACTTTAGGTTTGGCCCATTCAGTATGAGCTCTTAATAGAACATGAAAACTTGCCTAGTCATTGCTGCCTTTCCTAAGATTTTAACTCGCTCTCAGCAGCTTCTTGTTGTAACAGTACACCGCTCTGTTGTGTCTAATATATAAAAATGTTAGGGATTAGTTTCCAAAGTGGTCTAATAATACTTTGGATGTACAGTATGCATGCATACAGGGATACAGAGACTAGAAAAGTTGCTTTTTTTGGACTACAGTTTCCAGAATCCCCCAGCCAGTGTGGGAAATATGGGACCTGAAGTATCCCCCCCCCCAAAAAAAACCTTTGCATGAATGCCAGCACACTCTACACATACAGTATTTCTGTTTCTTACAGTTTTAATATCACAAGTTCCTGTTGGGACTTAGGGTAATTGTGTTAAAATTCTGTTAGAGATTTCTACTTTTCTCACAGTTTCCAGAATTCCTTGCCATTAATTCTGATCTAAAACAGCGTGTCTGTCAGAGTGCAACACACCCCTCTGTTCTACACATTTGATCAGGTGAACAGCCCTGACTCTCTGCAAGCAAAGAGATGCATAGACAAGGCACAGGGAACCCTCAGCCCAAAGGGGTTCTCCATCGCGCCTGCAGGTGTCTGCTTATATTTAAATCCTGGGAAACCATCACCAGGAACTCAGCTTTGCTTTGCTGACTGGGAAAGTGTTGCACAAGGCTAGACACACAGAGCACCAATGTGGTGTAATGGGTAGGAATGGGCCTTTTTGATTTCACACAACCACTAAAATCCGCAGCAAACTTTGATCCAGATAACCCGCCCCCCGAGTGGCCACATGGCTGATGTCGTGGATCAGATGTTCCCATGGTCGTGTTTTGAAAATCCACAACCGTTTTGATCCCATGACTGAGAACCGCAGCAAAGACACCATAACGGGGGTGAAAAGGTTTTGGGATGGATTTTCCATGTTCCCATGGACTCGAGTAACGGTTAAAAATTTGCATCGGAACAGCGACAAGGATTTTACCACCTTGAGACCAGGTACTTGTAAAATGCGCTAGGTCACACTTAAGTGGGCATGGTTGCATTTTTTTTAAGGTCCGCTGGTCGTGGGAAAATGATTTTATGTTCTGCATCTGGAAGTACTTTGTAGCAGATTTTAGTGGTCATGTGAAAACAGCCTAAATGAAAGAACAAACACCTCAAAGAGACGTTCCTTCATGCAATTAATTTTCTTCCACAAAGTGCTAAAGATAGCAAAAAGAAAAAAGAAAAGAAAAAGAATGCGTTCTGCTTATATACTGCCTCATAGCACTTCAAGCACTCTCTGGGTGGTTTACAATTTAATTATGCAGGCTACAAATTGTTCCCCCAGCAAGCTGGGTACTCATTTTACCAACTTCAGAAGGACAGAAGGCTGAGTCAACCATGAGCCTCCTACCTGGGATTGAACCCTCGGCCACAAGCACAGTTTTAGCTAAGGTACAGCTGTTTAACCACTGTTTAACCACTGCACCCGAGGCCCATAAACACAAATGATTTGAGTTTATGAAAGTTTCATGCTTCTTTTCTATATCTTTTCAGTGTCTTTCATCCTTTTCATGTGAGATCCCCTGAGAAGTCTTTCGCCCAATATCATTGCAAGGGCTATCAGCAGTGATCAGAAAGGCTGGATAGTCTCTCTTTTTTGGTCTTCTTTCTTTTTGGGGATCACCTCCCCTAACTTTGGGATGACTATTGCTACTTGTGGTGGCTAAACAGCTGCACTGCAGCTAAAACTGTGCTCACAACCTGGGGTTCAAGCCCAGGTAGCCGGCTCATGGTTGACTCAGCCTTCCATCCTTCCGAGGTAGGTAAAATGAGTAGCCAGCTTGCTGGGGGGCAATGTGTAGCCTGCATACTGTAATTAAAACTGTAAACTGCCCAGAGACTACTTGAAGTAGTATGGGGACAGTATATAAGCAGAACACTTTTTTGCTTTTGCTGCCAGGTTGACTGCCTGTACCAGCATGCCTCGGGGGATTATTTTTTTCATCCACACCATTTCTCAATAAAGCTGTTTGGATGAACAGCGAAACGTTTCTATCTCTCAAAAAGAAGTCCAGTAGCCATGACTCAACTCCCAGATAAACGCACCTGGATGACTGAGAATCTTCACAGACTTTTGGGAAATCCTTTCTTGAATTTCTGTTGCTGCTGGCTGCTGGACTCAAAGAAGAAGAGAAGGGACAAGGCAAGACATCACATGGTGTGGGAAAAGAAATTATTCTATATTTATTCTATATTAAAGTAGTTTTAGTTTTGATGAGAGGGGCTAGACTCTATTCTCCCCCCCCCCCACTAATTTGCTTGCTTATTTTTCATGTCTGTTTATGTTGCAAACATTTTGGCTGTGTGGGTGGATGCTTTTACTGTTTGACTGATTTTTTTGTTTTTTGTTTTCAGTGTATTTATTTAGTTAAAGGTGTGTATCTTTGTGGGGGTGGCTGGCACTATTTGGTTTGCTTCTGTGGAGTATGTGGTCCAGGAGTTTGTGATTCCGCCATTGCATCACTGAACAGTGTGGGTGATAGTTTTTTGTTGGTTGGGCACCAATTTGGACATTTCCGTCTTGTTTTCTTGGTGTAGTATTGCTGCTGGTTGCTTTGGTATCTCTGTGTACCAGACAGCCAGTGCTTCCTTGCCTTTTTTGTACGGTTCCACTCAGTCCCAGAAGGCCTTTGTTGTGCTGGTTGTCCAGCTCATGTGGCTGTTTTGATTATAATGATGACGATAATGATTTGACATGATAATTTATAAACTAGTACTTGCATAGGTCTAATTATGTTGTTTTCTTTCTTGTGTATTGTTGCCTGGTTTGGGGGTAGATTGGTTATCTGCTGCCTTGCCTATGCTTTTTGGAGTAGTTTTTAGGCATTCTTCAGGAGTTTTGAAGTAAATGAACATAGGAATAAGAAACATGAATGGGAATTTTTTTTTGCTTCCCCCTTCATTTAAAACACCCACTTGGCCTTGGATGGTCCCCTGGTCTTTAATTATTCTGGCAATGCATCCCACAAGATTTCCATATTTGAAATTAGATCCTGGCATCGATAATGATCTCCATACCTGTAATACCTCAAAGTCCACACTCTTGTTTAAAAGATTATATCTCCCCCCCCCATGTGGAATCAGTCCCAGAAGATGAAATATATCAATTTCCACAGTCAGATGACTTCCACTGGATCAGATCCATGGACGTCCAAGTCAAAGTATTACAAAAAGAACCATAAACTATCTGTTCAAATCCAGCACTGCCTGTAGATTGCCTGTGAATTGCTCCTCCAAATGAGTCAGCAGGTGGTGGTTTTCAAGATGGTGCTAAATGTGGTTGAGTGGTATGATGCCAAACTTTTGCAGCTGATGAAAAATAGATGCTGCATGTGAGTGTCTGGTAGGAAATAGCATACAGTAATTGTAATAACGCACAATAAGACTGAAACGTCATGCTAGTTCTGCCTTGTAGTTCAAGATATTATAAATATGCTTTCATTTCATAGTTTGTTGATGAAACCAAACTGCTTTTAAAGTGTTTGGCTTTCCACTTAACTGCATCTGGAGGGTTGCTTCCCGAACTGATGTTTTTAAGTTATTGATTTTTGAAAAATTAAAGATTAAGCAAGCCTTAAGAATGATGCCAGTTTTTTTTCTTAGCCACATTCATCTCTTTTGTTTAGGGTGGGTGTTTCTTTTTGGCTCTTGTTTTGTTTGTAGAAACACACAAAGATAAACTAATTGGTCACATTTATTTTCAAAACATCCAGACATTAAGTGGTACATTGAAAACAGCAACATGACTTGGCTCCTTCTGTGCCAGCTGGCAGTAGTAGTAGAAACAGGGATTTTTCAAGGCATTGTACAAATCCTGTAAATGTAACTCACACATGATCTGTATGACTGTGTGCGTTTTTCATTGAAGTTACTTATACAGGGAAAGGAAGATAACAGGAAAATCCTCACAACAGCTCTCAGTGGTATTATCCAATTGTGCTGTAAAATCGCAAAAAGTCAACAAACAGTTTTCTGAATAGGCATGGTTACCGGTGGCCTTCAGTGTTTGGTGGCTACAAATGCTGAGCACTAGCATCCATTTGTGAGGCAACTCTCAGGAATCCCTAACACAGACAGATCTCTTTCTAGAATCATGCCAAGTACAGTAATTTTCAGTGGAAGAGTATTCATTTGTGTGTTCATTCGCAGGTCTGGGAGAGGAACCTGTGTGAACCAACCCTGGATCTTCCATTTTGATCTGTAATTCAAGGATAGGCAGCATTTGGGCTGCCATGTATTGTTGGAGTGCTGGTCTCCTCTTCTAACCAGCTGAACCACTGCTGAAGGATGCTCGGAGGGGCAGGCCAACCGCATCTGAAGGGCCACAAGCTGTCCACTTCTGCTGCATTATCTAAATATGCTTCAGGCACTTCTGTTTACTTTCCTTTTCAGTAAGGACAGATATATATTTACAGTGATGGTCACAGGGCCATAGCCGGCCTTTTGCATGAACTGTCCCAGAAATATCTGAAATAAATGAGCAAGAAATGAATCATTTATTCTCAGCCACTAGAAACGTCAGATGCCCTCCCAGTTTTACGTGTGTCTCTGAAATGACATTAAATGAAAACGGTTCAGTCCAGAACCTTTTACCACTGATAATATGCATGTTCATTGTGTATGAGAGATTCCTTAATGCTATACATCCATTTACACTGGAGTAAATTATGTTGCTCTCAATGTTGTGCACTGTGGAGTAGATATGAATAAAATGACACTGCTCCTTGCTGCACTTTTTAAAAATGGCCTACAGTTGCATATTGATTATGTTAGACTTCCTAATGCAGCAGATTGATGGATGTCCTAGGTTTCAGGATAGTTGGGTTCAAATTTTCTCTTGGCCATAGAAATTCACCAGAGGACAGGGGTGGTGGTTGTTCTGGTAAAACCTAAAACTCCTGAAACATCTCAGTTAAATTAGAAGCCCAATTAGGGTTGCTGCAAGTTAGCCCTGACTTGAAGGCATATCAGAAACAAACACCATGCTAGCAATAGCTAAAAGGGGATTTTCAGACTCAAGACTAATTAAGAACTTGAGATGTACACTGTCCCCTGAAATTTATTTATTTATTTATTTAATATCATAGAACATATGATATAACACCATCTGGCCTGAAGGCCACTCTGAGAGGTTTACAATATTATAAAATACAAAACAATACAGTGTATAAACAAAAACAAAAACAAAAATCAAATTAATATGGATGTAAACTCCAAAATATAAACAAATCACAGTCCAAATAATGGAACAAAACAACTGTCATGTGTAAAGGAAATCACAATTTCAATTTATTTATTTACTGATCTTGTAACCTACCCATTTAGTGGAAAGTTACTACTCTGAGCAACTTACAACAGGAAATAAACATTAAAATTAAACAATAAACAGATGCCTTCAAAAGGGGGTTGGACAGATTCCTGGAGGAAAAGTCTATCACAGGTTACGAACCATGAGGGAAATGTATCAACTCCAAGCTTAAAACCGGGGTACCTCAAGGACCAGATGCAGGGGAGTAGTATCAGGAGACAGATATCTAGTCTTATGCACTCCCAGACACATCTGGTGGGGCCACTGTGAGATACAGTAAGCTGGACTAGATGGGCCTTTGGCCTGATCCAGCATGGTTCTTCTTATGTTCTTATGCTCTTATATACAGTAAATTAAAACAGTAAATAGAAAAGACCTTGCCCCACACCCAACAATAGATAGAAAACATAAAGTAATACATATTGGGGGGGAAAATATCAAAACTTTATCTATCAGTTCATGGGCTCTGAGCCATCCATGATGGATCAGGAAAGAGATCTTGGAGTGCCAGTGTGTGGCAGCAGTGAAGAAGGTCAGTTCTATGCTAGGGATTATCAAAAGGGGGATTGAAAATAAAACAGCCAACATTATAATGCCATTGTACAAAATGATAGTAAGGTTGTACCTGGAGCATTGTGTACAATTCTGGTCACTGCATCTCAGACATAGTGGATCCGGAAAAGGTGCAAAAGAGAGCAACTAAAATGATTACTGGGCTGGGGGACCTCCCTTACGAGGAAAGGCTAAAACATTTGAGGCTCTTTAGTCTGGAAAAAAGGTGCCTGATTGAGATGTACAACATAATGCAGGGCATGAGTAAAGTGGATAGAGGGACGCTCTTTCCCCTCTCCCAAAATACCAGAACTAGGGGACATCCACTCAAAGTGATGGTTGTGCTGCCGCCGCCGCCAGGATCACCACCACCACAACCACCATTAGGTAAGACGAACCGATTTGGCTCGGTTGGGGTTCGTACAATTAAATTCGTACAAACCCGAATCGAACCAAACCGAGGGTTGGCCTGAAACAGAACCAACCAAACCATTGGTTTTCTGTTTCGTGCCCACCTCTATTATTATTATTATTATTATTATTATTATTATTATTATTATTATTA
>JAHTLZ010003518.1:12883405-12897493 GCA_023846285.1 Phrynocephalus versicolor
TATTATTATTATTATTATTATTATTATTATTATTATTATTATTATTATTAAAATCTTTCAGATCCACTAAGAGGAGCTGGACAGACACACTGTCAAGGTAGGGTGAGCTAAGAAGGGAAGCGTGTTACCCAAGAAATAAATTTGCAGATTTAATTTTTAAACTGTTTCATTATGTTTTATTTTCTGTAAAATAATAATGGCGTTTTGTGAACTGAAAAAAAAAACTTTAATTTTTTGACATTTTAAATTTTAAATATCTGCTGTCACACAATAAAGTCCAAATTATTATTATTATTTAAAATGGAGGTGTGGCGTGGTGGTGGTGGTAAAGGCTCCAGGATTGCTGGAGCTTCCTCCAAATAAGGGGAACCCCCTCAACCTGTAGAACAAAACTTTCCTTAATCTGCTTTTAAAATTGGGGCTGTGGGGAGACTGAAGGGGTAAAGTCTGCCAAAGGCAACACCTCCCAGATTACTACTACAACAACCGTCATGGCAGCCATGCTCATCAACATGGGAAACGCTCTCCTGTGTGCCACCATTAGAAGCAATGCATTTACATCATAAGGACATAAGAACATAAGAAGAGCCATGAGGGATCAGGCCAAAGGCCCATTTAGTCCAGCTTACTGTATCTCACAGAGACGCTGCCAAATGCGTCTGGGAGTGCACGAGACTAGATATCTGTCTCCTGATACCACTCCCCTGCATCTGGCCCTTGAAGTACCCTGGTTTTAAGGCTAGAGATTACACATCTCCATCATGGCTTGTAATCTGGGATGGACTTTTCCTCAAGGAATCTGTCCAAACCCTTTCTGAAGACATCCAGGCTAGATGCCATCACCACATACTGTGGCAGGGAGTTCTACAGACTAACAACACGCTGGGTAAAAAAATATATAATGTGTGGAGCTGTGGGAGAGGGCCTTCTCTGCTGTGGCCTCCAGGCTGTGTAATGCCCTCCTAATGGAGGCTGAGTTGTCAATGACACTGACCTGCTTTGGGTGCTGGCTTAAAAACCATCTCTCCACCCATGCATTTGCGGCTGAGTGAGTTTGACTTGACTATGGCTTGTTCAGCTGTAGATTTCTGTCCTTGCTTCATTTTTACTCTTCTAAATAGTTTCAGATTGTTTAACTTGTTTTATTGTCTGTACACAACCCTGGAGGAGATCTCTTGGTGCAGAATGGAATATCAATACAATATAAATAAGGCAGGCGAGGAGCTTCTATCAGCTGTGCAGTGATTCAACCACACTGATTGGCGGTGGAGGGGGGGCAAAGTCTCTGAGCAAGCAGTGGAGATTGAACGCACTTAAATGGCTTGTGCCCATAAATGGCTTATGATCAGATGGACTAAGAGGCCACATCAAAACAATCTTGCTTGGAACAGAGCCCACAGAATTCAGTGGAACTTTATTTCTAGATCAAAAACATGCTCAGGTTTGAGGCACGTAGCCAGATATTTGTAGCTGGGAAGATGCCATTTGGTGGGGGGGAGATGCAGAATGGCCAGGACATAAACACAGGTATCCTCATAGGATTTAAAGGCTTTTATCTGATCTTTGCTTAGATGTTTACTTTTCATTCTTTCTACACAAAACACACATTCTGAATACCTTCAAGAAGGCCAGGATTCCATGTACCCATAGCTCACTTAGGACTGCAGACTTACTTGAGAGTAAGTCCTATAGAACAGATTGGCCTAGAAATAAAGTGGCTGAACAAATAAGCGACAAAAAGATCATGCTGGGAAATATAAAAACACCATATTCACAAGTAAGTTACTGTGAACATGATTTTACTCATTAGGGCTGGCCCTACCATTAGGCATGTAGGAGTACTGCTTCAGGCAGCAGATACATAACAGGAGTCATGAAGTTGTGGTGAGCTAACGAAAAACAGAATTTGACGTACTTTAAAATGTGCAGTACTTCCCATAACTGTACCTGTGACCATCTGGCTGTGATGGAAGGCATTGCCAGTGGTGAAGGGAGAGTCAACAATCAATTTCTTGGGCCGCTGTTATGTAGAATGGACTGGAGCATCAAATTATCGTTCCCCACCATCAGCCAAACATTGAATCGAAATGGGAGCAACGAAATCTTGTCATTCATGATCACCACAGTGTATTGACTGGCTTAAGGTCAGTACATTTTCTCCTTTAAGGAGAAAGGCAAGGTAAAAATATTTTAAATGATTTTTTTAAAAAACAATTTAAAATTCTTGACACAAATCTTACTCTAGCTATGAATTCAATATCTTTCATTCATTCATTCATATTATATCATGCTTTTCTTCCAGTGAGCGCAAGGTGGTTCATGCAACGCCCCTTCCTCTCCACTTAGGTCCTCACCACAGTCCTGTGAGGACAAGTCAAGCTACGAGTGTGACTTGACCATCCTTACCTAGTCAGTTTCATGGTTCAGATTTGAACTCTTATGTCCCTCTTCCTTCGCCAGCACTCTTAATGGCACACTACACATGACTCATGAGTCTTAAAACCCGTTTGTGGCTTAGAACCTTACTGTCTACTGGGCACTGCCCAACTGCCTGTGTGCTAAGAGCTGTACTGGATGTTCTTATCTGGGTTCCTCTGGACCATAATATGAGTAGTGGTGCCCCAAAGAAAAGGGCCCTTTTCAATAGGGATGCCCACCTGGGAACCATGCCTGGCAACCCCTCCCCTCCCCGTTATCATTTTAGGAACCGCTGACTTTTCTTTCTTCCCCAACTTTTAAATATTCCTGACTTCGGAAACTTTTTTTATTCTTTCAAGTACCGGTGAACTTTTACTAATTTCACTGAATTTCATGGCTGAGTGGAGATTAGAATCTGGGTCTCCGAGTCTGACAGGATGCCACACTGGCTGTCAGCAGAGTGGCTTTATGAGGAAGCAGAGAGTAATAATGAATGGGCAGATTTCACAGAAGAGCAATGTAAGCTGTGTCATTCACAAATGAGCTGGAGTGAGGAGTGGAGTTACCATGTTTGGGGATGACACAAGGAATAATTAGGGAGGCTGCAGCATATGGAGATGAAATGGAAAAAGAAGAAGAAGCTCTCCTAACCGTATGAAGGGTTGACTAAATGGGGAATAAGACTCTGAGCCTGTCCACAAAGGCATATACAATAGTAATGATATATGGTTACTTGTCACCACTGTTTGGCATAGAAAAAAGATCTATTCCATTTGTGTCTCTACTTAAAATGATCCACTCTTCCCCTTTAAGAGCTGCCCTGCATCTTTCTAAGCACAGGACCAGAGCATGCAACCTTTTTGGGATGATTCCTTGAAATGTCAAATAGCTCTTCCTTTGGCCTTTGCAGACTGGGACCATGAGTTGCACTGAAGATGAGGACCTTTTAAGCACCAGGTGGATTGCACCAGATTTCACAGTATGGATGGACAGACCCTCATCATAAGTTCTTTCTTTCTTTCTCTTTCTTTTTCTTTCTTTCTTTCTTTCTTTCTTTCTTTCTTTCTTTCTTTCTTTCTTTCTTTCTTTCTTTCTTTCTTTCTTTCTTTCTTTCTTTCTTTCAGTGTGTTGCACAATTTACAATTATGGTTGCATATGAAATACAGGCACAATTAAAAACAAATTAAAATGTTATACTTTAGTCATTTATGGCCCTAAAAGGACTGTTGAATCATTTTGATCACTAGTAAGTTTGCAGGACAACATTTCTGGAAACGAAGGATTGATGGGCGATTCATCCCAGGGTATGCCCAATGCATTCTACTCTTTGAAGAGACTCCTTCTGCATCCCTTGCATATGGAGTATTGGCCACTGGGGCAAAAATAACTCTGCCTTCTTTCCCTCCCTCTTCTCCCTCTTCACACACACAGATACACACATAGGGTGAGAATTGGCTGTGATTACCCAAGAAAGAGTCATGGTGGATAGGTCACTGCAAATGTCAACTCAGTATGCAGCAGCAGAGCAAAAGGCAAACTGAGTGTCAGGAATTATTAGGGAAATGGTTGAAAAGAGAGCTGCTGGGAGCTAACTGTGTTATCTTAACCCCCTGTTATTCTTTGCTGGAGGGGGGCTGAGATACAGTGGAAGTGCCCCCCCCTTGTGCAGAGGAGCAATACCAGTGGAAAGAGAGAGGGGCTCTTATGCAATGGAGCACCCACTGCATACTCCCGGTAATGTTTCTGCCAGTGGTAGGTGGCATAAGCTCCTCAAACAGGGCAAACCAGGGGATGAGGCTGAGTTGGATTTGGATCTCCTGGATCCAAAGCCATTTCATTCATTTCTGCCTGTACAGGCTTGATCTTGGAATAATGGCAAGAAGGCTGTGCAAACACAGATTTTTACTGGGGGGGGGGGGCGTGGGTGGGTTTAAAATATGGATATTCGCCAACTGAAAAGTCTAGCAAAGCTGCTCGCACTACCACCATCTTCTGCCCTGGCCTTCCTAAGCCAGCGTGGCTTGGAATGAATGAAACAAGCTGTCACTCTTCATTTGCTCAGTTCAACATACTGTAAGCATGATCTGCCCATACCCGTCTATACCTTTTTGGACAGGAAAGAGGGTCCATAAAGCCAAGTCAATCAATCAGTCAATCTGTTCCAGCTACATTTGGAATCCTGTTGATATTGTCTTTGAAAGGGTACTGCAGTGCTGGAAAAGATGTGCACACGACGGCATGAAAACTGATCCTGGGGATCATTACAATGAATCAAGGCCAAATCTGCGGGCTTTTCAATGTAGTTTTGGAGACCGCAGAAAGGAAGGTATGAGAAAGTTTGTAATATTATGAATGGTATGGGGAAAAGTGCACCAAGAGACATTTTTGTGCCTGATCCCCCATACTGCTGGAACAATCCCAATGTATTAAGAGGTGCTAAAATGTAACCCATAATCAAAGATGAAAGGTAATAGTATACTGTGCCACACAACATGAAGCTAATACATGGATCTAAACTGCTGCAGGTAGTGGGGATGGTTTGTTGCTTAGATGACTTCTTAAAAATGATTAGACAAATGTATGAAGTCACAGCTGCCTAGATGCCCTGAGCACATCTGATCTCACCTGATCTTGGAAGCTAAGCAGGGTCGGCCCTGGCTAGTGCTGTCGGCGCCTGGAGTTGGAACTGGCAAGCCACTCCAGTATTCCTGCCAAGAAAACTCCATGGACATGGGGTCATGAAGAATCGGTCACGACTGTATGACACAACAACAATGAAGTCACAAGTCTCTCAGTGGCTACCAAAGAGCCACAGTGGTGATCAGAGAGTCCATGTAATTGCAAAGGTTAAATTGTCAAACTGGGATTTGGGGGATCCAGTTTCTGATACCCACTGAGCGATGGCTCTCACAGAATGACCTTGAGCCAGCCAGCTTCTCTTCCATCCTGACCTACTTCACAGGGGTGTTCTGAGGATAAAAATGGGTTGAAAAGAAGTTGAGGAAAAACACAGCTGTATTGGCCACCACGCATTTATTGGAGAAGAATTGAGATACAAATGTAACTGAAACCAATGTTTATTGAGCCTCCACATTCAAGAGCATATAGCTATGAATGCCAGATGGTGGAGACCTACACGAAGGAAGGCCATCAGGTCTGCTTGGAGATTTCTTAGAGGTCGGCGGCTGTTGGAGAAATCAGACAGTTAGGCGAGGCCATGATCTACTTAGCTGCTTCCTGCTTGGTCATATTTGGCAAGCCGTCCACACCTCAGACCTTGGCCACAGTGGCCAAACGTTAACATCAGCGACGTTGGTGGTAGTTTGAAAAGTTTGTTGAGTAAGGGCCCACCTCAGTGGAGTGTTTGGAGTCCTTGATATATGCCCACCAATGCTAAGCATCACTCTGAACAGAGAGAGGTTGCTTTGTGTAGGTTGTCCAAAAGGAAAAAAAAACAAAAGTGCCAAATAAAACACCCCAGCCCAGAACAATCAATAATGTATGAAGGGCATCTAATTTTAAAAAAGAAAAGAAGTAAAAACAAAATCAAACAGAACAACCCAGAACTGAGCATCTGATTACACCTGAGCTGTGTGTCACCTTTTCAAAATAATCATTGCTGTTTCAAGGACCATCCTGTATTCTTTACCGCTCCCTCCTCCTGCTGTACAGGTACCACTGAACAGTGAGTTGTGTAGTGTGCACATGTGGGCGCATGGGGTGACAGAAAGAGAGCAGGCGCCCTTGAAGCAGCTCAAGAGTTGGATGAAGCTGGCGCTGGGATGGGGAGGCAGAGGGGGGCTGGCCATTCTTATAATGCCTCTCGCCGACCCCCCCACCCCCACTCAGCCCTGCAGCCCCCCTCCCCGAGGAGTGAATCCGGGAGGCAGATAGAGGTATCAAGGGCAGCAGGCGGCGGCGGCGGCGGCGGCGGCGGCAGGAGAGCCGCTCTAATTGCTTTCTCAATGAAAGATAATCACCAAATCCCAAAGGAGGCTTCCAGATTAGCACTCAAGCTCTCTTCCCTCCAGTGATCTCAGCCCCTCTCATCCTGGTGCCTCCATTTACAGCCCATTCAGCAGTAAGTGGATCGAAGGAAGCCGCTTCAACACACCACCCATTAGTGACAGCAGATCTCTCCCCAACTGCTTTGGACTTAGTCCTCCCCCCCGGGGCGGCCGCCGGGCCGCGCGGGCCTGGGGTTGCGCGGGGGCCCCCCCCTCTCTCTTTCTTTCTTGGAGGTTCCACTCACTCCGCGCTCGTCCGGGTTGTTGTTGTTGCTGCTGCTGCTCCTGCCGCTGCCGCCCCTGGCTCTCCCCTTTCGCTCCTCCGGGATCCCCAAAGTTGAAGCGCCGAAGGATCAGAGGCCAGCGAGTCGGTGGGCTTGCTCGGCCGGCCCCCCCGCCCCATCCCACACCCTGACCCCCCCACCCCTCACCCCTCACTCCTCCGGCGGCTCCTTCGGCTTCCTCCTCGTTGCCCGCACCATGAGTGAGCTGGAAGGGGACTTTGCCAAGCTTTTGCTGCTGAAAGATGAGCGGATTAAAGAGCTGGAGAAGCGCTTGTCGGAGAAGGACGAGGAGATCCAGGAGCTGAAGCGGAAGCTGCACAAGTGTCAGTCCGTCCTGCCCGCGCCCACCACTCATATCGGGCCGCGCACCACGCGGGCGCAGGGCATCTCCGCCGAACCCCAGACCTATCGCTCCTTCCACGACCTCCGGCAGGCGTTTCGGAAATTCACCAAATCCGAAAGGTAGGACTGGATCAGCAAGAGGGCAGTGTGTATGGGACGGCGGGGGGCGGTAGGTCTGGTGGGGGGCATACACGTGTGCGCGTGTTTGTGTGGATATGCGCGCGCGCCTGTCATCTACGCGCCCCCCTACCCCCGAGGCTCCTCAGAGATGGATGGCTGCAGCCAGGTCGGGGGAGGAGTTGGGGTGTCAGGCAAGTCTCTCCCCCACTTCCTCGTTCTCCTCCGCGGGGGTCTCCCGTCCTCCCGTCCTCCCGCCCTTTAGGATCTGCACGATGGGCTTCGCCCGGGGTGACGGGGCTGATCGCGGGGGGGTGGGGGGTGGGCAGCGGCGGCGGCGGAGCCTCCTGCCCTACCCATCACGTGCCACGCGGGGCTGTGCGAGGAGAGGGTCCAAAAAAGAAAGCCAGCGCCCGGCAACACCCACCTCCCTTTCCCCGGGTCAAATCCGGAGCACGGGCTTTGGGCAAAGTTCCTCCAAGAGTTCCCGTGCTCTTTGGGGGAAGCCTCCTTCCGGCTCTTCCCCTTCGCAAACCCGTCCTCAGCCGGGGGCGCACAGAGAGCGAGCCAGCGCGCGAGCGCAAGCTTCTTGGCGAGACCCCACCGTTCGGGTAGTGGCGCCCGCCCGCCCGCCCTGCTATTTTTGTCCAGCCGGCCTCCCTAGCCGGGCATGCTCAGTGGCGTCGGTGGAAGCCGCCTGCCCTTCTTCGCTTTGCCCTCAGAATGTGCGCCCCCCCTCCGCGCTGGAAAAGGGGGAGGTCTGGACGAGTGGGAAACTCGGGACGCGGCCGGGAAGAAGTGGGGGGAGAGGGAGGGGAAGGAAGGGAACGGAAGGAGGGAAACAGTCTTGAGTCTCACCAAAGGGAGAAGGGGCGAGGCCGCCAGACGCCCCAGCCATTTGGACTTCTTCACTCTCCCAGCCCACCCACCCCCCCGCCCCAAAAGCGCCCCCCCTCGACCCTTTGCCGTCTGGCAGCCGCTGACTTTTGCCAAGAGAGCGAGAGTGTATGTCCCGGACACCCGAGAAGCCCCATCGATCGGCCCCTGCATTAAACCCCCAGTGGACATTAGCAGGAGGAAGTGCAGAGCACATTATGAGCTTTTAAGTCTCGGGAAGTGCCGCGCTCGAAATGCATGTTGCAGGATATTGAATATCCCATTAAACTGCGTCTCTCATCCCTCGCCGCCGCCGCCGCCGCCGCCACCACCCCGCCCGCTTTTTCATCCTCCTCCTCCTCCTCACCGGCTGCTAACCCCCTTCTTCTGCTTGCTCTGAATGATCGTACCTAAAAGGGAGGGAGGGAGGGAGTGAGGGAGGGAGGACGGGTGCGGTTGAGCAACCGAGGTACCAGGCGTGCAAAGTCTCCGGGGTGGGTGACGGCCGGGAAGGCTGCCAAGCAGCAGGCTGACTTTTGAGGTGGATTGCGTTTGTAGAGAGAGGAGTTTGGAGGTGGGGGGGAAGAAGTTTTCAGTTTAGGCGAGGGGAGCTGTTCTGCCACGGCGGGGGGGGTAGGTGGGGGAATCCTGCGTGCTGCGCCCCTGCACCCCAGTCCGATGAGTGAGCCTGGCTTTTCAGGAGGAGACGGGGACGGCACCCAGGCTGCCTTGGGAATCCCTGTGTGCGTGGGCCCTGTTGGCAAAATGTTGACCGGGGGTTCCCATGGCAATGGACGGAGGGACTGGCCAGTGCATCAAGGCCTGATGCTGTGGGCAGCTGGGGGGGAGAGAGAGAGAGAGAGAGAGAGAGAGAGAGAGGGAGAGAGAGGGAGGGAGGGAGGGAGGGAGGGAGGGTCCTCTTTCCTTCATCCAGCAACTTTATCCAATTTTCTTCCGATTCATGCTGGCGGCCCTGGAGACGGTCTCCCTCCCCCAGCTGCTGTTGAAGAGGAACTCTATTTGCTGGCAATCGCCTCACCACTAGCCAAAGTGAAGGGTCACCTCAGGCCACAGATGGGGGAGAAAGCACCTTGGTTTTGGGTGGAGACCGAGGCAGCACCCCTTAAACTATCCTCCTGCCTTCAGGTGTGGTTTGGAGGATGCTGCTGCTGCGTCACCACCAGGGTGGAGAAAGAATTTAACTGCCCCTCCATTGGGCTATACATGGAACAGGAGTGGGCAGTGCGTCGTTCTGGGCTTCAGGCAACAAAATGTCTTAGGTCAGGCTGATTGTTAGTTTTGTGTTTCACTCTCAGGTGCTGGGGGTACAATCCTGCTTCATTTCCGGTCACTTTCATTTAAATTCTAAGCTCCTTGCCTAAATTGCAAGGACCTAGCCTGTTATACTGCATCCCTGAGCACTGAGGATTCCAGAAATAATAACAACAATAATAATCACTGATCAAACAAAGAACAAACTTAGTTGTCAACAATAAACCTTTTTTTAAAACTGATTTGTGCAAGGATAAAACAATGGTACTGAAGAAAAGCACCTGTACTTGGGTGGCTTCCAGTCCCCCAGCCCCAAAATCACGTACTATTAGACATTATTTGGGCAAGACATCTCACGTTGTTCAGGAGAGGCTGCCATGGTTTCGTGTAAGCACTTGCATTCAAAATGATTCAAAACACTTTTTGAAAAACTTGGGTCCCATTTCCTTCAGATGGGTTTTTCATCCTGTACATTTTAAACTAGCAGAACATCGCTGTCTGTATAGTGGACTTCCGTGAGGCACTCCTGGCTTGTAGGGCTGTTGAAAAAAGAGAGAGCGCGGCTCCAAATGGGAACTGTTATGCTTTGGCTGCTTAAACTGCAAGATATAGCCTGTTTGGAGATGGGGGAGAGGTGAAGAGTGGGGTGGCGGGGGTTGGGGGGAGAGAAGAGGATGAGGTTGGCTGAATGCAGAACAGTGAAGTGTTGTTACCATTAGAAAGAGGTTACATGAGCAACAAAATTACCCAGCAGTCTCTATAAAACTGCGTGAGACATATCCCGTGCTTTTAAAAAAATATATAGCCAGAAGGGTGTGATTAAAAATTGGCTTCCTTGCAGTGTCAACTTTGGTTTGAGTATGGGTGGGTTTGGTGCAGATCCTGAAGTTATTTCTGGTTATGGTGTCTTCTTCCTCTCCCGAACGGCTGGAGTCTGGGAGGTGAGGTTGAGGTTGGGGCAGGTTGTCAGTCTCTTTTAATACATCCAGATTGCTAGTGGCTTTTTTTAAAGGGTGCACTGGCCTCCTTGCTGGGTTTCACCATTTAAAAAAGAGACTTTAATGACTAGGGTTATTCTACGATTTTTGAAAGTCCTGCTATTGAGGCCAGAGATTCACTTGAAAGAGAGTACTGTAGGTCTTGCGTTAAAATTAAACTGCACTGGTAAATACAGGATTTTGAAGTTAGGGGGTTCCATCTGTCTGATATTCCCACTGGAAATGGCTTTGAAAGACATTTCGCAAAGCCAAGAGATGCTGTACTTCTTCGCCTCTCGCCACTCTTTTCCAGACACTCTTTTCCAGCCTGTTAGATTCTGTTCACAGAGACAGATTTATCAGTTCTATCCGATGTCAAGACCACCTCCCCCCCTCCCTTCCAGCCTTCCTCGCAATGATTAAGTCCCTGCTTCCTCCCTCTTTGTGGTTTACACTGGGACAGAGGGTAAACTCTCCCCGAGTCGGCTTAGCATTTGGAGTCCTGCGTTCAGATAGAAACCATGAAGTGTATTTTCAGCACACTGACTCACTGTAGCAGGGAGTTATGACAAGTATAATATATGGAGATAGTAATGGTTGGAATTGAGGGTGGGAGAGATGCGCTAGGAGATTTAAAGGAACAGAATGTTTTTAAATCACAATACCACACACACGGCTCTCTTTTTGTGCCTTTCCCGCTTTGCATTGTGCAGACACGAGTGTTTGGCTCTTAAGCATTTTTGTTATAAAAACAAACCTTCTGGTTCATGGCATAACTTCTGGATACCTCCAATTGTGGTTTGTAGGCTCCGCTTTGCAAAATTAAAACTTTGCGTGACTAAGCATAGTAGGATTACTGTAGCTGTAAGAGTACAGTCCCAAAGAGACTCGCCTAGCATCAAGTCTCATTGAAAGCAGAGGAGTTCATTTCTAAGTATGCATGCATGTATACAACAGCACTGTATGCCCATTTAAATTTGTAGAATTTATTTTTGAAGTAAGTAAACATGAGTGAGCATGCTCAAGATCAGGCCAAAATGTTTTTTTTTCCCACTTCGGTTTCCACCCCCCCCTTCTGAAAGATGTTGATGATAAAAGCAAAAAAGCAACAGTGGTGGGTATAAAATAAGGACAGGAAATGATGTTAATACAGTAGTGATTGATTTAGAATTGGACACATGGAAAGATACATTGAATCGGTTGGCAGTATGGCCCACAGCCTTAAAAATAACAGTATGTTGCAGTAACCTTTTAAAAAAAGTAACATTGCTGAAGCTTTAGCAATGGGGCCTCTTTCATTAATGAACAAAGATATATAATTTTCATATATATATATATTGGATGATTTTGCATGGTTTTTATTTTTTTAGAACAACAACATTTTTCGTGAAACTTTTGAAACAATGAAGGGGAGCTTTCTGTTTGGTTTCTGAGCATAGGTCTATGAAGCACTTTGAGATGATGAAATGTACCAGATAAATAAAATATAAAGTATTGAGTTTATCCAAAATAAACCAAATGTGAGAATTATTCAAAGCCTTTCCGTTGCATTATTTGAGTGTATGTGCCAGTGTATATTACCCTAAAGTCTTATCTGAATTCAAGTTATTATCACCATCCCTGGGTGCAGGGACCTAATGTGGCTGTCTAAAGGTACTGTAGAGGCATTTTTTAAATATGTAGCTGAATTGTTGAAATAGCTCTCCTTCGTTTCCTTCCTTTAAGAGACCAAATGCATTTTGGCTTGATGTGAAGGCTGTCTGGCAATGTGTAGTATACTTTGGCCAGGTTGTTTCACAAGCATAGTGAATAGCTTGAATCCGATAACAGGACCTGACCTGACATTTTGCAGTATGACAGCTGGCTGTTTAAAGTGTGGGGAAGATATGCTAAAATCATGCTTGGTGAACAAGCTCCTCAAGTAATTTCGCTTCTTTACAGTTGGATCAGAAGACAAAAAAAAAATTCAAATTCAAAATCAAAATAGAAAGTAGACATGGAGTTGCATTCGTCCTCATTACAAGACCTTAGAGCAGTAACTACCAAGCTTGACTGCCTAGCTGTTGATGGATTTCAGTTCACAAAAGAAGGGTATGTGTGGGTTCATCTTTAATACCTGGGGAATTCTCTAGTCCCGGGTTCAAAAGTGGAGAGATGTTCAGTCTACAAAATGTGATTTGCTAAACCAGGTGCTTGCCCCACCACCTCTTCAACATGATCCTTTGAAACTTGGCTTAACTTGACAGTCTTTTCCTTGTACCAATATAATTCTCTTTCTTCTTTTAACATGGGGTTCCCCCAAATATCTCTTTGTCAGTAGGTTCTCAGCGATGGTTGCTTGCAAAGGAATATTCTGTCAGCCACAGCAAGAGTGACAAGCTCAACCTTCCCTCTGTACTTCCTTCTTTATTTGGTTCCTTTTTCTCCCATCATCTCATATGAATGGCATCCCTCCTCCTTTCTTCTCACCCCAGCCATTCTCTATACCAGTGGTTCTCAACCTGTGGGTCCCCAGATGTTCCTGATCTGCAACTCCCAGAAGTCTTCATCACTAGCTGAGCTGGCCAGAATTTCTGGGAGTTGCAGTTCAGGAACATCTGGGGACCCACAGGTTGAGAACCACCGCTCTATACCTTTTGCTGCTGCTTCTATCTCTCAGCCCCCCCCCTCCATCTTAAATGTCTCCTTTTTTATAACTCCCTTTCTCCCCAGTAAGATGGTTTTCTAGCTACCTTTCCAGCCTGGCACTTCTCCAGCTCCACACTAGGCAAACATCATTTAACCAGTCAGGGCAGCCTTGGGCCCACTGTATTCAAAGCTGTCTCATATCACTGAGAAGACTCTAGATTGCGGCACTCATATATGTCAGGTTGGAACCAGAACATGAAAGGTCCTTTCACTTGCTTTCCATTGGGGTGCTTGGAGAGACTGAACATTGAAAGCTCTGCCAGCAAGTACAAGCGATGCTTTGAAACTGATGAACTGAGTCCCACAAAATGCACAGATGCAGACTGAAATTGCTCTATAGGTCGAGTAATGACTTTGTAGACAGCTGAACATGTTGTCTTAGAATAATCTTCTCTGCTATCTATGAGAGATGTGGCATACCTCATTGAAGGTGTTGGTCAAGGTAAGAGGTTCCTATTGTGATGGAGTGGGATAGAGTGATGGATTAGGATACCCGATGAACAGTGTTTGAGCCTCCATTTGGCCATGGAAATTCACTGGGGAGAGTGGAACTGGTAGGACCATTTCTTAAATGTCTCATTTACCTTGAAAACCTTATTAGGGTTGCTATAAAATGGTTCTGACTTGTGGGCACAGATTACACAAAAGCAGTGGGGAATGTACATTCTCCTTGGAGGAAGTGCAAAACAAATATGCAGCAGCAGCAGCAGCAAATAAACAAATAAACAAAAACAAATAAACAAATAAATATTGCATTGAAGGCAAAGGGTGCTGCTTATATAACCCCATCACTACAAAGTCATTCTCTGGGAGGTTTACAAGTACAGTAATTATTCTCGTTACAAATCCCCCCCCCCCCCAGCAACCTGGGTATTCATTTTACTGACATTGAAAGGATGGAAGGCTGAGTGACTCTTGAGCTGGCTACCTGGGATTGAACCCTGGTTTTGGCTGCAGTAGAACAGTTTAACCACTTTGCAATGCAGCTCCTGAATTGAATACTGTATATGACAGTATCTTTTAAAAGAAATTGCTGCCTCCGCAAACCTAGTAGTAGTAGTAGTAGTAGTAGTAGTAGTAGTAGTAGTAGTAGTAGTAGTAGTAGTA
>JAHTLZ010003518.1:12898023-12909400 GCA_023846285.1 Phrynocephalus versicolor
TAGATAGATAGATAGATAGATAGATAGATAGATAGATAGATAGATAGCTGTGGTGTTTTTAAACAGCTGGTTTGAAACAACTCCAACTTTCAGGCAAAGAGCTTCAGATTAAGAAAAGAGTAATAAAAAGTTATATCCATGTGACTTGGGACTCAGCATGTTGTTGAAAATAATGTGGACAATTATGTTAGACATCCAAGTAAAATATGAAAAATATTTGTGACACTCACACTGATATATTTTGGTTGCATACCATTGGATTAGTTCTTTTCAGTATGTTACATATTTGGGTGTTATCACATGACATAGCATGAAATTCCAAATATCAACCATGTACTGGTGAGTGAAGGGAATGTCCTTTTGTTCATGTGCTAGTGCCCGACTATCTTTTACTATTTCAGATATTTCAGAAACAAGGAGGATACATGATAGCTTTTATCAACACATTCTCTAGTTTACATACTTGTTTTTCCTTTTGGCTGTTTCTATTTCAAAGTGTTATCAGCTAAGCTGTGTTCTGACAAGATGTTCTATATTATTTTCCAAGTTATGCTCTATGCCTTTATTTTCAGACTCTTGGTAGGTGGTAGTGCACTTCTTTCTGGAATTAAAACTGAAGGCATACTATGCTCTCAAACCCAGAAAGATTTTCCATTACTGTGTTAAAGAGCAATTAGAGCTGACATGGAGTTGGGGGGAGGAGAGAGACCTAGTCATATTTTAGAATCATTTTAGAGCTTGGATCACTGCTGCCCTGCAAGAGGTGGTACTTTATTCGGGAGTATGGAGGGAGGCCAGTGGAAGTGCTTTCCTTTAAATATTAAGGTAACAAAAAAAGAATTTATGTGGAAACTTTGCTGCTATGACAAGAGAGCACAGCCGAGACAAGCAAAGTGCAACCCTCAAAAATCTTGTTGGGTTGTAACTCCCAGTAGTCATCAGCTTTGGCTATGCAGGGCTAATGGTTATCAGAGGCCAAAAGTGTTTGGAAAGCTCGTACCCTGTTGTGATTTAACATTGTGCTTCCCAATCTTGGGCTGCCAGATTGGTTGGACTTAAGTTCACAAAAGTCCCAGCCACCTGTGGGTTGTGAACCTCTGATCAAAAACAAAGCAATGCACTTAACAGGAATCGTTCCTCCTTCCATCCTGATCTTGCCTCAAAATAGCTTGGAGATCTTTCTGCCTGTGCTCTCCTAATCTTTCACCTCCATTTGAGACCCAAGGTACTTTACAATATAGTTAAAAAAAAACCCTACAGAATTTAAATATGCTCAAGTTACAAATTTAAAATAAACCAATTCTAGGTCTGAAATTAAGTGAAAACACTGAAATCACCAAAAACACTTGCTTAAAGAGAGAGGGACCAGCACATCGGTGGAAATCTAATTGTTTGAGGATATTCGTTGCAGAAAGTCTCCTTAAATAAAACTCTATTTCTTTGTTTGTGATAGGAAGGGCAGGAAGGGACAAACCTCCCCATTGTCAAAGAGCCCTACCGCTTGAGAATTGCCCAAGAAAATGCTCTGGTTTAGCAGGTGAAAAACAAGCCATATGGCACAGAGTGCTTTATTTGCAAAAACAAAAGATAAATAGCCAGGCGACAGCCAGTGCTGCCCCAGTGCCAGTTGCCTGAGATGCAGTAGTTACTTCACTCAGCCTAATGGGAGGACTGGCCCTGCATGGTGATGATATACCGGTTGTTGCTGCTGAAACATGGTGCCTGATTCAACATGTTTCCAAGAAGAAGAGAGCAATCACTTCAGAGTGAAAAATGTTTCATTCTTATTGTAGCCTCCAGTTCCATCTTTCCTTATTTAGGAATGATTTATTTATTTGTCAATTTTCTTCTTTCTAGTGTTTTGTAGGTTTGCTCTTCAGATCCTGAAATGCCAGTGAACCTACAAAATACTAATTTTAGTGAGGGCTGATGCACACACTGACAATTTTGAAATACATTTCTTAAAGGAGAAACTGGGATTTCAAAAACGCACCATTTTATAATAAAACCCAATTATTCATATTAAATGCTCCTCTAATTTTTACACTTTGATACTTAATGGGTTAATTCAAAGCATTAATTTATCACTTTTCCAGTTACATTGGTCAGAATGCCCTATCTTGGATTTATGATGGTGTCAAACGAATGGCATAAACCTACTGTAGTGCTCTCTACATGGGGCTGCCCTTGAGCTTAATGTGGAGATTGCAGCTAGTGCAGAATACCGCTGCCAGACTATTAACGGGGCTTAGAAGGCACCATCATATCACCCCTCTACTGGCAACTCTGCACTGGCTGCTGATACACTACCGCATCAACTTCAAGGTTTTGATGTTAACATTCAAGGACCTAAATGGCTTTGGACCTCAGTATTTGACAGAGCTGTTCCTCCCAAAAACATCTGCCTGGCTCACTTGTGCTACCCAGGCAAGATATTTGAGAGTCCCAAACACAAGGGAGTCGTGGAAAGGTGTGACAAGGAGTAGGGCCTTCTCAGTGGTTGTTCCGCATTTATGAAATCATCTACTACCAGAAATTCACCTGGCACCCTCACTTCAAACCTTTAAAAAACTATTGAAAACATGGTTTTACAGAATGGCCTTCCCTGACTTCTTAAACACCTAGCAAGATGCTGTCCTTCTTTTACCATGTAGCTTTAATTTTTGTTGTTATTATTTGTGCAATTACTTGGCTATTTCTATTTCTATTTTAGTTTATTTCTGTTGATTTATTCGGTTATATTGTAATTTGTTTCATTGTGCTGTCTGTATTTTCATTATTTAACTCTGTTGTTACTGTTATCTTGAGATTTTATGTTGTAAATCACCCAGAGTAGCCCTAGGGCTAGATGGGTGGTATAAAGTCAAATAAATAAATAAATAAATAAATAAATAAATAAATAAATAAATAAATAAATAAATAAATAGTGAATGGGGGATTGCTGCTAGTTAATGAGCTATTGCTTGCATGCTAAGCGATGCATGAAGTCATGGGACTGGAAATGTAAGCCACAGCGAATAATTAGTGGTGCATCACTGCCAAGATGTATGCTATTACATTTCTGTTGGTGTATAACTACAATAGGTTACTGGCCCTTATATTTAAAAGCCAGTAGAACATTGTTTAAAAGCCGCCCCAGAAGTTCTCTGAAAACAAGTCCTAGAGATTAAAGGCACTTTGAAACAATGCAGTTTCAGTTTGAAGTTCAGCATGTGAGCTGTGTAAACTCTCTACTGGAATAGGTTCCACAATCAGGGTGTCACTAGTACAGATAATGCCTTGTCTTGTGAGTCAACCAACCTAGGCTCTTGTCCTGGAGCTCACAACAGGACTTTCTAATGAGAAGTCCAGACTGTGAGCCAGGTACAAATGGGACTCAGTGATATCTTAGTTGTTCTGAACACAAACAGTATAGGCTTAATTGATAAAACTACTACCTTGCCTTAAACTGAGAAGTAAATTTAAAGTCAAACTCTACTTTACGTATCCCCCCCTTTTAAATTGCAGTTTTGGAACTGGTGGGATCATCTATTTGGTATATGTCTCGTCCACCCCCTTCAATAGAAAAATCCTGGGGGACGCATGCAACCAACAACAGGTTCTCTACTATTTTTAAGTATGACTTAAAAGTTGCTATTACAACTGTTAACAGCGAATGGGTTTTTAAAAATGGATTGTTCCACCTCACTGTGTTTTGGTGTTGCTTATGTTTTTCGGTCCATATATTTAGCAATCTTTTTAGTATTGTATCCTCACTATTATTAGCTTAAAATACTGTCCTTTAATTGGGATAAACCACCTTGGGTCCTTGTTAAGGAGAAAGGCAGGTTAAAAATAGTTTAAATAAATAGACATTGCATTTTGGGAGAGAAAGCAATCTCTTTAAGCAGCTCCTCCTGCCCTTGAGGCATTCATCTGATTAAGGATATCCTTGGTGCCTCTCTCTGCGTGTGTGTGTTTGTGTACATACACACTTAAGAAGTTTGGCATAAAAATCAGGACAGGACTCATTGAAATTCTCTTTGAGCACTCTTCTGCCTGAAGAGTTCATCCTGGTGAGATTCTCTCTGCTTTACTAACGATTTCTAGTTAGAAGTGGCTTACTTGTCTAGTGGCAGCTTTCGACCTATGCGGAAATAATGCAAATTAGAGATGCGCACAAAGTAATTCATGCCCTTTGTTCACGCAGCAGCATGCTTGCTGCACATTTCTTTTCCCCAACCCACCCTTGCTGGTACTCCACTCACCAGTCAGCGTGCTCTACTGCATCTCTTCCTGTCACATGACTCTCCAATCTGGGCAGAGCCTCCCCCTCCCTCTCCCTCCCCCACGAACTGGCCACTCAGACGAGGAGGTGGGACAGAAATTCCCGCAATGCTGCCTTTGAGTGGCCAGCTGCTGGAGGAGGTGGAGAAGGAGCGTCAGGGGAATGGGTGGTCGAAATGATCTCTGCTCTCTTGCGAATGATAACTAGAAGGAGCTTTGCTACCTGTGCTGTAACATGTGACTTCTTGTTTATTAGACAGTATTGAACAAACCACCTGGAAGGGTGGCCTTGGAGCTTATTCAGCAATGGACTAATTAGGTTATTCCTAATTCATTCACAAAATGGACAAAATAGAAACACATGCTGAAGAGACTCAGGGGACCTGTTTCCACATGGACGAAATCTCTGCTGGCATGGAATTCCCTTGAACCTACTCTGGAGAAGTGCTGAAGGTAGCACATTCATCCTGGCCAGCATAAAGGCCCTGCAGGCCTGTGGTGAACAGAGTGAGGTTAGGTATGCTGCAGGGGTCCTGCATGATGGAAGAACACCTAGAGCCAAAGGTTACACAACTACCCAATGATAGTTCTGCCATTGCCTCCTTTTATTATTTAATAATGAATGGGTAACTTTGGTGGGCCTGGGAGGACAGTTTTCTACCTTCCAGCTGCATCATCCCAGAGTGCAGGAGATGCAACGATGAGCTCAAGTTACAGGAAAACCAGATTTTGATTGAAGATCAGAAAATGATATTTCTAACTGTTAGAGTAGTACAGCAATGGAACCAACTTCTTCGACAGTGGCTGAGTGAAATTTAGACAACCACCCGCCAGGTGTCCTTTGATCTGCATCCCTGCTTGAAGCAGGGGGCTGCACTTAATGGCCTTATTGGCCCTTTCCAATGTCACGATTCTGCGATTCTATGAAATGTAAGCAAGTAAGTGCTTAACTACATTGACATTTGTCCTGCTGTTTGTTTTGCCATTCTCTGTTAAATGCCAAATGATAAACTACATAGAATAAAGGTAATTTCAAACAGACCTAGTCTTTTTCCTTGGGTATTTAATACATGCATTTTCACCCAGGGAACAAAATTGATTGATGAATGTGATGATAGCATGTGTGCTCACATCATTTTTCCCTAACTTTCTGGCTTATATTAGAGGGGTGGGAGACATGCACCAGTCACATTGAGGGTGATGTTTTTCCTAGGGACAGGGTGTGATGGTCCAGCACCAATGCCTTAAGGCTCATACCATTACAGTCAGCACTAGACATGGGCACGACCAGAAAAAATGACGTTTTGAGTTTTCGTTTGTCGGAACGGGTCCGTTTCGGGTTGTTTCCGTTTGTCGCAAATTTTTTTCAAAAATTTGTCATTTCATTTGTCGTTTGTCGTTTCCACCGCAATTTAGCGCGATTTGACGTTTATTTTTAAAATAAATCCACACCTCCTCCCAGTCGAATCTCCCCCTTTACCCAATATCAGAAAAAAATCCTCACAAACTGCCGGGGGGGGGGAGAGAATAAACTGCTATTCCCTTCAGCAGACAAAGCTGCAGAGAATCAAAGAAATTATTTTCTAAATTCAATTCCCTCCCTGCCTGCCTAACTTAAATCAGCCAGCAGCAGCCAGCCACACAGCCCTCCACCCTCCTCCACATCCAAGACCCGACTGCGACTTCTGGAAGGTGCCTCGGCTTTTTATGCCCTCTGGCACATCCAGAAGTGTCAGTCAAAACCTGGCCATGCCATTGGTAGAATGGTTCAAAAAAATTGCATGGTCCCATCCCATGCCCAGCCCAAATGGGCAGGTCTAAAAATAAATAAATAAAATAAAGTAAAATAAAATCAATGTGATGTTTTATTGCTATAAAAAACCCACTGCTGCTACTATTAAAAATCAGGCATTTAAAATAAATAAATTTCACATGTTTCTGTGGTGATTTGGTGTGTTTTTTGACCATGATTTCTAAAGAAAATTGTGGTCGCCATTTTGGATCCCCCCCCACCGCATGGCATGCGAGACAGACAACGAGGATGGACCCCCCCAGCCTGGTGCAAGCAGCCCAGGACAGGAGAGGGGGAGGCTGGGGACCCCCCCCACACAGAAACCACCCCTCTGGTAGGTATCCTCAGGCAGGCATATTTTCACCTGCTTTTTTGGCCAGGAGTCGGGTTTTTTTTTTTTACTTTTTAAAACTTTTTTTCTGTGCTGCTTGGCATCGCGCGATCGCTGTGATGCCATTAACGACAATGAAAAACCTGACCCATTTTTTCTTTTTTAGGGTCGGGTTCGAGCTGGAGCGGCGTAATTATCGTTACCGTTTCCGTTACGTAACGGAAACGATAACTGAAAATGGAAAGTGCCCATGTCTAGTCAGCACTTCTCGGTGGTGGTTTTTCTTTTAAAGTCACTAGTTTAGCACTACACCAGATTAGCGATGGAGTGGTCATTCAGAAGTGTCCACCTTTCAGGATGATGCAGTTTGTAGATCGCACAAAAACATAGAAGCTGATGGAGAAGAGGGCGGGGATAATGACAGAATGGGGAGTGCCATGGGGGAAAAGATAGAGAATATTTGGTCACCTGGAATAACTCAACTTCCCACCTAAGTCACGTCCTAAGTAAATAAGGAAGCAGCTACATTTTCTAGAAGCAGACAGAAAAAGCAGAATTGATTCACTTTGCTTTAGGAAACTGGGCAGAGATAATTTTTTGTGGAAGTGGGGGGTGGCAAAACCTTTGTGGGGGAACGTAAAAATAACCTTGGAACCCCAAACATATTGCCCATTTGAAATATGTTCAGTGCCCTCCTCACTTGGCAGCTACCATTCAAATTGCTGTCAGCTTGAATGAAAGAATAATTTTGCTTTACTTGACGGAGGCTACAGACTGGAAACGGTTATTCACCTTCCACCTTATAAGGTGTGTTATGCAATTTATACAGTCCTGATTTGGCCTATATTTCTTTCATATAATAAACCATAGCCAAATACCTTTTACAAGGTAACAGAAATAAATAAAACTTAATCATGGGTCAGCAAATTCCTAAATTCCACTGTAATATGCAGTTGCAGAAAATCAAAACAGAGAGGAAAGAAATGAATGCCAGGAATGAGTGAGGTCCACCAGTGCTTCAACTGAGGTGTGATGATCTGGGAATTGGCTACACTTCTAAGATCCCTAAAGAATAGGAGCTTGTCTGAATGCATGTTATATCTAGGTGCCATCCATGGCCCCCATGAAGAACAACAACAGAACTTTTGGACTCTTTCCAGCACATCACAGGAGTACCTGGGAGACTGGGTGTTAACATGCTATTTTATTTAGCATTTGTTGGGAACTCAGGAAAGGGCCTTCTCTGTAGGTGCCGGGATACTCTGGAATTTCTCATCAAACAAGGCCTGTCTGGCCCCCAACAAGCCACCCATGCGGTGTGAGTTAGATCTTTGATTCAAATTGACCTTTTGACCTGATAAGTTGATTTACTTGTGGCTACAACAAGTGATGGTATTGGTTTGATTGATTTTACTCATGTGTTAGACTGGCACTGTTTTTTTTTCTTACCTCATTAGCAATATTTTAAAAAAAGTTTTCCCACAAAAATCATGAATAGTGTGATATATCAACAATGCAAACAAAAGTAGACATGGACATGTCATTTCAGAAGGGGTCCAGTTCTGATATGAAACACGGCAGCACAGAATGAAATGAACCAGTCTCTTACCTTGCTTTACCTTGCACAAGGTGAAATTCCAATCAGGAAGAAGCCTCTGGCTTGCCATCTTTCCTTCTCCCTGGCACTGGCTAATCAGACAGGGAGGCGGGATGATGCATGTCCCTTGCACAGCTCCTGATTAGCCAGTGCCAGGGAGAGTGAAAAATGATGCATTAGAGGCTGCTTTCTCATTGGAGTTTAGCCCCATGTGACCCAAAACAAGGTAGGAGACTGGTTGATTTCATTCTGGAAGGTTGTCTTGGTACTGAATGGCAGCTGTGCTGCCGTGTTTCATCTCAGAACCGGACACCTTCTGAAATGAAACACCCATGTCTAAACAAAAGCAGGAAGATAGGAAAATATTAAACCTGTACAGTAAGAGTCCCCTTTCAACCAAATCACTCACTAATTCACTTATCCACAATCTGACAGTAAAAACATTACAAGAAAAAAATTCAGAAAAATTATTTTTACATATTTTACTAGAAACAACCACTAGAGCGAGCCAGAGACTGTGCGATGAATATTATTTCTACACACATCTTATTTGAACCATATTTCCAAAGAATAAAAAATAAGTGATTACTCTAATTAGTCGGTGTGTGGGTGTGTTACCATTATATTCCCATCTGAGATTCCGACTGATGGAAGAGGGGCTACTGTGAGATCAACAGAAGAAACTCAAAAACTAACGTATTGCTAACTTAAGAAGACCCTCGTTTGGGTGACATTTGGTCAGGAAACGAAGATGACAGAATATAGAAGATGGACTGACTCCCTAAAAGAGGACATGAGATGGAGTTTGCAAGAGCTGACCGGGGCTGTTAAGGTCATGACATTTTGAAGAGTGCTTGTTCATAGGGTCATCATGAGTTGGAGGTGACTTGATGGCACACACACACACACACACACCACCACCACCACCACCACCACCACCACCACCACCACCACCAACAACAACAACAACAACAACAACAGCAACAACAACAGGGCCTCTTCTTTGTAAGTATTCCTGGAAAGGAAAAGCAGGATCAAGACTTCTGAACTGAATCCAGAAAGAAGTTTCATGCAAAACAATTAAATGCAAGTAAATGCTGTATTCAGTAACTACTCAATAAAAAGAAAGCAGGGAGAGCGGGGGAACCAGCTCAGAGAACCAAAGATAGAGGCATGTCTGGTTCTAAACTGAAGAAGACAAATGAAGAGCTGTTAAAGCAAGGGAGTACGGTAAGCTAGTGGACCTAAGATCTGAAGCAGAGAGGCAGGGCAGACATATCAAGTTGCAGAGACTGATGGAGAGGGGGTGGATTCATAGTGATAGCTCAAACGTGATCAATTACACGACCCCTAAAATCCGAGGCAAAGGGCTCCCAGATCCGGAGCTTAAAATTGTTTTCCCACCAGCTCCGGACTTTTAAAAAAATTAAGTATGACCATACTCACCTAAGCGCATTCCAGTGCATTTCCCAAGTACCTGGTCTCCGAAGTTGAAAAATTTCTGATGCAGATTGCACTGAGCAGTGAGTGCCGGTCTCTCCTCGCCTTGTGTTTTTTTTTTGTCCCCCGCCCCTTTAAGAGACTGCTTCCCAGAGCAGCTCCCAACAGCAGAACGGAGGGGAGCCTGCATTTCCTCCCTTTTTTTCTCCCTCCCCTCACGCAGACAGGGAGTGCGGAGGGGTGGGAACACAGGAAGAGGAGTAAACCCCCAAGATCTCTGGTCCGAATTTAAGTTGCCAGCAGATCTTAGGGGTTGTGTAAAAGTGACCTAGTCAGTTGATTGGATTAAGCTGAAAATGCTAAGGACTAGAAATAGGCCTTTTTTTATTCTTAACATGTGCTGTACCTCTGAGATGCGATACCTCTGCTTAAAGACTAGACTGATATGTGTATGAATAGCGAGGTGACTAGATATTTTGCAAGTCAGTATGGTGCCCTTTTTTGGACTCGGCGTCATTGGTTTTGATTCTTATCAAGGCTGCAACACTCACTGGGCTACCACTAACATCTCTCGTCCACAGTTCAGTAAAAAAAAAATTGTTTTTAAATGGCATAAGGGCACTGAGGTACACATAATGCTGTGTTTACCCTGAAGGCAGGTCAAATGATAGCCTAATACATTAATGAAAACTTACTGATCCTGAAAGCATGCACGCATATAGTCCCTGGTTAATGGGAATACAGAAAATGAACTTTTGACCAGTTTTTAAAACTAATTTATTATTTATAACCATCCTGTATTCACATAGCCCCCGAGACTGCTAAGAAATATCTAATGTCATTTTACCAGAAATCTGAAAACGCTATTTAGATCTACCCCCCCACCAGAAACAGAATAGATGGCCGTTTTAAAAAGATACATTGGGCAAGACACCTTCATAACTCTAATTCATTTTATTGCATGCAAAACTTAACAGAATGCCATTTAAAACACTTTATAGCTATCTGAAGGAAACAGGAGCAAAATGATGCAGTATTGATATAATTCTAACTTTGTTTTTGTAATTCTATCTAGACTTTTTTTGGGGGGGGGGTTGTCCTTTTTAATGTGGATCAAAAGCAGGCCAGTTGTAGACTCTTTGCCACATTGTTTGGGGGAATATAGACTCATAACCTCCAAATGGCTTTACGCGAAGGATTTCTTGCCTGTGTTTCTGGATCCACCTGGCTCAGAATGCCACAACTTCTTTGCTGTTCCTTTCTTGAGGGGTGGCGGGGGGGGGGAATCATCCTGGCCATTGCTGTCCACACCTGTACAACCTTTTGGGTTTAATGATGCCAACATGGTTGAATGGGGCTCCTCTTGCAGCCCAGTCAGAACTTTCTACTGTTACAGAATGCCAAAGGCTTAGTCCTTAAAAAAACCAATGGAGATGGGTACATTTAGTCCATGTTACAATAACTACTGTGCCTGCCAGTTGACACCCAGGTCCCATTCAAAATGTTGCTTTAATTAATCACACCTCCTCTGGGACTGACAAGCCTTTGAAACTATGTTCTTGCCAATTAAGATCCTGATTGACTGTCCTGCTTCTTTGTACCACAATTTGTGGGAGGTCATCTAAGGACAGCCTTTGAAAGAAACAGGGCATTTTCATCCCTGTCTCAAGGTTGTGGAAGGTTTTCTACACATAAAAAACTGACCTCAAAATATTTTAGGCCACATCCTTGCTTCCATTCAAGGCAGCATGTTTCAATATTGCTCCTGTATAATTTTGCAATTGATTATTTGATGACCAATCAGGGTTTGTTTAGGCCCCCCTCCTTTTGCTTGTGTCCTGACTTCTAACAGTGCCTATGAATTTTCCATTTTACGTTGATGTTGTGAACAGACTTAAATGTACATGTATGTATGTATGTATGTATGTATGTATGTATGTATGTATGTATG
>JAHTLZ010003518.1:12909410-12932025 GCA_023846285.1 Phrynocephalus versicolor
TATGTATGTATGTATGTATGTATGTATGTATGTATGTATGTATGTATTGGATTTTTATACTGCCCATCTGGCAACGAGGCCACGCTGGACAGCTAACAACAATTAATCAAAATACAAGACATAATCACCTACAGTTAATACAATAAAAAATAAAAAGGTAAATAAAGATGAACTTAAGAATAACATAGTATCAACCCCCACCCCAAAAGAATAAAATCACAAACCAATTAAAACTATTATATGTGGGACAGGAATATTTTATGTAAGTTAAAATCAGAAGCCATTACTGATTTCATAAAGCACATCCCATAATTCTGTCTTGGATCATTTCTATGAAAAATGTGATTTATTGCAATGAGAGTGGGAAGTTGCCATAGTAGTGATTTTGTCTATGAAGGCCAATAGAGATGAGGTTTTTGGATTTCATGTACTTCCAGTCTCCAAAGTTGCTTAGAATGTCCCAAGTAGACTTCTGGGATTTTGGAAAGAGTAGCACAGTAGAAGGTAGCGAGACTACCCATCCCATGAAACACTTGGGTAACTCCCAGGAAGCATTGAGATTGAGGGTCATTAAAGCACATAAACTGAAGCAGAAAATGGTGATTGAAAGACATCTCTTTTGCCTCCTTCCTCCTCTATCAGTCCCAGAGGTCTGCCTGGGAAGCTCTAGGCAACTTTTGGGACTGAAAATTCTACAAATCTGGAAGTCCCACCCTAATGGTCAGTATTATGCTCAAAATGTAGCTGCCTTCAGAACTCCAATTGCAAAAACTGCTGTGGTGATCTGACAAATTGTTGGATATACAAGTCCAGCACCTCATGAAGTCAAATACAGCTTCTACAGCTGTAGTTCTGCATCTGCACACATAAATGTGAAATACCACATTAGGCAATATAGAGTATGATAGTCTTATAAGATGAAGCACATCTGGAAGACACAGAAACATAGAGATTAAACACATGGCACCTGAGCATTCTTGTTCTTGCTTTTTTAAACATGTCATAGCTTCAGGGCTCTGCAACACAGAGCTGGGAACCATGTGGTTTCCAAATGCTCCAGGATAACAACTCCAAAAGTTCCTCCCTGTTGTCTCTGCTGGCTAGGGTTGATTAGAGGTGCAGTCCAACAATTTGGGAAGACTACATACAGTACATCCTATCTGTTGTCTAGTGCAGACATTTCTCTTTCATGGGACAACCTACAGGTGAGCCAGCAGTTCTCAGAAAATTAATTTTTGGAGGTATCTCTTTTTCATATACCTAAAAATGATGGGCATTTTGCAGAATTTATCAAAACAGGCCTCTTTTGTAACTGAGAAATTTTCTGGAACAGCAAATGCAAAATCGTGGCCAAAATGCCAACGTAGTTTTAGCTACTATAAGTTGAAGTAGTAACAGGAAGGAAGGAAGGAAGGAAGGAAGGAAGACAGGAAGGAAGGAAGGAAGGAAGGAAGGAAGGAAGGAAGGAAGACAGGAAGGAAGACAGGAAGGAAGACAGGAAGGAAGACAGGAAGGAGTGAAGGCACTTTCTCCATCTCTGAGAAACTGGAGAATTAGTTCTTCCCATGGAGAAATTTATTCAAATGGCCTTCCCAGTTCCTCTTCAAGTATGTGGAATGGAGAAGTTGTAGAGACAATTTGCACACCCACCTGGAACTAGCAGATCTTATAAACCAATTACCTTGGGAAAATGGAGATTGACTAAGTGTGACACTTTAGCCCAGAGGTTTCCAACCCAGGTGTTCTTGGACTTCAACTCCCAGAAGCCTTTACTACTAGCTGTGCTGGCCAGGATTCCTTGGAATTGTAGGCCAAGGACATCTGGGGATCCAAGGCTGGGAATAACAGTCCTAGCCCTGTTCAGATGTTAGAAAGCAAGTATGCTCACCCATGTGAAGTGGGGTAGATGGGGAGAAGCATTCTAGGTCTGCCCCTCTAGTTCTCCTGCTTATGCCCAAGGATGAGTCTGAAAAGAATGGTCTCCTTTATCTATTGGAGCTTCCCCCATGATTTAAAACACAGGAAACTGAAGATTCTAATTCATGGGGAATGCAAGATACATCCCACCTTCCAAGTTGCAGGGTCAGAACACTTCTGCCCATATGGCGAATAATGTGCATTTTAATGGTTGAACAGCACTTGCAATAACCATGTTTCTTGCAGCATTTTACAGCTACACAACCACATTCCAAGAGCTCCTCATTCAGCATAGCAAATTGCACAAGAGTAGGCCCCGCTGAAATGGGCCTACTCCAACTGTGACTTAATTTAACATATTAAATCCCAGTTAGAGCAGGAGAACATGACACACCCAATCCCCAATGATTCAGTGCACCTACTGTGATGCAATTTGTTACAATAAACAACAGGATTTTGTCCACAGATTCATCATGTGTTACACAGCTTTCCTAGGGTTGGTCACTTTTCAAAACAGAGGGATAGGATGGGGAAATCGCATGAAGAAATGTTCCCTACTTGGAAAAAACAGCGTGCATATAGAAAATGAGATCATTGGAGAGAATGATTAGATGTAAAGAATTTTTACCCTGGATCACTTGTGTAATCTGGGAGATTAGGCTAGAGGCATAAATATAAATAGGCCTATTCATTTTAGGATGAGGCATCACTAGGACCATCTATTTCTGTGGGGATATGCTTTCCTAACTCAGCTTGGAATCAGGATGTGTTTTTAGATAAGAAAGTATTCACTTATGCTGTGTGTATGCACATGTGTACACTTGTCTGAGCTTGGTAGAAGACGAATTGCAATGTCCCAGTAACTGGATTTGACAGCTGGAAGGATGAGTAGTGGCAGTTCCTCCCAAATGGAACAACTTGCTGGGAAATGTATTTTCTGGATCTTATGCAGGAATTCGGGAACACTTGCCCGTTCCCTATATTAAAATGCTTACATGCATGTGTACATGCACACAAACATGTCAAGAGGAAGCTGGCTAGGGCATTAACTCTACTATAGTCCACAATAATCCCAAATGAAGTGGATTGTTTTTCTAAGGGCTTCATGATTCTTTGTTGCTTTGGCTGCACCAGGTTACAGGCAAATCTTGCCACCGCTTCCAGCAAGGCTACAAGATGTGAAAAGGACATATTATTTGAAAGTCATAAAATTCCTATTTATTATGTAAAGTTGTTAATGCAGTATGCACTTATTTCCGTTATAACATGGGATACAGACCAGAAGTCTGAGAATCTATCTAATTAATTTGTTGTTTACGAGTTTGGTTCTTTTATGATAACAAATATATTTTCTTTAGCTATGTTGCTAGATGAGCGCCTTGCCTACTTTGGTGTTCTTGGGAATTTGTAAACCGTTCCCTGTGACCTCATGTAGACCGATCTCTGCCTCTGGCACAGGATAATATTGGTCTGGCTATAATCATAGAATGACAGAATAGGAAAGGACCTCATCTAGTCTAATCCTGTGCCAGAAATTCTCTGATGGATGGCCATCCTTCCACTGTTTCAGGAGCCTCTCGTGAAGGTGAGCCTAGCAGCACTTATGTAGGAAGGCTGTCCAATCAAGCAGGTTCTCCTTCCAGGAAAAAAAAAATTCTCCCTCGTAAAACGAAATGTGAAAAGGGGTGGCTTTTGGAAATGGTGGATGTGTACTTAAAAGCTATAAACGTGTGTTGACACTCAAAATACCAATGGTGTGCAGTCATCTTAACTAAAGCGGGAATCGCAAAGGAAGCCTCTCTTTACAGAATGTGGCAGTGATGCTGAGCAGGTGTTGCCCTTCTAAGTAAAGTCTGTTGCAATGCCTATGCTCCCAGTTTGTCTCTCCTCTGTTTCTGTGTGTGTCCCCCCTCCCCCGCTCCTGTGTTCCTCTTTGAATATGGGGGTGATTTCCCATCATGTATACATACAGTATTTTGTTTTAAAGCTTCCTCACAGGGTCATCCTATGCTTAGCCACAAGATGGCAGCGGGAGTTAAGGTTTCACATAGGTTCTGGGACTTGTGTGGAGAATTCTCTCAGGGAAGCTCTGCTTTCAGAAAACCTACTTTTACCAGGTGAGGCTGAAGTACCTGTAGGCGCTTTATTCCCAGATTCTCATTTACATGAACTTTCAAACACAGCACACTTGGCAGAATAAAGACCTGCCATTTCTATACCCTGGGAGTTGGTACCTTATTAACTATCTGTAGTACATGAGCAGGAAAGTCTTCTCTTCAAAGTATTTTTTAAATTCTTCCATTAAAAGAGTGATGTTTACTGACTGCTATAACGATTCATGCACAATGGCAATCTCAGATAAAAAGTTGTTTTTTAAAACTTGCTCACTGCACCCCAAAAAACGATTATTGGTCTGCACAAAATTTCACACCATTATATCCAAGAGAAGGTCCTCTGTGAGAGGTGATGTTCAGCTAGTCCTGTGCTAGCAATGGCAATAGAAATAGAGATAGCCAAGGCCAATCAACAGAATATGGAATAACAGCTCTTTCCACCGCACCCCCCAAATAAATTGTCCAAGAGAACGTTCTCTGTGAAATGCCACAACATTCTTGCTATGTACCAGGTTCTGTTAAGTGTGCCAAAATGTGTCAAAGAATAATCAAGTAAGTTGAAAAAAATAAGGAGCTGAAGCCCACTACAAGGCTGTATCAGTATGTCTTGTGTTTTGTGATATGTCTCAAGAGCACAGGCTCAGCCGTACTGCATGTGTTTCTGCTGAAATCAGCACTGTCCAGTGTGGCCCTCCAGATGTTGACCTGCAGCTCCCATCAGACAACATAGACCACAGTTAAGAATGCTAGGAGTTGCGGTCCAACAACGTCACGATGCCCATATTTTGACTTTCTACCACCATTACATTTGGCACATTAATGCAGTCATATATCATCTTAGAAAGAGTGTAAAGGTTTGTAGCTTGCAATGATTTCTGCTGTCTGTGCTACATTAAAACGGGCCTTTTCAAAGGGATTAATTGTTTCCTTCATTGGTTGTACTAGACTTTATTTTAGTTAAAGGGATGGGAAATAGGAAGAATTGCTTCCCTTTCTCTTCTGTATCTCAATATCTATCCCCCCCCATCCCCCGAGGCACCTTGTTTGTCAGGGGGAAATCATTTGACTCATTGGAAAAGACAATAATGCTCAGAAAAGTTGAAAGCAGCAGTAGGAAAAGAAAATAGCCATGGTTTGTCTCTGTAATGGAAGCCTTGGCCGTTAATTTGTAAGATCAGAGTAGGGCTGTTAATGACAGGATATTTTGGAGGTCATTGATTCATACAGTCACCCATATGCCAGAAGTGGCATGACATCATTCAACAGCATAGGGCGCCACTGACTGTGCAGTTTTATATGGGCATCCACAGAGGAATGCTCATTTAGTCCAGGGGCCTTAATAACAAGTAACTACTGTATATGTTTCAAATACATTTCAACTTGGGACAAACCTTCCAATACTTTAGGTATAGAGCACCTTCTGGTGGCACTTTGGGACTATGCAGATTGTTGAAGGCCAGAAAGATGGCAGGGCTCATACTTCTATCTGTGTTTGAACTACCTACGCTCCAGCCCGCTGAGTACCACCCCATCCAAGGCCGTATGCATTAGGGGTGCATACCAAAGACTTGGACCCCTTTGCTTTCAAATCACTAAATATATGGTTCTTAACTACATTGATAGGAGGTTACAATAAATGGTCCATGGCTAGAGCCCTATTCAGGTGTAATGCCTGTAAAGATGGGGAGGGGTAGGGATGGTAGGAATGTGGAGATGGGTGGAAGCTTCATGGCCAACATCCTCCAGATCTAGAAGCCAGAGAGATCTCCTTATCACAGGAGCTCTGTAAGCACATTAAAGTTGAATTAAATCACTCCACCCCCCCATTTTTACGACTTATAATGCTTTCTATGTACTTTTAGATATAAGGTCTGCAAACCACGTATGCCACCTTGAGATCCTCAGATGAGGAACATAGATCAATGGAGTCAACAAGTAAATAAAAGGGTGCCTTTCAATTAGCAGAGAGCAATTTGACTTGTGCAATGCCTGTTTATAATCTTGCAGGGCAGTGACTGATGAATCAAGTTTTGTTCATCCCGTTTGCAGTTATGGGGAGGCTGGAGTGATGCTGAACATAGGATTACCACACATTAACGCTGTCTAAATGTCATAAATATTAAGCATGTGTCTCTTAACAGCAGCAATTTCCTGGCATTTTAGAGCTTTAGTGCGTACGAAAAGGCGCTTAATACAAAACATTTCCTGATCATTTTTTTGTTCATTGAATTTAACACCAGAAAAAGTTTGTACATGAAAGCAGAATAAAAGCAGGAAACAAGAAAACTACCAATCACAGAATCTGTTCCTGAGTCTGCCTCCCTCTTCTTTTCCAGTGTTTAAAAGCAAAGTGGTCTGCTTATATACTGCCCCATTCCACTTCAAGTAGTCTCTGGGCGGTTTGCAGTTTTTAATTACAGTAATGCAGACTACACATTGCCCCCCCCACCCAGCAAGCTGGGTACTCATTTTACTGACCTCAGAAGGATGGAAGGCTGAGTCAACCATGAGCCTGCTACCTGGGATTGAACCCCAGGCCATGAACACAGTTTTACCTGCAGTACAGGCATTTAACCACTGTGCCACGAGGCTCTTTACTTTGACAAATAGTCTTTCATTAGTCACTTGAGGTTAGAGGAGAAAGTAAGGCTACCTTCAGAAGAACCAGTGGCTTTTCTCTCCCATGGGCCAAGTTAAATGGAATTTGCTTGTGTGCAATGATGTGGTTGTAAGGAAGTGGTTCACAGTCAAGGGGGACTATACAGTAAGTTCCTATACACAGGCATCTTCCCCTTGCCATCCTAGAAAGGAAGCATTCCCCAAACACTCGGCTTGTATTTTCCATGAGATGTGTTGCCATAAGAGATAACAATATCTATGAATGTAGAAGCTGGATAGCTCAGTGGGTTGTGTATCTGGCCACAGAGCAAGAGGATAGGAGTTTGATTCTCACTGTGCCTTCTGGGAGAGCCTGTGTTTGCCTTGGGCAAGTTGCACCATCCCAGAGCACACACCCCCACACACCAAAAACGGGCCTGGGTACTTGATACCTAGGAAATACTGGCAAGGCTCACCACCAGTTGGAATAAGCTTGACAAGTTGACATCTACAGTACTGCATCATCAATCAACTTACTTGGATGGCTTAAAAGGACAATTAAACAAATCTGGTTCGCCACCACGTGAACAGATGGCTGGGTAGGCTAGTGTTGTGTTTCATCTAGCACAGCGTGCCCTAAGCTTTTACTGTATAAAACACCTGTAAGAGCTGATTCAGATACGACCTGACTCACATAGGAAAACTGTTTGGCAGCCCCTCATCCCCCCACCCCAGGGTTTTGCATCTCCTCCAAAAATTCACAGGCACAATTCACAACATTGTAAATTCACAAGACCGCAAGAAGAAATTTCAGCATGAAGTAGCGTGCACCTGGGTAGAGATTTCAGCAGCCACGAGAGACATTCTTAATTACTGCAACCCTTTTTAAAAAGTGTTTTTTAAAATATTGCAGCTGATGCAAGGCATGTATTGTATATAGACTTACTCATGGGTACCTTTTCCCACAGGATCCTCTTTTGGAGGATGTTTGGAAACGGCTGTGTATATTAGTGTGCTTAGTCTATGTTTTTTATATTTGCTGTTTATTGTTTTGTTTGCTTTTAATCATTGATTAATTTGCTTTCGTGTAAACCGCCCAGAGTCCCTATTTGGGAAATCGGGCAGTCTAGATATGTAAAAACAAACAAACAAACAAACAAACAAACAAACAAACAACATATGAACCAGCCCATTTCTAAAGTGTATTTCTAACAAACAAATCTTTGCAACTCCCTTGGCTGTTTTTCCGTGAAGCTATTGCAAAGGATCAAGTGATGAATCTCTCAAGGGTTGGTGTTGAACTTATTAAGTTCATTCCCATAAGCATCGTATCTTATTCTTATTCTTAAGTTATTAGGTCACATTCTCGAAGCAGTGATTTCCCGACATGAGAACATGTGGCAAAAGAGACTCTCTGTGTGATTTAAACACAATGCTACACGGGTGAGGAGGAGGATGTAAAGTACCAGGAATGTATCTAGGTGTAAAGTAGGACTGCATCATAGTAGCAGTGCAAAATCTATTGCTACATTTTTGATGTATAGCTTCTACATTGTCTATGTTACATCAAAGAAGGAATGATGTTTTATCAACTCTCTCTAAAATGAGGAAATGTGTTTAGCAAGCTCAGTTTGCTATCTTTGCTAGAAGGGGGGAAAAGACCCATTTTTCAGTGATGAGGTATCCCAGTAGGGAATTAGATATAATGAGGTCATTGTCTAATTGACTACAGTTTTCTGAATCAATATTCCCTCAGAGGTTTCCATTCAGCATTTTGCAAGAGGGCGATTTCATTCATCCCTACCTGCCTGTAATCCCATTAAACCTCCCGAGGCAGGAAGTGAGGTAATCTTTTCTGATCTCATTCCTTGCCTTTTATCACACACTTGGTATAAATATTCTACAACGCATTAAACTATGAGTCTGTCACCAACATTAGATGGTGGATGTTTGTGAAAAGAATAGGACTTTGATGTCTGGCAGTAGCTGGGGGGCAGAGATCGTATGTTAAAGTGGCTAATTATATTTTCACCCTTTTTTTTCTATTTGCCGCCATGTACAAGTAGAGTAAGATATACTGTGAGAACTTAAAAAGCCACAGCAGCAACTCACTGAAGTACACTTTTTCGCTGCTCTGGCAGTCAGAGTTGCTTTTACATCTTTTGTTGATAGCTAGATTATAAGTACCGTCTGTTTAACATTAAACACTTGCTGACCTCCTCTTAAGTAGCTAGAGAGGAATAATGTTATGAGCTATTCACAAAACAGTTCCATAAGTACTTTATGCCATTAGTGGCAACAGGAACCATGTGACCCATTGCACAATCAAATGGCACAGCCCTTGTTACCTGGGTGCAATTTACCCAGCCATATACCCTTCCTTGATTAACAGAATTCTGGGCAGTGTATACTAGACATGGGCACGACTTGACGAAATTCTCGTTTCCGTTTCCGTTACTCGTTTCCGTTACGGAACGGAAAAGGAAACAACAATTACTCCGCCAGAACTCGAACTCGAACCGACTAAAGAAAAATTGGGTCTGATTTGTCGTTGTCGTTCCTGGCATTGCGGCGATCCCGCGATGCCAAGCGGCACAGAAAAAAAGTTTTTAAAAGTTAAAAAAAACCCCGATTCCCGGGCAAAAAGCAGGCGAAAATATGCCTGCCTGAGTGAGGGCTCAGGGCACCTACCAGAGGGGTGGTTGACCCCCCCTCTCCTGTCCTGGGCTGCTCTGGTGGTGGGGGAAATCCTCGTCATAGTCGCTCGCAACAAGCCGGACTCGCCGCCGGCCGCCGCAATTCAAGCAGCACAGAAAAAAAGTTTTAAAACCCCCGATTCCCGGCCCAAAAAGCAGGCGGAAATATGCCTGCCTGAGTGAGGGCACCTACCAGAGGAGGGATGGTTTCTGGGAGGGTTCCCCCGGCCTCCCCCCCTCTCCTGTCCTCCTGGGCTGCTCTTGTCTTGCCATGCCATGCGGTGCGGGCGGGGGATCGAAAATGGGGCAGCAACGGCAATATATTTTTTTGAAATCGTGGTCCAAAAAACAAAAACACACAAGCCAACACAAGCACCACAGAAACATGTGGAAATTGCTATTTTAAAACTGCCAGAATTTTTACAGTAGCAGTGGGTTTTTCTTGCAACAAAATGTCTCCTCTGTCCTCTCTCCATTTATTTTATTTTATTTTATTTTATTATTTTTTTTTACACCTGCGCAGTGATGGGCTGGCCATGGGAGTGACCATGCAAATTTTTGGAGCCATTCCACCAATCGCATGGCCACTTGGCCAGGTTGACCACAGGGACTTCTGGGATGTGCCAATCGGGCATAAAAAGCCCACTAACCGTAGCCCGAACCCTAACCCTAACCCTAAGCCTAACCCATACACCAGTACACTGTCCTTCTAAGTGGGTCAGAGAGGCACCCAGAGGTGCACCCCAATACTCACCCTAACCTCACCTGTAACTAGCCTAACCCTAGCCCTTGCGCTAACCCGTCTTAACCCTAAGCCAGATCTACTTGCATTGCACTACACGCAAGTACCTTTCCCTTCTTAGTGAGACGCAGCGGGTGCAAAGAGTCTGCCAGTCCATCACTTGTGGCTCTGGCTGACTCCTCCTGCAGCAGCAGTGCCATGCAAACCATGCCCTCGAGTGCTGCTTGTGTCTCACCGTCACCGACTGTTGCAGGGAAGGCACCCCAAAAAGAGGGGTGCCTCTGCCAGTCTGCTGCGTCTGCAACTTGGTATGCATATCTATATGGCTATGCATGCCCTTTTGTAGCAGCGCTGGCAGGTGAGGATAGGAGGCACCCACGGGTGCCTCCAGGAGCCCGCTTTCCCTTTATGGCAGGCCAGAGGAGGCACCCACCCCACAGAGGTGCCTCCAGGAACCTGCTACCCCCCCTAAACCAGTATAACGACAGACGAAAAAACGACGCCACGAAACGACAGATTTTTGCAAAATTTCGCGAAAAACGGAAACGAGCCGAAACGGACCCATCCCGAAAAACGATAACTCGAAAAAAAATTTTCCTGGTCGTGCCCATCTCTAGTGTATACTGCTATTGTGTAAACCAATTGCCTTAGCTTTAAAAAAGCGAATATAGCAAAGAGTTGGAAACCAAACTTTAGAGTACAATCTTACCTAAGAGGCCATACAAACCTAATGCAACAATTTGCAAACTGTAGGGGGATTTGACTAGGCCTCCTGTGATATGAACACAGAAAATGTGGTAGGGAGAATTCTCTTCTCACTGGCAGAAATCCCGTATGCCATCAAAAAAGCATGTAGACCCGCAGAGATCAGCCAGCAGAGGAATCTGCCAACAAAGCTCTGCGGCCATCTAAAACCCACCACGCAAAAAGTCAAAAAATGGTGGCATGGGAGAAGAACACAAGAGGAACTGAGCTATGTCAGATCCAGACCTCCTTCAGCCCACAGTCATAACCATTATGCCAGCACATAACAACAACAACATATTGTCATTGTATGTTACACATACAACGAAATTCAGACCCCAGAGACCGGATTCAAAACACACACACACACACACACAAATCCCTGAACATTCTCATACACATTTAAAAATCCCCTCAACACACACACATAAAAAAATCCCTGAACACTCCCCAATCCACCAACCCACCCTAAAAACACAAAACACACATACACACACACACAAAAGAGGGACCAAGAGGGAGGTTTTCCAAAGAAATGCCTAACATCCCTCAGCCAGGCAAATTTGGATTCAGCACAGCTTCATCTGGCCTTCAGTCATCTCACAGTTGGCCTACCTAGGATCGCTTTCTAAGACTAAGCAGCAAATACTTGATGTGCAGCATGTGGGCAGGTAATGTACAGCTGGAAAGTTCAGTCAAGCTCTGCTACTGGACTATTTTCCTTCTCTAATAGTATGTTGAAAAGAAGGTTGAGCATTAAAACTAGTACAGAGCACTGAAAAAACAATATTATTTTCTGTTGGCATTGTTACAAGAGCAAGGGTTGTACACACTTGAGTAATTAATATTACGCAATCACTCCAATGGGAGCAGGCATATGGCAGATACTAGCAGACATTATAGAAAGACGATTTCATCCTGTCCTATTGCCAGATAAAATAAGATTGTTCCCGGTGGTATACAGTAAAATGCTCTCTCCTACCCACTTCAGAATGACTGAAGTGATAGGAGCTTCCCTTGGGGGAAGCCATAGCAGCTGGCTAGATTTCACAAAATTTGAGATATTGCCTTTGAATGCAGTGTTCACCCTGCAGAGATTTTTCATTGCTTTGTTATGAATTTCTAAAAATATGCTTCTCCATAAGCTGTAAAAAATGTGGAGATGCTTCAAGACAACACTGCGATAAATTGCATGAACCTGTCACATCTTTTATATGAACACATTTTAAAAAACAGAAAAATGCATTACCCTAGCCTCTCTTTTATTGGCCCAGATAGCATTTTGAACAGCACTGAACTGCTGTGTGGAGGACACTCTAATACAAGGTGGAGGATTTATAAAAGCTCACTGCTGTCTTGACAAAACTGGGCACACTGGATTAGCAAGAAATGCTGCAAGACTGTGAGTTCCACCAGCCCTGACAGGGCTGATAGGGTCTCCTCCCTCCATCCTTTGATTGGTACCAGAAGATGAGGAAATGCGAAACCAACAGAATTTCTTAACTTCAGATCAATCTGATCAACAACTACTATGAGCCTCGTGGCACAGTGGTTAAATGCCTGTACTGCAGGTAAAACTGTGCTCACGACCTGGGGTTCAATCCCAGGTAGCAGGCTCAAGGTTCACTCAGCCTTCCATCCTTCTGAGGTCAGTAAAATGAGTACCCAGCTTGCTGGGGGGGGCAATGTGTAGCCTGCACACTGTAATTAAAATTGTAAACCGCCCAGAGACTACTTAAAGGGATATTGGGCGGTATATAAGCAGAACACTTTGCTTTGCTTTGCTTTGCTTTTAATGCTTCGGAAAGGTTACTCAGTCCCTTCCGGTTAACTACAACACCACTCTTATTGTTCCATCTAACCCTTTCCATTTCATGAGTTATTAATAGTTCAGAAAATATATTAAATTCCTCTTTCTGTTCCTGGACGTTAGCATACAAATGATAATAAATCAAACAAACAGTTTAATACATATTGCCAATGCATGGCATGTTGTTCCCACATGTAATTATGTATCCAGCTCCCAATATGCCCGTAGTGGCAGTATGCACACCCAAACACACTGGACGGAAACAGACAAAAGTGTGTTGCAACTTGGGCACGTACTCAGAACAGCTATGTAGAATATGCACCGAACCGCTAGACAGAAGGATGATAACCAATTCATGCATTTAAACAGCAAACACAAAACCCAAAAGAAAACAAAAATTCTCCATGGCACATTAAAAGCTAAGTGCTATGTTTCAGTGTTTCATCTGTAGCCATTCTTTCTGTTGTTGGGGCACATTCTGGCATATACTGTATACATATGTCCTTTTCCTGGCCTGCTTCTATTCTGTATGCTGTCCATCCAGATAGCAAATCCAGCTCAGTTTGCAGCTCTGCTGTACTGATAACAAGTACTGTAGATATTTTTTTTTGAGGTCAACCATTAGGCTCTTTTTAGAAAGAAGCAATCAATATAGTTTCCATGCTATACTTCATTAGCTGGTACAGGACAGGCTACTTGAGGTAGAGCAAGCAAAGAAGTTCCTTCAGAATGCTTCAGGCAGCAGTGGTTGTGGTTGTGAGGCAGTGGATCCTTGGTGTCAAAATAGAAGTGCTATAAACACACACACACACACACACACACACACACACACACACACACACACACAGGTACCCTTATTTTTATCCACCTTCATTGTTGTTGAAATATTCCACTTTTAGGCCTAAAACAGATAGCAAAACAGCTACTATGTGCTAAGACACAGGGTGAGAGATGTGGTCTTCCAGATGTTTTGGACGATGATTGTCATATCCCTTTCCCATGAGTTAGGCTGGCTAAAGCATCAGTTGGTCGTAGTTCAGATGAAGTATGGAAGCTTCCTACCTGCCCCAACTTCTAAGACATGAAGTTTATAATACAGTAGGACCCCAATATCCGCTGGGGACTGGTTCCAGGCCTTCCTGTGGATAATTAAAACTGTGGATAAGAGAGAACACCTGCCCACCCACCCCCCAAACTGCAGTTTCCTGACAGTAGCTTCTTTTATGACTGCTGTTTTGAGACAGTAGCTTGCTTTATGGCTGCTGTTTGTGACAGTAGCTTGCTTTACAGATGCTATTTGTGACAATAGCTTGCTTTACAGGTGCTGTTTGTGACAACAGCTTGCTTTACAGCTTGCTTTGTGGCTGCTGAATTATTTAATTTTTCCTCTGCCAACCACTGATAACTGAATCAGTGGGTAATGAATCAGTGGATATGGGGGTCCTACTGTAATGTGGTTTCTATAGGACTGCTATATGATTTCCTCCCTCAACCATTGCTATTCCGAGTGTTCCACAGTTAATTTCCCATTCTCATTGTCATCACAAAGAGCCCTGAGAGGGACTCCCAATGTAAAAGTAAAAACACACAATTTTGTAATTTGAAAAAGCCACTGGCTAATATATTTTCAGACCCCAAAAAGAAATGACACTGATTAATTCTTCCCTGAAGGCATTATCTAATTTGGATAAATTTTAATTGCTTTCTAGGGACTGGAGGAGACCTAAAATGAAAAGCATATCATGTCAGATAAGACCAATAGTCAAAAGAAGCATATTATCTAACATAATACTGTTCAAGATTAAAGTGAACCCAGTTGCACCTCACTGGGATTCAGCACTGGGCTTAGTGATCTTGAAGAATAAAAGTGAATGAGTTGTTTATTCTTTCCCACCTTATATAATACTAACTCTTTGACATGCTGGTTTCCTCAGAATTAAACCCTGAAATAAATTAGGTGTTCTTTTGAATACCATCTTTGTGAAATACTTTTGGAGACTGAAATAGGAGGAGTGTTTTTATATGGCCTAAAATAGAGAACCATAAAGGAAATCGTAAAAAAACAAACCTTCAAAGGCACTAGGAAGTCAGGTAATTGCTCTGATGTAACCTGGCACATTGGTAGGATTGTGTTATGGACAGAATTCATTCCCCACCCCCACCCCTGCATGGTTTGGTTCCAATTCCAGTGAGTGTTGTGTGTGTTTGTTTTTCTTTCTCAGCTCCATTCTGTCACTTGGTTTTGTGGCCTTCAGAGGTGGCTGGCTGGCACAATGGAGAAAATGCCTCACAGCAGTGGTTCACAACCAATTATCTTGGGAAAATGGAGATTGGCTAAGTGTGACACTATAGCCCAGAGGTTTCCAACCCAGGTGTTCTTGGACTTCAACTCCCAGAAGCCTTCACTACTAGCTGTGCTGGTCAGGATTTTTGGGAGTTGTAGTCCAAGAACATCTGGGGATCCAAGGTTGGGAGCCTCTGATTACCATAATAGATTCATAGAGGTATTCTGTCCTTTTCTAAGCTTCTAAGTACATGTGAGCCCCCCATGCTTTCCTTTGAATTTATGTTTGTTTGAACTCCACATACAGCCCATGGCGATTCCTTCTACTCATTTTTACTTACTTGATTTTTGCTTTTCTTCCTCTGAAATGCCTGTCATGTTGGCCAGAAGTCCACTGGCACAGCAGGAGCAATGGGACTGGCAGTGGAAGATTGCCACTAGTTTAAGAGCTCCTGCTTCCATTTTGGGTCATGCATGACTTCATCTGATTGGTGCACAAACTGTGCATAACTCAAAATCAAACCTGAAACTCTTTAGTTAGAGGCAATCTGCCACTTCCACTGCTGTATTCTCACTATGCTAGCAGAGCCACAGAACAGGACACTGGCCAATTATTTCTAATAATGTATTTACGTTAAAACATTTTTATCCCACCTTGGGTCCTTTTTGGGAGAAAGGTGGGATAGAAATATTTTAAATAAATTAATAACTTAATAAATTGTGCATGAGAGAGGAGGAAAAAGCAACTCTGCACCTGCTGGAAATGTTAGGAAGAAGAAGAAGAAGAAGAAGAAGAAGAAGAAGAAGAAGAAGAAGAAGAAGAAGAAGAAGAAGAAGAAGAAGAAGAAGAAGAAGAAGAAGAAGAAGAAGAGAGAAGCGCATCTAATAATCCCTACACAATTCTATGTATGGAAATGAACCCAATTCCCTGGGTGCTGTAGAACTAAGATCTGAAGCACATGTGACTTAGTAGCTTATCAAGAGCAGGCAATAGTGGGCAGCCTGTGATTTCACTGGCTGCTGCTGAATTAACACAAGTGTTTAATCATATAAATTGGCACTAACCCTGGCTGCTTGTGAGGGAGCATGGGGGAGCTCACCATGAAATAGTGCTCCTATCCTTTGACCTGTGCACTACATAAACAAAAGACAGCAGGTGGAGAAGATTTGGTGTAATGTCTGCTGAGATTTTAAAAAGCACAAACTTTCCATGACCATCAGCATTGTTCTGTTTTTCTTCTCCGACTGCCAAGGCGGAAAAGAGGTTGAATTTCCCAGAGACGGAAGGTCATCAGTGGACTGAATTTAGACTATTAACTTCCCCTACAAGCCTGAGTATTCCCAGATGTATGCTGGCTTTATTAATGAAGGGATTTAAGAATTCCACAAACAAAGAGATCCACAAGCAGGCAGATATAAAACCAACATATAGACATATAGTACATAAAACTAAAAAGGGATTTTGGTTTACTGTGCCAGCCCATACAATTTTTTTCCATTTAATTATTTTGGCAATCACTACCTGGAATGGCCTCCTTAGAAATATTTGAAGAGTGTTTCATGGAATCTATTCACATCGTTGTAGTGAGTTTTTCAGGCTGTTGGACTGTGTTCTGGAAGTTTTTCTTCCTGCCGTTTTGCCAGTCTCTGGGGCCGGCATCTTCGGAGGGCAGGGAGCTCAGGGGACTTACTTAGAACTCCTAGTTCCCTGAACTCCTTGCCCTCTGAAGATGCCAGCCATAGAGACTGGTGAAACAACAGGAAGAAAAACTTCCAGAACACGGCCAAACAGCCCCAAAACCTCACAACAGCTATCACATCCCGGCTCCGAGAATACATGATTCACACCACTCTTTGCTCTGGAACCACAACTGACAGTCTACAGGCCTTCTGACAGTCTACAAAAGAGAAGAAACTTTGTAGAGGACCAGTGGCACTAGTAGTCTCTCAGGCATCTGCCATAAAGGCAAAGTATTGACTAAGCAATTCTCGTCTTACTTAAATCAAGGATAGGCTGCTTTTAGCAATCCAGGTGTTACTTACCAGCAACTCGCAGCATCCCTCATGCTGGCTTATAGGGGTTGCAGGCCAGCAACGTCATTTGGAGGAACAAGCATTAGAATCTCCCTATTGCCTATTCAGCATTAGGTGTTGGACGTCCTGGTGGCCAAGTCCAATATGAAGGTACAATTTTAAAATCAGAAGGCCAGGTGAGGTGTTCTGTTGAAAATGTGCATCAACAGTGGTCAGCACAAAGATTAATTGCTCACAGAAGACTCCACTCGGGTGTTGCGTTTCCTATTTGAATGATAATGTTCAGAATCCAACTCAGTATTTGTGCAGTGGCACAACTCAGAGTAACAAACAGGCAGTAGCTGAATTGAGTTAGGAAATTATTAGATGTTTTCTAATTCTTGCAACTGATATGCAACCTAGGCATTCGATCCACACTGCACTTACGCTGGTGTGCATATTTAACTGATACCTGGACAGGATTTTTCCCAGTCTTCATTTTTACATCTAAAATAGCATACACTGATCAATGGTTGCTTTTCTCTCCTTTTTTGTTTGATATATTTCTTCCTTGTTGTGTAGACAGCTAGCCTAGTGCCATACGGAAAACACTACTAAAAGCTACATTGTACTGAGCCAGACCCTCAGTCCTCCTAACCCAGTATTGTTAACTTCTAGTGGTTTTCTTGGGTTTTAGGCAGGGTTCTTTTCTAGCCCTGCTGAGAGAAGCCAGGGGATTCAGTTTAGGACTTTAATAAACTATGACATCATTTAATAAAAATGATGTGGTGGCTCAGTGGACTAAGGCTTCCAAAAACTGTTGACTGCAAAGTTGGCAGCTTGGCGATTTGAATCCCGGGTGCCATGCAGTGGATTGAGCTCCTGCTGATAACCCCAGCTCCTGCCAACCTAACAGTTCAAAAGCATGTAAATGCAAGTAGATATCACCGCAAAAAGCAGGAAGGTTAAAACAGTGTTTCCTTGCAGCCATGCAGGCCACATGGCCATGGACACAACACTGGCTCGGCTTGAATACAGAGATGAGCACCGCCCCTAGAGTCAGACATGACTAGCTCACATGCGCGGGGGGAACCTTTACCTTTTTAAACTATAAAGCATCTGACATCCCACTCAATTTCTGACTGTCCCAGACAGGAACACGGGAAGCTACCTGTACAAAGTCAGACCACTTGGTCTGACCTTGTACAAGGTATTGTTGGTTCTAACTGGCAGCAATGGCTGTCCATCTTCTAGGTAGGATTTTATTTTAGCACTACATAGAGAGCTCTCCATTTCTCATTACTATCCCATCCAAGTCCTATCCTGATCTGACCCTGCTTAACTTCCAAAATCAGATCAATGTGTTCAGAGAGCTATAGTGGTCTAGCTCCTTGACTGAACATCACTGAACCTTAGCCAAGGTGACATCCTATTTGGGGAACTGGGCTGAAGCTGGGAGGAGGTGAGTTCAAATCCCATTCCACGTCTGGTCGCTCTCTATGTCTGTCTCACTTTCCATCAAGGGTTGCTGTAACAATATAATTTGGAATGCAGAGCTGTTCAGCTTGGCATGTAAATAAAAAATACCTTTCATTTCTGTATAGGGATATTTACAAGATTAACACAGATGTGATTTCCTTTCTTCTATCACACTTTCAAGACCAGTCTGTCAACTGCCTAGTGTTTCTAAATTCCATCTGCCAGGATCTAAGTAGAGGTAGTTACTCTGAATTCACTGCAGTGAAATCAGGGGATGTGCCTAGAATTATCCTCGTGCATCGTATGCTTTGTTCCAGCTCCTTTAGAAAAAGTCAACCCAGTCCCTAGACAGATTCTCTGTCTTTTTTTTTTGTACATAGATGCTGACAGATGCGACTTTAGTATGTCTGGAGATGAGGTGGATGATTATAACACAGAGAGAAATGGAAGCATGAAGCTGAGGCAACACACCACATTTTTTATTCAAGAGCAGGGAAGAATTTCAGTTCTGCTGTTGCATGAAAATAGAAGTGTGGGTGACACAGCAGTCTCCCAGGAGGAATCTTGAGTCATTTTTTGTGATTGGTCTTCTAGCATTTCACACTGGAGGGCAGCAGTGTCTGAGGAGAAAATAAAAAGAACATCATCTTGGATAAAAAATACACGAAACAGTATGGATGTCATTTTTTCCCTCTCTTATGACTTCAATTCTGTTTATGGTCAGGATATTGTGCACAGCGTTGATGATCAAGACAAGCTGCATTTCAAAACTAACCTGGATCCCATTGAATGCTATTTATTTAATAGTTTCATCACCACCTGGAGTTTCTAGGGCACCATCTCAAATAGTATCAAAGTCATAGTGCTGAGTTGGTTGTGAACTTAAAAGATTTATACCCCACCTTTCAAGGGGACCCAAGGCAGATTACAAACAATATTAAGACATACTGATAGGCCACTGCAATATTTAAAAAGAATTAAACAGATTATAAAATAAGAATAGAATAGAATAGAATAGAATAGAATAGAATAGAATAGAATAGAATAGAATAGGTACTTTATTGTCATTGTACATAGTTCGACGAAATTGAAAGCTTTCCCAGGTGTGGAAAAAAACCCTAAAATTAGAAAGAAAGAAAGAAAGAAAGAAAGAAAGAAAGAAAGAAAGAAAGAAAGAAAGAAAGAAAAAAGAAAGAAAGAAAAACTAGTGGGTAAAAACAGTTTAAAACCGTTCTGAGAATGCATTAAAAAAACGCTACAAGAACCCTGCTAGGCAGCTACTTATTGCTTGAAGAAAAATATCTTTGCCTGCTGAAGGAAGACATGGCTTCCCATGGGAGGAAGTTCCACAGCATGGGAACACTGACAAAAAAAGGCACATAGGCTATGAGTTTGGGTTGAAAGGAGTTTGATCTGGCATCATTCATCTTTTCTCTCTTCCTCTCCCCCGTTCATTGGGAGCATGGGGCTCTTCTGTTGGCTGATCTCACCACCACCACAGCATTGGGCTGGTAATCCAGTTCCGTCAGCAGATCTGAGATGAGTCAGCAACATATTGTGCTGGCCTGCAAGGCTTCTGCCTGTATTTGCATCCCAAAACAGCCAGCGCATCTTTGAGAGTTGATAGGATTGGTAATAAATGAGTTTCTGTATTCTTTTATTTTGTCCTAATACCGTTTTCATTTTGTGTGTGTGTGTTCAGAATAAAGTCATTTTTTTTAATGAACGGCAAAATATGTTGGAATGCGTCAAAGTCTGTTACTGATGGTTGTATGTCCAATGTCACTTGTAATCTGATAGGACACTACTATTAATCAATAATAATAATGGATATTTGTTCCCATTCCTTGAACAAAAATGTATCTCATAAATATCTTAAATTGAGATGCTTTCTTTCTCTTTCGTATTTAGATTATATGCTTTCATGGCTTATTATTTTAGATCACTTTTAGTGCCTTAATAATGTATACTCCCCCCCCTTTTTTTCAAATACTGTGTTATTACAAGCAAATTCTAATGTGAAGAAAATACTGTTCTGTCTTCCGTGCAAAGTCTGCGTCCATTTCCAACTTCAAAACCTCTTCACATATAAAGGGCAACAGACAACAATGCTTCCCCACCAAATATTGCTAGGTTGGTGCTATCCCTCCCTCCCTTTTCTCTGCCATTCCAGGGACATGACCGATCACTGTCTCTATCAGGAGAATTATCAAAGGGACAGTGTCTTGGCAGTGGTTAGTGAGAAAGCAGTGGGTGGGACAGATACGAGAACAGATAGGGTGCATTTGACAGGCTTCCCTCTATGGAACCAGAACTATAATTCCCTGCAGGCAGTCACCATGATTGCTGTTGACTTGTGGTGGATCCAAATACATAAACCAGAATGTGGTGATATACCAGAATGGTGATATACAAATTTTGACTATGGCATAGGTGGCTTCTGGACTGATCAGTCATGGTTACCACCCACCAATAAAGTTAATCGCCACCCACCAATAAAGGTAAAGGTTTCCCCCGCACATGTGTGCTAGTCATGTCCGACTCTAGGGGCAGTGCTCATCTCTGTTTCCAAGCCAAAGAGCCAGTGTTGTGCGAGTCTGTGGCCATGTGGCCTACATGGCTGAACGCATTTCTGTGCATGGAACACTGTTTATCTTCCCACTTTTTACAGCAGTACCTATTTATCTACTTGCATTTACATGCTTTCAAAGTGCTAGTTTGGCAGGAGCTGGGGTTAACAGCGGGAGCTCGCTCCACTGCGTGTCACCCGGGATTTGAACCACCGAGCTGCTGACTTTGCAGCTGACATTTTTCAGCGCTCTAGCCCAATGAGCCACCACACCCCGTGGTGGTATCCAGCCATGGATACTTGCTCCTAAATGGTGGGGGGAAGTTCTTCCTATGGGTTTTACTTTGTATCATCAGGAAACCAACTGTTGGCCAGAATCTATAGCTCTGAGTACAAGTGTTAGTGATCAGAAGGCTAATAATCAATTGGAATGCAAAACAATACCTTCTTGTTCTGTTATTTTTAATAAGATAAGACAGGCCTGCACAACAGGTAGACCATGGGCTACTGGTAGCCTGTGAAGGGTTCAAAAGTAGCTCGCCACCCACCAATAAACAGGTGAGGGTATAAGTTCTCCACCCCTCCCTCCCCCATCCCAAGGACCACCACTGCCCCAGCAAAGTTCTGGGTCTGCCAGCCCACTGTCCCAGCTGAGTGGGGCAGTTCAAGGGCCATGGCATGGTCCCCTGCTCCCCCCATCTGGCCAGATGATCGAGCGAGTGCAAGGGAAGTGTGTGCATGGTCAGCCTTCCCATAGGAATGCTCTACTTACATTTTTTTTACTTATGAGCATGTGCTTGGAATGGATAAAACTCATAAGTAGAGGTATTAGTACAGTAGTCCTCAGGCACTTTGGGCCAGAAAAAACAGACCTCAGCCTCTTCAAAGTTGGACAACCCTGAGATAAGAAATCTGGTGTGTGTGTGTGTGTGTGTGTGTGTGTGTGTGTGTGTGTGTGTGTGTGTGTGTGTGTGAAGTTAATGTTAAAGTGAATAATCATTTTCCCCTTGGAATCCTTTTACCTTGGTTCCATGCTCAGCTGTTAAGATTTTTGCTCCTGTTCTTTTATCTAAAGAAAGTTACCATCACGAGGTTTAAGAACGCTGGATTTCTTGGCCTCAAGAGACCCACTTGATGATGAAGCCTGTAAGCGGAGTTCAGCTCTGTCAAAGCCTGACGAGGGCATGCAAGGTGAATAGGATTTGGTGTTTGTTTCCTCTTTCATCAACCTTCATTGTCAGTATAGCTCTGAGAGGGCATGCAGGAGGATAGCATTTCAATGCATCCTGGCTTTTAAAAAATGCTTCATTTGCAAGAGTCTCATCAGTAAGCAGAAAGATTGTGGGGATTATGTGCCAGACATCCGTTCCGTCAACAAGCAGTGCTGCACTTCAACTGCTGTTGAGCATCTATTATACTCGTGAACAGAAAAAAAAAATTCTGCCTTCCCGTATCTTCTCCTTGTGGTGCTACTTAAAGCAGGTTGCTTTACCCTGCTGCAAAGCAAAGCCAGCTCAGTTTACAGCTTGGTCACTATATTCCACCAAGAGCACTCCAAAACAATATAACCATACTGTGGTATTTGTCTTTGGCATTTTTCTTCTCCTCATAATAATAATAATAATAATAATAATAATAATAATAATAAT
>JAHTLZ010003518.1:12935363-12955092 GCA_023846285.1 Phrynocephalus versicolor
TATTATTATTATTATTATTATTATTATTATTATTATTATTATTATTACATCACACAGCTAACTACGCTGCATTTTGTAATACAAATCACTAGTCGAACGCTTCCCAAGTGTTTAGGACTATGTGATGTATCGGCGAATTATATGAGCAGATCCCAGTAAGGCGGCTTTCTGCAGCTGACTGATGTTGACTTTGTCAACTCCAATTTCTTCTAAATATTTGCTTAGCTCTTTAGGAACCGCACCCAGCATATCAATTACCACTGAGACCACCTGTACCGGTTTATGCCAGAGTCAAAGAAGTTCAGTTTTCAGATCCTGATATCGGGTAATTTTTTCAAGTTGTTTCTAGCAACATCAATGAGCCACACTTTTTTCTTCTCCACAATCACAATATCCAGCGTATTATGCTTCGAAATCCTCTGTCTGTCTGTATTTGGAAGTCCCAAAGTAATTTTGCATGCTCATTTTCAGTCACTTTTTCAGGCTTATGATCCCACCAGTTCTTTGCTACAGGCAGATAATAGTTCTGACACAAATTCCAGTGGACCATTTGAGCCACTGCATTATGATGCTGTTTGTAATCATTCTGATCAATGTTCTTGCAACAGCTCAATATATGGTTGATAGTTTCATTTGCCTCTTTACAGAGTCTGCATGTGGGGGACTCAGCTGCTTTTTCTACTCTAGCATTACCTGCATTTATTCTGATAGCTTGTTCTTGAGCTGCAAAAATCAGGGCTCCTATCTCTTTTTTCAGTGTTCCATTGGTGAGCCATAATCAGGTCTTTTCCTCATCTACTTTTTCTTTGATTTTTTCGAGGAACTGACCATGCAGTGCTTTATGCCAGCTATCAGCTTGTATTTCCATCATTGTTTTCCTGTATTGACCCTTTGCTTTACTTTAAACACCTCCTTGTTCTTAACCTCCAATGGTGCTGGCTCTGTACTATTTTTCACATAATCTGCTAACACATGCTTCTCTTCTTCAACTGCCTGCTTCACTTGTAAAAGGCCTCTGCCACCTAATTTTCTAGGTAAATACAGCCTGTCAACATCACCGTGTGGATGTAATGCATAGTGAATGGTCATAAGTTTTCTTGTTTTCCTATCCAGACTATCAAGCTCCATCTGAGTCCAGTTTATAATGCCAGTGGTATACCTGATGACCGCTATGGCCCAGCTATTAATGGCCTTGATGGTGTTACCACCATTCATCTTACTCTTTAATACTTTTCTAACCCTTTGGATATATTTTTACTGACCACATTTTTCACTTGACCATGCTTGATATTATCGAATTGCAGTATGCCCAGATATTTATAGGCTTCAGACTGATGATTCTTAATAGCTTGTCCATTTGGCATTTCAGTTCCTTCACTCTCAGTATTTATTATTATTATCTGTCACATCAATTCCAGGGTATTCTAGGTATAGAGTACTCAGAAATGGATTGTCATTCCCTTCTCCAGGGGGTATCCTGGGACTCTGTAACTTCTCCAAGACCCCACGGGCTGGCTCTTCTCTTGTGTGGAACAAAGAGGAATCAGACTCCCAAATTCTGCTTAATTCATTAAGATATTGGCTACTTATTAGCTACTTAATTTGGCACATTGCCACATAGCGCAATTGCTACTCCACTAGAAAGCAAAATTCCCATGTTATCACTAAAGTTTCAGATGCTAATGGCAGCCCTAATATTTTCTTTGTAAGGGATTATATTAACATTCAACTCCAATTACGGAACCGACAATATGGGCCAGACTCACTTGTGTTTCACTTGACATAAGCCTGTAGACAAGAGCCTGTAAGACCCAAGAGCTTTCTTAAGCCTGTTGACTCTCTTTGTTTCCATTTCTTCTGTCTTCTTAAATGTGTTATGATGACTGAAGTGGCAGGAGAATCCAAAGAGCTGCAGAAAATGCACACAAGAAGATCAAGAAGCCAGATACAGAAAAAGAACAAACACTGCACCCTTTAATCCCAAATCATTTCAAGAGCTACTCATTTGCAAGAGATATAGGTGGGATCCAGAGAGCAGAGGTTCAGAGATCCAGTATGTACAGTGGTACCTCGACTTACTAATTTAATCAATTCCGAATGCATGCTCTTAAGTTGAACTACTCTTAAGTCGGTGTACCTATTTAAAATATTGAAAAAATAAGTTAAAAATTAAAAAATTAAAAAATATTTGTAAGTCGAGCAGACCATATCTAAAATTTGTAAGGCCAACAGTTTTCTGCTCTTAAGTCAAATTGTTCTTAAGTCGAGCTGCTCTCAAGTCGGGGTACCACTGTATATTGCACTCCAAACCATGCACATGTCCCAGAATTCCAAGCCTGTATTGCCAATGACAAAGGACTGTGGGAGTTGTGGTCCAAAACATCTGGCATCCCGAAGGTTCACCACCACTGGTATATTGCTTGTGTTGCTTTTCATTAGAAAGAGGCATTGGATTTTCAGAACAAGGGCAACAGATGGAACATATTGAGACTCCCATGAGAGAAGTCAGAGATGTTGTGGCTGGGAGAGTTGTCCATCTGTGTGAAGGGTATTAACTGTCCCCTCCAAAATTTCTGTAACTGCTAAAGTGCAGTGCTTTCTAAAGTTTCTAATGCTAGGCACACTGGCTTGGAATCACATTGGTACAAGAAGCATTCACCTTCATTATTGCAGTCATTTATATTAGATGTGAAAGAATTATTTAGGCCCAGGACAACTGCAGGCACAAGCACTAATGGCCATTAAAGACTCTATGCTGAAAATCAAAAGACAGTTTCTGATAATTATCCTGACATGAACTGGAGTGCAATTAAAATGCATTGCATCCAACAAGTATGGGAGGAAAAAAGAGTTTCAAACACTTCTATTAAGCTTTTCTTCTGGCTTGTTTGTTTGTTGCTTTCATTTTGTATCTTTGCTGCAACCATGTAAGACTCTTATCAAAATGTGCCTTTGCATAACTTTTGAAACAGAAAAGCAGCATATAGATCTCAACAGAAATTAAATCAAACTATTATCTTGCTTTTCCCAATATATATTGTTTTGGGAATATATTACGGGTGGTCTGCTTTTCATCACTCTGAAATAGTGGAGATGGTCTGTACCAGCTCTCTGCATACTCCAGGAATATGCGTAATATGGGTTAATTGCGCATCACATGTGCATGGTCTTTGGGACATGCTCTTCATTGCCCTCCCATCCCTTTTAGTCCTGTGCCTTGATGATTGCTTTCTAATTACCACTTGACCTTTTTTTTTTTTTGCTTTCTAGTATAAGCAGTGGATCCTCACATAATGTAGTTGAAGTCTGCATCTATGTCTAAATGACATATAACCATCATGCCTATAGAACATCCACTCCATCTTCTGCTTTGGCTGCTTTTTCTTTATTGTAATGGTTTTGTTTCATACCAGATGTGGGGTTCTTTGGTCTCGAATAAATAAATCGTTTGTGATGCAACAGAACTTGGTTTATTGAACGACTCAGTATTACAAACAAACAAATCTAACTTGGGAGGGGTTATCTCTGCTGACCCGTCAAGTGTCAGGAAGGGCTTGGATGGATTGTCTTTAAGTAAATCTGCAAACAGACTATTATTCTTGGGACCCAGTCCAGAAACGAATTCGGTCCAAACATCTGGACCATCACTCATCTCCATGGCAGTCCCAGTCTCTACCCCTTCTCCTTCTAGGGGTTAGTTCCATAGTCCATGGTCTTCACTCCTCTGCCACATCTCTTTCCCTTCAGTACGCCCTGTTCTGCAAGAACAGCTGGTTTTAAAGTTCACCCCGTAGGATATATCCTGTATGACCGCAGTTCAGCCAACTTACGGGCAAATGCTTTTTCCCTTTCCAGTTGTATTCGGATTTCCTTCCTCTTTCTCTGATATTCCTCTCACCCCAGTAAGAACAACCCAATCAATGGGCTCACCTTCTATAGTTTTCCACCTCTTTCTCTGGCATCATCAGTTTTTCCCAATTGCCAGTGTCTGGGTTCTCCATCCAGACATAATCCCAGCCTGGCGGCAAAACCCTTGGCACCTCCCTTTTATAGCCCAAACCTGGAACCATTCCCCCCTTTTGAATCTCCTGCATTTTCCTCTCCTCTAATCTCAGAACGTTCTGGTTCCCACCTTATCCCCTCCACCTGACCATCACACGTCAGTGTGGATGTTTCCACTTTTCCCTTCCTCTCTTCGGAAGGGTGTTGTCTCCCCTGAGTAAGGAGCAGATGGCGCTCTTACATTCCCATGATCCTTTGAGGGTGTCTCTCCACAACTATTTAGAAAGAAAAAGTAAACCTTTGGTAGGGACAGGACACAAAATGGACCTGTAGCAAGGAAATAAATGCAAGGAAGCAAGCAGAGGTTGAGGAATTTCTACACCAGCCAGCTGCATTTCACATGAATTCACTAGGCTAGGACCACAGCTCAGAAAAAGTATGGGCTTTGTTGGTTTTTTTTTTGGGGGGGGGGACTGGGAGATGACAACTCTCCTAATCCTTAAACCAGTAAGGCCAATAAGAAGCCTGACAACTTTTCCAAGCAATCCCGGGTTCCGTCCATAGAATGAAATTAAACGTTATGGTTTCAGAACTGTTTCCTCAAGTGATGAAAGTTGTCTGTCATAGCATGTCGTTTCCCTTGCTTTCTCACACTACATTTAGTGTAGTTTGTTTTGTGGTTGGTCATTGGAAGGCAAACGTGGGCTTAATTTGCAAGTATATCTGAAGTAGTCCCATTGAGAGGTGGGTATTTTAATTTTATGAAATATGCATTCTCCTTAATGTGTAATAGGATTCTTGATTTCACGCATAAGCATTGGTGGTTGTTATGCACCCAGGCATGGGCCTAACCTGAAAAGCAGAAGTTGAGGCTTCTCCATTTGCCCTAACTTCTGGGCCTGAAATATTTCCTCTTTCTTTTGATTGTTGATCTGATAAAATGAGACATGGCTCTGTTTCTGCTACCTCCGGGTGCTTTCTGCTCCTAATAGCTGAGGTTAACATATCAGCAAAGCTGTATCGGATATGATTCACAATAAATGAAAATGTATACGATTGCTTATCTTTCAGGTTATGATATATGCTGATTTCTTTTCTTAATGTTGCATTAAAAAATCAATGAGGGGACATTTTTATGCTGTTCTGATACTCACAGTTGAAATATTCATTAGTCTTTTCCTAAACTATAAAGAGACAGCTATATTCAGAAACGCAGTGGCTTCAGACTCTGAATGTGAATGACATCTGCCCCCCATCCATGATTTTATACCACATTTAATTCGAGGCACTTTCCAGTGCGTCATTGACTTTGAAGTGCTGGCGCCTAGGCAGCTAACTGCACAGTAGCGTTGGGATAATAGAAATAATGATCATAAAGCTTCATCTTTCACAAAGGCCTTTGCAGATGAAAATCTTATACCCGACTTTTTAAAAAAGCCAGTATTCAGCACTGTGAACCTCCTGGTCATTTTACAGAACGTACATGTTTTTTTGGGGGGGGGGGAGATAGAGTTATTTGTGCATAAATAATGTACAAGAAAAGTATAGCATAATAAACATAGATGATTGTAACCAGGATTGTAATACGAACGGCACTGTGATAGCAGTACGCTAACAATATTTTGAAGAGATGGCTCTGTGAAGGTCATTTAAAGTTCATAGGTTTCCACTTGGCTTACTGGAAAGAGAGTAAACTGGATTAATAAAATGGCAGGCTTCTAGTTTTATAATGCAAATCAGGTAGTGTGGAGGGAAAAGAAGTAACAGAGCAGTAGGGAACATGTGCCCAAGGACGTGACCTTTATGTTTAATTTCTACTGTTTTGCTATCATATTAGTGGCACCACAGGAAGTGCAATTTATTGAAAGTAACCCTGACATATTGCAGAACACTTTTTTTGTTTATTGGGCTGTCCAAAGGCCTATATACACTACCCACTACATTTCCTTCATTCTGTTCTAAGACCAGAATGAAATCCATCCCCACAATCTGAGAATTCACAAACAATAATGTGGAAAAGGTTCGTCCAAACAGCACTATTATTTTTACTTTCACGGGTTTGTGAAATATTCAGATAACACAGTGGAGAGTTCATTGCTGCTGCCAAGCTCTGTCCAACCTGTTCCATTGTCATATGCATCAAATGGAAAACCATGTGTTAGACACTAATTCTTTCCCACAGAATTGTTCTCCCCCTGTTCCTAAGGAAGGGGAACCCACTTATTTGGGATGGGATGGGATGCAAGAAGGTGCAGAGAGAACGGTAGACTGGCCTCTGTCCCATTTGGGACAGCCACCTTTCCTCGCTTATTTTGCCTCATATCGTTACATCTAAGGCCGCCATGAAAAGCAACCTCAGAGCTGGCTATCAGTTGGAGGGACATGCAGGGAGGCAGTGATAAAAACCTCTTCCTGCAAGATTCTTCCCACCCCATGTTCTAATGTTATGACTTTTCTGTCATTCTCTAACTTATGTGAACAGTTGATATTACATTTTTTGCCACCTTGGATGCCCACTAAGGGAGAAAATGAGGACAAACATCAATCAAACAATCAATCAACCAACCAAGCAGGCAAACAAGCAAACAAGCAAGCAAGCAAGTGAAGTGAAGTGTTTTGGAAAGGGCAGTAGGATCATGAGGTTAGCCTACTAATTTTGTGTTGTTTAGGGTTGATGGGTCAGCTGTCTCCCATTCTCTGTGACTTAAGGATTAAAAACTAAGACTGGGGTGGTGGCAGATCCTTCTGATGCTTCAGAGGTGTACCAGGTGAGGGTTGGGGAGAGCCACTTTTAGGTCAACTGAATATGGAAATAAGCAAGGAAATAACTGGGGGATCCAGTTAAAACTCTGGACAAAAGGTATATGGCAACACAGAGCCAATGAAAGGACAGTTTCTGCTAACTGGCACCATGGTAAGTTGCCACTAATTAATAAGGTACAGTACCAGCCACAGTGCAAATCACACACCTGACTGTACACCAGGCACCAGGCACCAGGCCCATGCCTTGTAATGCAATCAGGCCTCATACGTTAGGGACAGTTGGCTGCAATGAGTGACACAGTTTAACTTACACATATGTAAATCACCAGTAGGTTTCTGGCCTCTATAGTAATCTGACAATAGGATTCAGGCCAATATACACATGAACATTGCATGAGTCTGTATTTCCACACATGCACATTTTTGAAAACTACCAGAAAGTAAAATCTCAAGTACGTGCATATAGAGCAATGTATATTCCTAGTTTAATAGCTTTAGTTGTGTTTCTAATTTCACATTATGACTGTATTACCACCTGTGTAAAGGAAATATGTGAGAAATGGGTTTTTATATGGCTTAGCTCACATAGGAATAAAATCATGGAACATGTTGCACATTTGATTCTGATATTAAGGTAGCGAACATGTTAAGTAGGGGAAAACTCCAGAGAACCTAGTGGAACTTACATCTATGTTAGATGGTTATCCAGAGCTACTGCTTGTTTCTAAGAGCATTCATAGGACATCATCCTCAAATCTCAGTCTCCTCTGTTTTTTAAATCACCACCACCACCACCACCACCACCACCATCGATCATTGATCTGTAGAGATGGAAGATGCCCGATGGATCATCAGGTCCAGCCTGTGCCAAGGGGGCACAGTCAGGGAATTGAACTCCCCACCTCTGTCTCCACAGCCAGATGCTTAAACCACTGAGCTATTCCACTGTCTTTGGGGTACTCTGGACTCCAGTATTCAGCATCACCTTGTGGTACTCCGTGTGATGTAATGAATGAATGGTCTCAGGAATCCTGGGATCAAATCTCCACTCAACTGTGGAAACTCAGGAAAGGTGGCATTAGTAAAAACATTCAAATATTTCACTTAAATATTGTGACCTATTGGGTCACTACAAGTTGGGTGCAACTTGACAGCACATAACACACACATGCAGCATCTCTTGAGCACGCGCCACTGATGTCAGGGAAGACATCTAAGTTTAGTCACATACGTGACAGCGTGAATTCTCAGTGTTGTACTGACCCATGGAAGTAATTTCTAGAACCACAGCAGGGAAACAGGTGCCACCATGTTTCAAAACATTAGCACAAATGAAAGCCCTCTCTGAGGACCAGCTGGGGTGCACTGTAGTATAAATATGAACATGCTTTTGTGAACCACTGCACCGAATAAGATTCGTATGCCTAAACAAATTAGCCAACACTTCACACTCAACCTTAACATTTCAGAAGAGAAAGTAAATCAATTTGAAAAGTGGATTAAAGTAGTGGCATCTGCTGGAGAAATATGAACATGTTTGGATTATGGATGTGGGCATGAGATTATTATTATGGCTATGTTCTTGAATTATACCCAAACCAAAATTATGCATTTGGGACTGAGAGAGACAAACCACTTTGTAAAGGGGGAGAATAAAACATATCAAAGACCAGTCAAGTAGAATTTCATAGTAATTTTGCTGAAACAGTTGTCATTTTGGTTAGGCACAATGGTTGGGGAATGTAGAATAACAGACAACTTCCTGCAAAGAGAGAGAAATTGGTCAGCCATGCTTGTGGCATGCTTCAGCTAAGAAGCTATAATTATGGGTGGGACTATAATTATTGGTGGGATGAAAGATACAATGATACTATCAGCTTAACTTTTTTTCTACCCTTCACAGTCCTAATTACATGAACACAGATGTTTAGAAGGGATGATGTGTGACTAACATAAAAAAAAAACCTTTCAAGTTAAGACCCAGTTAATTCAGTATGGTGATAAGATTTTTCACTTGTCACATGGGAAGCCTGCATTCAAATATTTGGGAGATAAGAGCTCCAGAAAAATTAATTTTCCAAGTTCTGACTGAGGGCTTTATAAAAACTGGATACCCCATTGGGGGAAAGGTGGCATATTAATTAATTAGGTGGCTACTGACAATGACAAAATATCATGGTACTTCAAATGTGATTTTTTAGTGTCAAATCTAGCCCAGCCCTTTCAAGGGCCAAATCTAATTGCAATGCAAATTGAAGCTCGAGTCTTTCCATTTGAATAAGTGGAGCTTGCAGAAGAGTAACAATAGGCCTACTTTACAATAGTTGGGCTTTCTGTGCTGAGCAACAGCATTGCAACCATTATTACCTAATACCGAGGTCCAAAACATACATATTACAAACTGAGGGAGGGCCATGAATACCAAACCATGTGTCCTCAGGAATCTTCCTTATTTTTCATGAGATGTTAACAAAACCTCCATCAAATAGCAGATTCTATCTGTAGCCACAGAGCTAATGATTTATTTATTTGTTTATTTGTTTTGCAAAAATGATCAGGACCTGTGCTTTAGGTCTGGATTTTTCTACCACTGGGGAGCTGGAACCCACTGAAATCTATCATTGCCATTGCTGAACATGCACAGTTGTGATCTGTGACTTGATGATGTTGAGAGCGCCCTGTAAAAATACACACATTAAGAGGTCTCATTCTCTGGCTATAACTTCTGCGGGTTCTCTCTCTCCACGGTTCTTTGCCAAAATTCTGGTTCAGGTTCAGGATTTGCAATTAAACCCTTTGAATTTTGAATTCAGAATGCTGTGGTACCTTCCCACTGCCAGAAGGGCCAAACAAAAACAGTGTGCACCAACAGCCGGCAGTGCCTAGGTATTGGGAAAGGCTTGCAATGGGTATAATGATTGAACCCTGAGCAGTGGGAATGCCAGCAGCGGACGCGAGAAGCATTAGGGAAGAAGACAGCAGGGTGCCCTTGGTCATGAGCGAAGACCCTGGGCAGCAACTGTGACCCTGAGTAACATTGCAAAGAATGAAAGAAGCAGAAGGAAGGAGCAGCAGCAAAAAGTGTTCTGCTTATATACTGTCCCCATACCACTTCAAGTAGTATCTGGGCGGTTTACAGTTTAATGACAGTATGCAGGCTACACATTGCCGCCACCCCCAGCAAGCTGGGTACTCATTTTACCGACCTTGGAAGGATGGAAGGCTGAGTGATCCTTGAGCCTGCTACCTGGGATTGAACCCCAGGTCGTGAGCACAGTTTTAGCTGCAGTACAGGCATTTAACCACTGTACTGGATGGCTCAGTTGTGCTGAGGTCAAAGCTTTTGTTAAGGTCATAGATTGACCTTAAGGAAAATACAGTGGTACCTTGTATAACAGACAGCTTGTATAACAGAAAATTTGTACAACATAAAAAATTCCGGAGATAGGGGAAATTTGCTTAACATAATTGCCTATGGGGAAAATCCGTACAACATAAAAATGGGATCACTCTGCTTTCAATGCATTCCTATGGGAATTTGTATAAAGGAAAATTTGCTTAACATAATTTCATTTGGAACGAATTAATTCCTTTATACAAGGTACCACTGTAAGTCTTTCTACAGATCCAGGTTTTAGGGATGAGTTGTGCTCATCACATGGCTCAGTTGTGCTGAGGTCAAAGCTTTTGTTAAGGTCATAGATTGACCTTAAAGAAAATAAGTCTTTCTACAGATCCAGGTTTTAGGGATGATTGATGTTTCCTGCCTGAGGGAATACCCTTTCACTGGGCACACTGGTGGGTGGGTAAGACAGCAATCCCACCGCTACCTTGGCCAATGGCCACACTTTCTCAAACAGACTCCTTCTCAGCCAAGGTTGGCAAAGGCATAGGTCTCTTTTCAATAGCAGAGCCCCTGCATGTATGCCTTTTCCTCTCTCTGCCATGTCTGAATATTTACAAATACAAATGCACATTCCCTACTTGGAAGAAGCTTAGCTTGTGACATTTAAGCGTCTTATGTTAACTGTAAATATACTAAAGCCTACAAAAGCAAGATGTGTAAGTTAGGAGAAATACCTAGATTACAAATGAGTGATGTTGAATACATTGTACAGAAAGGGTTGGGGGTTGACATTCAACAGTGTACAAACGTGTCTATGTGTGACAGTTCTCTAGAAGTGATCTGTGGTGTAGGAATAAGTCTATTAGCTGCACACATACACATACCACTATGTGCTGAATTTCCTCTGCTACCTAAAACTTTAATATTTAAGTGATATGTACATTTACTGGCACTGAGTATAATTCGCGGCATAGAAAAACAAAGTGATAAGGTTGCTTTTTAAAAACAAGTTTAATCTGTTAATCTTTTATCCCTTTTAGAAATATACGATTTGTAAGAAGAGGAAGGTTTTAAGAGGAATACCATAACATTTAGGCAAGGGTCACAGAAAGCTGTGAATGAAAAAGGTGCTTTTAATTTTGGGACCACATGTTGTTCTTTCATAGAACCCCTGTCCCAAGAATTCCAAAATGCCAGATTTTCAAACAAGGCTTTGTGTTGTGTTTGCGTCTGTGTTTTGCACAAGCTACAGTAACAGAGAGGGCCACATTCTCAGAGGGGTTGCACAGATATACACTGGAGGTGGTGTCAAGTCTGGCAGAACCAAAAGGAATGAAAAGCTTCACTGTTTAGCACTGGTATTTTTATCAGCTCAAACCCCAGAAAAGAATTTATGTTAAATCCACACAGCTGGAAAACATACACATATGATATGCTCTTGCGTGCATGTATACACACACAAATGTTAGATAGAGAAAACTCTCTGAGGTTGGGTTCCAAACAGAACTGGAATGCAGTAAATACTTCTGCTGCTGCCCCAATGCTATATATGGAGTATCTGTTTTAGACGCTGGAATGTGTCTCCCGCAGCAGAAAAGTTCAGTGACCTAAAGTTGGACTTTTCACAATGTGAAGGGGGTCCCTTCAGAGGTGAAAGCAGTTGTTGGAGAAGATATTCCCTGTTGACCCCCCTTCCCGTAAACTTCATTTCTGAATATTTTTGTGCATCAACATGAAGGGTCAGGGAGAGTCCGGGGAAGATACTTGAATTGAGAGACAGAACCTGTGTATCCCATTAGAAATGGCCCGGATCCAACCATTGGCAACTTTGGTCAACAGGATCGGGTAACAGGCTATGAGAAAGAAATTTGCCTGGACCCTGCCAATAGACTCTCTAAGGCTAGATTGGGTATGGCCACCTCCAGTGCTTTGGGCTGCTCTAGGAAGTGGTTTTGTTCTCCTCTTGTCTGTCCTTCATAGCTGTCCATGCTCACTCTGCTTGCGTGGCAATCTTGTCTAGCTTTGGGAAACCGGTGCATGTATGTGTCTTTTTCTCAGAATGTAGAGGCAGTGCATGAAAAATGGCTACTATTACAGCTATCCATTTCTTTTTGAGTAACAATGAGGGGGTAACAAGACTTTTTAATGGCTATGGGATGCCCTGTCACAGTGTTACTTTCCTTGGCTTCCACCAGTAACTTTATTGTTGCATTATTGTTATTGCTTATCCCCTCCCTCCCTCCCCCCCACCCCCACGGACAGGGTAAGTGCTATGTTCTGTTTTTAATCTGAAAGGAGTGGTTCTGTGTCACTCAGAGTAGCATGAGATACTGCTTCTTTCTTCTTGAATGACACCTTAGGAAATAGCCAAGCAGCCTCTCAGAGTGCCTTGTGGTATTTAGAACAATGGTATCTTCAACCCTTTTCAAGCCATAATCTCCCTGGCCATTTTTGGCATTAAAAAGCCGTTTTAATGGAATAAAGCCATTCCTTTCTGGAAAAAAAAGTAGAGGCTTCTTTCTTCCCCATAGGACCTGTTTCTCATACATACATACATACATGTACACACTACTTTTAATATTCCACTCTGGAAAGGTCAAGGGACAAATTATTTAACAACGGCTACATTGCCTATAAGGCGATCCATGACAACCCCCACCACCCCCAGAAAACCCTTTGCAACCCTCTTTTTTGGGGGGAGGGTCAAAATCCCCAGGTTGGGAAACACTAGCAATATGTTGGGGTGATGAAAAGCCCTCTGTGGGGAAAAGCTCCCACTAGCACCAATGAGGCTTCTCCCACCCCCATGAGTTCATAGCAACACAATGCATGTCACTTCTGGGGCTGCAGCATGGAACAATTCAAAAAGTTAAACTTGCCTTCCCATACAGGCTCTGGTCCTAATCAACAAGCTTCCTCTGCTCCTGCTTCATTAAGAAACAAAGGGAGAAAATCATTTTTCCAATTGGACATTCATATCTCATCTGTTAGCTCTGCTTCAGAAAATGTTTTATTTTTCTCATTTAGGAGGCTTAAGAAGCACAATGTACAGTAATTGAATCTCTAATTTAGAAGAGGAGTTTGGGGAGAAGAATGAAAAAGTTGGTGGAATGGGAGAAATCTGATCATTTGATCTAATTATGTTTTTATGATGCATTATCTTGAATTATCTTTAATAATAATAATAATAATAGTAGTAGTAGTAGTAGTAGTAGTAGTAGTAGTAGTAGTAGTAGTAGTAGTAGTAGTAGTATATGGCCTGTTTTGTGCTGTAAACCATCCAGAGTGGCTCCATATCAGATGGGTGTTGTATACATCAAATTAAAAATATATAAATAAATAAATTAAATAGCTACATTGTTGAAATAGAGTTGCATTAATAAAATTGGCTATTACTTAAAGCCAGGGAAATGTAAACATTTGGAGGAAGCATGCATGTGTAATTACAAATCAGGAAGCAATCACACATTTTTCTGCCCATTCTGATTTATACAGTAATTTATTAGAAATCCCATGCTTTCACATACATTGGACAGAATATTTTGCCCGCTTATTCTTCTGCAAGGAATGTTGTGTAAGTTTTGATGGCATGTTGACACTAATTAACAAGGTGCTAGTTGTTTTCTGAGAGCCAGGGGAAAGGGGGACAGGTGACATCTGATCATGGGATTTGGAATGTGTCCAGGAACAAGTGGTTAATGACAGTTGTAAATTGGTGTAAGAGTATGGCCAATTTACACTTAATTTGTATACTTTCAAATGAGCACTGCTTAAAATTGCCTAAGTAATACTTAGGATATTCATAAAATGTTACACATGGTATAAATCTTTTGAAGAAGAGATATACAGTAATTGGGCATTTGTCCACTCTTAAAACAGTATTTAATTTAAGGATATTGTGCAGATAATGTAGGTCCAGACCACCTTGAGTACATGTGAACCATCATGACCCAAGTGGATGAAACTGTTCCACATACATGTAATTGTTGCATAATGTTTTCTTGTCTACTTGGACTGTCAAACTTAAAATTAAAAATTGCAATTTATTTAGTACTGGTCGAAATCGTGTTGCTTAGGCCAATAAGCCATGACTACAGTAAACCCATGGAATCAGTGGGGATTTGGTGAGTCAACTCCTCCATTAGTTCTGCTGATTCAGTGGGTCTGCTCTAGTTCTAACTAGACACTAAGCAACAGATTTCAGCATGGTGATGTGCTCTTCTTCATCTTGGCCAAATCCTTGTTCTCTTTTCCCTCATCTCCCAAATACGAGAGAAGAGTAGGAAAAAGTTGGTGGGAGGGGAGAAATCTGATCATGTAAATAGTTACACTTTTGAAATATGTTTGCATGAATAAAGTTGGCTATTTCTTAAAGTCAGGAAAATGTAAAGTTTTGGAGGAAGCATGGACTTTTAATTACAGATCAGGAATTAATTACAGTGGTACCTCAATTTACGAATTTAATACATTCCGAATGCATACTCTTAAGTCAAATTACTCTTAAACTGGGGTATCTCTCTAAAAAATTGAAAAAATCAGTTAAAAATGAAAAAATGAAAAAAATATTTGTAAGTCGAGCAGACCATGTCTAAAATTTGTAAGGCGGCAGTTAAAACGCCAACAGTTTTCCGCTATTAAGTCGAATTGCTCTTAAGTCGAGCTTCTCTTAAGTTGGAGTACTACTGTACTCCCCAAATCCATGGGGAGCACCATGGCGATTGTAGCAGATTCTGGGAATTGTATCTAGAAGCAACATTTCCACATTTGACTGTATGTATACACAGTGTATTAGGCAGCCAAGATAAAACGTTGTATATACACCAGGCAGCATGATCTCCTTTATTTGAAACCATGCTTTCCCCATATCCTTCCAGTAACCCACAGATGTCCTCATAGAACAGCCCTGCCTCTGGGTCTAGTTTCCCCTCTCGGGGCAGCAATTTGCTCTCCACCAAGCTTTAAAACCACAACTGGCTCCTCATAACTTCCTTGAATGAAACAAAAAAGGTTTCAATAATGTATGAGTCTTAAATAATTAAAGTTTGAAGTACAGTACATGGGTTTAGCAAACTGACCAGGCTAATGAGTTATTATCTTTAATAAACCCATAAAACTCGCAGCTAGTGGGAGACTACATATGTTTCCACTACTTTCCTATTTGTACAGCAATGACACAGTCCACATTATCACACGTTGAAATGGGATTTAAAAATACAGGTTCAGTAATATTAATGCATCATTTAAAAAGGCATGCATTTTTGTGCACAAATGAAAGTCTTAAATGAGACCTTATCTCCAGATAAATTTCTTAGACAATGGCAGTTATTTCTACCATTTCTGTCCTTCCTTATATGGAAATCATATAAACAAGAAATGGAGGGAGTTGAGAATACTGTTTGGTTTGCACTTTGTTGTGAATGTCATTATGTCCTCAATGAACCTAAGCAAGACTGAGAACCATTTGCTGCTGAAGTCTGTACATTTCTAAATTTTGCAAAACTTAAAAAATATATACATTTGAAAATGTGTACATAAATGTGTCTATTTTGTAAAAAAAACATATTTTTTGAAATAATATGCCTTGAGACTCTTCAGTCAGCTCTAAATGTCTAGGAAAAATGAATTCATCTACAAAAGTTTACCAAAAAAGGCCTTGTTTCAAAAATGCATGCCGAAAAATTGGAAGGTTTTGAAATGTAGAAAAAACTGTTCAGATTTTTCTGAAGTTGTGTAAAATAATGAAATCTGGCTGCATATGAGATTGATTAAAACTTACTTTAAAACTAAGTGCAGTCTAGTTCTCTGTCAAATCCATATGAGCCTTGGTGCAGAAGATTTACAGAGGACAAGGAACAAGGTGGACAGAGATATTGCAGAAGGTTGTTACAGTGATCCCCCGCCCTTTTGCGGTTCATATACTGCGGTCCCGCAATATAGCGGGTCTGCAGTATAGGAAAAAGACCCACTGGGCTAAGGGGCAAAGGCCTGTTTCAGGCTTGCCATAGTTACCCCAGGACTGGGGCTGCCCCAAACGGGCCTGCGAGGGCCTTTCCAGGCCTTCTGGAGGCCTCAAAAGGGCCTCCCTGCGAACTGGAAGTAATTTCTGGTAAACCGGAAGTGATTTCCAGGTCTCCACAAATCATTTCTGAGGCCTCCAAGGTCCTTTCTAGGCCTGTCGCAGGCCTCAGAAATGAGATTTGGCAACCCAGAAGTGACTTCTGGTTCACAGGGAGGCCTGGGAAGGCCCTCACAGGCCCATTCGGGGCAGCACCAGGCTGGGGTTAAGCACAAGAGCCCCAATTAGGCTCCCCAGGCCCGGCCCGGCCCGGCCTGCATCCGCATATCGTGGATTTTCAGTTATTGCGGGTCAGATTGAGCTCATAGAGATGGAGAAAATCTGAAGCCACCTCTAGACTGACATATTAGTAACATGTTTATTTAAGGAGTAAAAGACCCACTGATGTGAGACAATGTTAAGGCACTTGCTAATAGAGATGGGCACGACTCAAAAAAATAATTTTTCGTTTTTCGTTTTTTGTTAGGGGTTCCGTTTCGGTTCGTTTTCGTTTTTGGGGGGGTTTTCCCGCATTTTTCGTTTTTGTTTTCGTTACGAAACGAAACGAAAAAACACAAAATGAAAATGAAAAATTTTCATTTTCGTTAGCATTCTTTTCATTGTGATGTGTCTGCCGTAATGAAAACGAAAAACACGGCAAAAATTTTTGTTTCATTTTCGTTTTCGTTTTGTTTTCTGGAAAATTTTTGTTTTCGTTTTCGTTGCGTACCGAAAATGAAAAACGAAAACAAAAACAAAAATTTCGCTGAGTCGTGCCCATCTCTACTTGCTAAATTTTGCTTGGAGAATGAGTAACAAAAAGAAAGAAAAAGAAAAGAAGATATAATTCTTCAGTAGATAGTTACAGTTGTGAGTTTTTAATTACTCTTGACTTGAGACATGAGAATAGCTTTCATCTTATACAATGTCAATCCCTTACTTCAAACTCAAAGCTGTATTGTTAAAAAAGTGGAAAAACCAACTTTTTAAAGTTTCCAGCTGACGAAACACTATTATCAGCTGATGAGGCCCTCCCCTTTTTATCTGCAGATATTGCTAGTGAAAGCAACATGCAAGCAACAGGAGCTTAATATCTAACCTTCTGCTCCACCTTACTCTGTTCACATTTTACATTTGCCTCATGAAGGGAATGTTCTCATGAGCGCTTGCATATGTGGGGGGAAAAGATCATTTTAATACGTATATAGGAATTTGTTTTGCTTCACTACTCTCTTTCTTTTTGTACATTAATGTGTGAAATACTGCAAAGCTGGTTATTTAATTAGTGAATTTCTAATTCCACTGGTAGTACCAATTTACCAATGGCCTTAGATAATCCAGTAATTTATCAGTCACATATGTAGATGATTAATGGCCAAAGTCTTGATTCATGAAAATTGTTTTTAACAATAAATTGTTTAGTATCCCTGGGTATATTTATTGAGACTTCCCTTTAGAAATATGTCCAGTTTTATTGTTCCTCAAATATTTAAAAAATGTTCATTTTTCTTGCCTCCTCCCTAGCTCTTCCACTTCTGTCTGTTTTGAGAATAAAGCCTGAAGCTGTCACCATTTATTCACTAGGAATGTTGTTGTTTTGTTTTGATCTGTTCATGCTTTTCCTAACTGGAGGTCTTTTACACATGACTAGAGATGGGCATGACCAGAAAAAATGACGTTTCGAGTTGTCGTTTGTCGGGACAGGCCCGTTTCGGGTCGTTGCCATTTGTCACGATAATTTTCAAAAATTTGTCGTTCCATTTGTCGTTTGGTCGTTTGTGGGTTGGGGTTGGGGTTGGGGTAAGTGGGCTCTGGGAGGCACCTCTCTGGGTGCCTCTGACGTCTGACCCACTAAGAAGGGAAGGGAAGCATTTCGCGGAGCCACCGCATATTTATTTTTTACATATGTTAGGGTGGGGGGGTAAGTGGCAGAGGCACCTCTCTCTGGGTGCCTCTGACTCACTCACTAAGAAGGGCAGCATACTAGCATACCCGTGTACAGAGGTTAGGGATCGGGAATGGGATAGTGAGAGTGGGCTCTGCAAGGTGCCCACTTTGACTCACTAAGAAGGGAAGTGTACTTGCGTACAGATCTGGATTAGGGTTTGTGGGGTTAGGGTAAGGGCTAGGGTTAGGGTTACGTTTAAGGTTAGGGTGGGTTATTGGGCTGCACCTCTGGGTGCCTCTGACCCACTAAGAAGGACAGCATACTGGCGTTTGGGTTAGGCTTAGGGTTAGGATTAGGGTTAGGGTTCGGGTTTGTGGGCTTTTAATGCCCTCTCTGGCACACCCAGAAGTCTCAGTCAAAACCTGGCCATGTGATTGGTGGAATGGCTCCAAAAATTTGCATGGTCCCACCCCATGGCCAGCTCATCATTGCGCAGGTGTAAAAAAATAAAAATAAAATAAAATAAAATCGATGGAGACGTTTTATTGCAAGAAAAACCCACTGCTGCTACTATAAAAAAATCAGGCATTTAAAATACCTAATTTTCAAATGTTTCTGTGGTGCTTTGGTGGGTTTTTGGAGCACGGTTTCAAAAGAAAAATTGTGGTCACCATTTTGGATCCCCCCCACCACATGGCAAATGGAGAGAGACGGCGAGGATGCCCCCCCCGCCTGGTACCAGCAGCCCAGGACAGGAGAGGGGGGGAAGGCCGGGGACCCCACCCCCAGAAACCACCCCTCTCTGGTAGGTGCCCTCACTGAGGCAGGCATATTTTCGCCTGCTTTTATGGCCGGGAATTGATTTTTTTTAAATTTTAAAACTTTTTTTCTGTGCTGCACCGCTTGGCATCGCGTGATCGCTGGCGCCGCGATGCCATGAACGACAACGACAAATCAGACCCAATTTATCTTTATCAGGTCAGGTTCGAGCTGGAACGGAGTAATTGTCGTTCTCGTTCCTCATTACTTAACGAGAATGACGAACGAGAACGGAAACAAGGATTTCGCCAAGTCGTGCCCATGTCTACACATGACGAAGAAGAAAAAAATAACCCTCATGTACTCCTTCAAACATATTGACAACAGAAGAGATGCACTCACCAATGGCCATGGGTTTGTTCAGAATGTTTCTAATGAAAAAATAAAGCACAATAGAAAGCATAAGGAGAAGGTTTGTGAGTATAGGGCAGATACCCATGTACTGTATAACCCCAACAGCTTGTTAATTTCCACACATGATGGGAGGCATATGCAGTTGAACACCTGTTGCTCTTGAACTTACGTGTCTGCAGATGTGAGAGATCTATCTATCTATCTATCTATCTACAGTGGCACCCCAACTTAAGAGCAGCTCAAGAGCAATTCGACTTAAGAGCGGGAAAATTTTGGCATTTTTACTGTCACCTTACAAATTTTAGGTATGGTCTGCTCGACTTACAAATATTTTCCCCCAATTTTTTGATTTTTTAACTTATTTTTTCATTTTTTTAGAGAGGTACCCCAACTTAAGAGTAGTTCAACTTAAGAGCATTCATTCGGAATGGATTAAATTCGTAAGTTGAGGTATCTATCTATCTATCTATCTATCTATCTATCTATCTATCTATCTATCTAT
>JAHTLZ010003518.1:12973451-13031371 GCA_023846285.1 Phrynocephalus versicolor
AATAAATAAATAAATAAATAAATAAATAAATAAATAAATAAATAAATAGGGAGGTGCAAGGAGAATATAAAAACAAAGATTGTCATTATTAGTATTCTGCTTTTTGGAGCAACCAATTGTGGAGTGGAAAGAGAACTAGTTGTATACAGATTACTGTATAATTTTGTTCACTAATTCAGTTTCAAATTGTACAATGGGCTCCTTATTTTTGCTGCCATGGATCTAATGAGATATAAAAAGCTAAGCATGATACCAATTATAGAGCAGTGCACATTGTTTTTAGTCACTGCAGCAGGTGTCTTTCCTATTGATTTGATAGCATAGCTTTGGTCTCTGTCCCCCACCCCCATGCTAATATTTGCAAACCATCTGCTTTTACATACTGGAAATCTTCCCTGTAGCAGAATAACTGTCCTGGACAGGTAGCTCTGCTAAGAACTGGCTATAAGCAAGCATGCATTCATACAGTACTGTCTAATATATATATATATATATATATCAGGGCTGTCCAACTTTGAACAGGCCGAGGTCTACTTTTTCTGGCCCAAAGTGCCTGAGGGCTACTACACTAATACCTTTACTTACAAATTTTATCAATTCCAAGCACATGCTTGCAAGTAAAAAATTTTGTAAGTAGAGCAGCTTCCCATAGGAATTCATTCAAAAATCAATTTATTCCAGAGGGAACGGATTTCAATGCATTCCTATGGGAAGACTGACCATGCACATGCTTCCCTTGCAGTCGCTTGAGCTGGTGCAGGCGGGTGCAAGGCACATGCATGCTTGCACAGATTGCCCCTTCCAAGGGGAAACCCACACAAGCATGTACACACCTCCCTTGCATCCGGCTCAAGCAGGTGCAAGGGAGGCCTGTGCATGCTTGCGAGCAGCCTGGGCAAGCTGTGGTGGCAGGTCTGCCACCAACGCTTGCCTGGGCTGCTGGAAGACTTTTTTTAAAAAAATGCGCTTTGCCTCCAAACCTGCCCATGGCCAACCCGACTTTCCTCCCCCTTCTGCCTCCTCTTCCTCCTCTTCCTCCCCTTCTCTCTTCCAGCCCCCTCACTGCTGCTGTGACTGCTGCCTGCGGCTCTCACTCACCTCCTCCATGTTTGCTGTGTAGCTGGGGTGGGCCAAGCCAGCAGCGGGGCAATCACATCGTTGCCATGGCGCAAGGAGGAGGGAATGGCTCAGAAGGGGAGCAGGAGGAGGAGCAGCAGCAGGTCTGTCTCTGTGAGGTGGCCATGGGAGTGGGAGGAGGAGGAGGAAGAGGAAGAGGGAAGAAGGGTGGGAGGAAGGAATTCTTCAGGGGGAGAAGAGGAGAGACATCACCGCACAAAGGAGGTGGGTGTGCCTGTGACTGCGTATCTCGCTGTCCCTTCCCCTCCCTCTGCTGTGTGCCAGCAATTCAGCTGGTCATGAGACAGTGGCACATCGGTCATCGGGCCAGCGGGGTGAGCAGGTGACCACACCATGCCCCTTGAACTGCCCCACTCAGCTAAGACAGTGGACTGGCAGACCCAGAGCTTTGCTGTGGCAGTAGTGGTCCTTGAGGTGGGGAGAGGGGGAGAACTTATCCCCTCACTTTTTTTTTTGCTGGTGGCTGGCGGGCTACTTTTGAACCCCTCATGGGCTACCGGTAGCCCACAGTCTACCTGTTGTAACCACATACTCCACATTCAATTTAAAAAGGATTGAATGTGGAGTGTCTACATTGCATGTGGAGTACCAGTTGCCTCCACAGTCTTTGAGAGAGCAGCAGATTTTAAACATCAGAAGTCTTCAGCGACATAGGTGAAAATGTTGATGGAAATGTTTAATACAAAAGTTTCAGATATGTGCTTTGGTGTGCCGCCCCCACACTCATGCACACATGTACTTTACCTCTGTAAGCAGAGATGGGGGAAGTGCGTCAGATGTCAATTTATAGATACCAAACAGATAAAAGTTGCAGGGACTGTGGTATTGTAAAGTATTTCTTTCCCAGACATGAGAAATTCAAGATTCACTCCATGCAATTGCAAATGTGGCATTCATCTTGATCACTGAATCCTCCTGACTTGGGGTGGTGGTGGCATAATGTAGTCGTTGTAAAAGGTCTGTCATTGACCTCCAGTGCTCTGTCTCTCTCTCCTTCTGTCTACCTATCTTCTTGCATAGTGCCTCAGAAATCTGTGAAAATGTGTGGAAGATATATTTGAAGTATTTGCAGGATGTTTTCAGTGGCTACAGGTTTTTTACTCCTGCTGGGGCATAACACAGGAAGGCATCAGAAAATAAACCAACCAGTGACAACTGCAGAACTTCTGAGAAAAAGGCCAAGGGTCCTTTAGTGAAGCAATGTCCTTTATTGAAGGCATGGACATGGGGGTGGTTAGCACAACAGCTGTGTTGTAGCCCACACAGTCAGTCCTGTGCATTTCATTTTACAGCTTGCCATGGAGATCTTGTGGAATGGATTTGTTGTGGGCCCTGCTCCAAATACCTTCACATGGATAGTCTTCACTTTCTTTAGTATCATGCACCGTATATGAAGATGACAATTATGGCCAGTCTCTAAAGTAACAAGAGCAACTGTGAGACAACGGTTGGACCCAGACTTAAAGAAGAGGCATAGAATAAAACTGTTCTAAAGATGACTGTTTCAAGGCCTTTTAAAGACACTGAGGGACCTAAAACAGAATGTTAAACGTTCCTTTCTACCATTTTCTGTCAGTGTTTTTTTTTTTTTTTTGATCAGCTGGAAAGCACAGATATACCTTTAAAAAATCAATAGGATGTAGGAATACAGTATTAAGTTTGTATGACTAAAGCTTTCCTATCACACTCCTGTCAGTTCAGGACAAAGATTATGAGGGGTGTGGCTGAAGATAAGTGAAGATGGCAGATGGTGGGGAACAGCAAGGAGCAGTCCTGGCCCAATGGCTACTGGCCCCAGCTAGGAGTACTGTAGTTGCAGCCCTCCCTGCAAAGCTCTGTGTAGAACTGGCTGTTTCTTCACTGTGGGCTGGAGAGCTTCGAATCAAGGCATTGAGTGGAGTGAGTGCCTAGAGATCACCTCTTGTGATGGTGTGGGATGGGGAGGTAGCATAAGCATATGTGTGTGAACAGCAAGTTGTGGCCAGGGCTGCTGCCACTTCTCCTCACTATCACCCCTGCCTTTGCTTTATGGAACTTGAGGTGGGTCAGATCCGCCTTTTTCTTCCCCCACCTGTGCTGAAGGAAGGCGCAGGAACAGGCAGGGAGAGAGCTTCAGAACGTATAATAATAATAAATATAAAATAATGTCTGAATATGGTTGGGTTAAGACTAGGTTGCTTCTATAAGTCCTGCACGGAGCTGCAATCATTGTGCTCATGCTGTCATCAGGGAAGAACATTATCATTACTAGTTGAGTTTGTTTTGTGTTTTTCTTCTCATTGGGTTCAGGGGGCTTAAGTTGCCTCTTGTTGCAGACAGGAAGGAGCCTCGTGGCGCAGTGGTTAAATGCCTGTCCTGCAGCTAAAACTGTGCTCACGACCTGGGGTTCAATCCCAGCTAGCAGGCTCATGGTTGACTCAACCTTCCATCCTTCCGAGGTCGGTAAAATGAGTACCCAGCTTGCTGGGGAGCAACGTGTAGCCTGCATATTGTGATTAAAAACTGTAAACCGCCCAGAGTCTACTTGAAGTGGTATGGGGCAGTATATAAGCAGAACACTTTGCTTTGCTTTGCTTTTGACAAGAGGCCGAGAGATGGGCAAAAGCTCAGGGCCAGACCCAAATATTTTGCTGACTGGAGTGTGGCCCAAACGGTAACTTGGCCTGCCACTGATAAGGCCATAACCTCTGAGGCTCATTCTTGCCTTCATCTATTTACCCAGACAAGGTTAAGGACACAGATGGCGCAAAACTTCGTGTTCTCTCATGCCAAGACTGGCTTTGCATTGACTCGACAAGCGTACACAGCTGCTTGTTAAAGGGGAATCACTCATAATTGTGTGTCATTTCCCCATTCTGAGGGATTCTCCCCACCAATGAATCCCACATTCCCCCCTCACATATTCTGCAATGGGATCTTGATACCTAAGCCATTGCAAAAGATTTCAGAGGGTCCAGGAAATTATGGGGGAGAAAGAAGATGGGAGATGATCCTTCCATGAATCTCATTAAGTCAGCCTTTCTGAAGAACTCAAACCTTCCTCTTTTTTTTAAAAACATTCACTTTTGCAATCTTCGAAGATTAAGGCTACAGCATCCCATTGGTCATTAATTGCATCAGCATCATGGATTGGGTTGAGTTGTGTGTCTACAATTTTTATATCCAGAGCTGTCAATTAGTTATTACAGAGCACCAGATGGGTATCTGATCTTTCAGACATCGTAACAGTTGTGACCTTCTATGACTTTTATGGGACAAATGATTGAAAATGATCTTGTTGGCTTTTTGTTAATTAATATTCAGGAGACTCCTCAATAGAAAGTGCAGTTTTCATGATGTTTGAATTAAGCAGTTCGTGATTATTATAGTGGGGGGGGGAGAGAGAGAGATAAGAGTGTTAAGATAACATATGCCCCTTTCAACAAGTACTTTTGATTTTGTGAGTTTTGCTAAGAACTATTATGACAGCAACTATAGTTCAGTATGTGAGCATCAGGTGTGGAGAAACAAGATGTTCTTTGATGAGCACAAAACATACATTTGCTTTTGTGCCATCTCTCTCTCTCTCTCTCTCTCTCTCTCTCATTTTAGTGTTTCTGAATGAACAGGCAGCTGTCTGGCAAACAATGCTAAGTTGCCATATATACACACCACTTTGTATAGAATTGTAGACTCAAAGTACTTTGCGTCTCTGGCACCAGAAGGTGGAATTGGTTTGATTTCTTGGTGGAGAGTGTTTATACATCTTTCTGAGTTCAAGTAGTTCTCCATCTGTATACCATAGCATTAATTGGAAACCTTTAAGCATTAGAAGACATTAAATAATGTAGCTGATGAGTGAATTGTAATGAGGAAAAATGTCAATTGATTGCCAAGACTCAAAAAACTGTGATCTAGTTTTGGCTTTAAGCGGCCGTTAGCCAAAAATAATTCTCTCCAGCATACAGCTATGAGAGAAATATGGCAGGTCCGGCACACTTCCCTGCGTCGCTCTGCTTTGTTTATACCCAACTCCTGACACAGGGAATTAGCAGAGTAACTTCTCTTCTCAGGTTTCAGCGCAGCGGCTGTCTTCTGCCAGTGCTCTAGGTATAAATCACTCTAGCAGTCTGAGACAAAAGGAAAACTATCTAGGTTTATTTACAACTTACATATTTACATCTTGGCTACAATACGGCATGACGGCGTCTTACAGCACACACGCAGCAGCAGAGAGATAACACGCTCAGCAGACGCCGACGCCGACGCCGCAGAGTAAACACAGCTGATTACATTAATTTATAGAACAAACTGAAAAACACCTGGAAGATTCTTCCTCCTCCAACATTCCACTGCGCCTGACAGGAGATTTGGTCTTAACCCTGTAAGCACCAAATACTCCAACACCCCCTCTCGTAGTGAATGTTGGGAAACATTGTAAGTACTTTACTCATTTTCTGCTGACAACTTGAGACAGAAATTTTTAGTGTCTTTCAAATATCTTAGCATTCTCTTGATACCATTCCAGGCAATCTTACTGGGATTTGAGGCTTCTCTACTTAACAAATTCACAGCAAAAGCAATATCTGGTCTGCTCCACTGAGACAGATATAATAAACTACCAATGGCTGACTGAAACAATTCTGGCCTCTCAAATTTTTCATCATTTCTGGTTTGACTATCCTTCTCAAAATTTGTCTCCATTGGTGTTCTGGCACCATTACAGTCAGACATTCTGAACTTCTGTAATAACTGCTCAATTTTGCCCTTCTGGCAAAGTAAAAAACTGCCATCTTCAGTTTTATCAATCTGAACTCCTAGATACATCTTTACATCACCTAGATTCTTAAGCTGAAACTTTTTTCCAAGCTTTGTTGCAAACTTTTTTACCTGATTCTGTGTTTTACTAACAAACAAAATATCATCAACAAAAATCAGAACTATCTCCTGCTCATCTCCTGAACCTTTCAGATATAGACAACTATCGGCTAGACTCTTGCAAAAACCCATATTTTCCAAAACATCATTTAGACACTTATTCCAGTTTCGTGCTGACTGTCTAAGTCCATAGATGGATTTGTGCAATTTCCACACCTGGTTTGGTTTCTTACCCTCAAAACCTGGTGGTGGTAACATGTACAAATCTTCTTCTAGATCTGAATTGAGATAAGCAACATTTATATCAAAATGAGCTACTTGAAAACCTCTCTGTGCTGCGACAGCCAATAACATACGAAGTGTCTCACTCCTAGAAGTTGGTGCATACACTTCAGTATAGTGCAATCCTTTCCTCTGAGTGAATCCTCTAGCGACAAGTCTTGCCTTACACTGTGTCTGACCTGTTGCTGTAGTCTTAATTCTATACACCCAACGGCAACTCACTGCTTGTTTGCCCTCTGGTAGTGTTGTTGGTGTAAATACTTTCATAGTCTTCATAGATTCCATCTCTTTCTCCATTGCTGCGTGCCATTTACTAGCTTCCTCATCAGGTAATTGTAAAACCTCCTCATAACTCTCTGGTTCACACTGAGCTAAACCAATCCAAACACTCACAGCTGAGTAGTTTGAAGGAGAAAATCTCTCTGGTGGTTTACCTTTTGTTGTGCGAGATGAACGTCTAGGACCAAACTCAGACGCCCCCTCTGACCCAGTTGGACTGCTGGGCACAATTCTGGAATCACTAGCGTCAGAACTACTAGGACTACCTGAACCTTCTGATTTGACACGCCTTCTCTGTTCCACTGGACTAGACTGTGGTGAAGTTGGCTCAGACTTCACACCTCTTGGAGATACACTTTCTTGTTGATCAGTGTCATCTACCTGTGCATCTGGCTCAGAACCTACACCTGCCTCATCTTGTCCTACTACATTGTCAAAATTTTCACTTAGTACCTCAGGATTAGCGTGAACTCTAGTCCACCCTTTCTGCTCACAAAACTCTGCACTTCTACTGATTAGTATTTTAGATCCATCAGGATAGGCAAATCTCCAACCTTTTGTCAATGGCTCATATCCACAAAAAATCATTTTTCTAGATCTTGGCCCTCCTTTCCTACGTAATGGCTTTGGAATTAAAACATGGGCCTCAGAACCAAACACTCTGAAATAGCCTATCTTTGGTTTCTTACCATGTAGCAATGTGTAAGGAGCTTGACCTACAACAGAATTATAAGCTCTATTAAACACATGTGACGCAGTTTGCCATGCCTCAGCCCAGTAGCTTTTTGGCAAACCTGAATCCCTCAACATAGCGTCAACCGCTTCCTGCAAAGTTCGATTTCTCCTTTCAGCAACGCCATTCTCCTCGGGAGAATAAGGATTTGTCAACCTATGTGCTATGCCCTTATGTCTTAGAAAATTCTGAAGTGTTGTATTTATAAATTCAGTTCCTCTGTCTGATTGAATTTGGCGAACCTTTGTGGAAAAATCACACTCCACTGCCACAATCCAATCCTTTAGCTTCTGAGCTGCTTCACCCTTGGTTTTCAGAGGAAATACCCAACCATTTCTGGAAAAATCATCAACTATGGAAAGAATAAATTTAGCATTACCCAGAGAAACAGTTGGCATTGGACCACAAACATCAACATGTACAAGTTGAAAAGGTTCTGTAGATACCCTGGTTGACTTAGTATAACTACATCTCTTGACCTTTGCAGCTTTGCATGGCCTACAATCCAAAAACTTAGAACATGGTTTTACATTGCACCCTTCAGCACATTCAGACATTTTCTTCAAATACCCCCAGTTTAAATGACACATTCTACGATGGAGTAAATGGGCACAGCTATCATGTTTGGGAATGTTGGCACACTGTGCCTGCACTGCATTTGCATTGCTGCATCCCTTTGGAACTGCATCTGAGCTCACTGCATACAAACCATCTTTACAGTGCACTTGTATCAGCACCTTCCCATTCCTAGAAACAGAACATATGTTATTTTCAAACAATACAGAAAAACCATCTTTAACTAGAGCTGATACAGACAAAATGCCACGTGTCATGCCATTTAGAACAAAAACATTAACAGTAGTGTCCAAACATTTAATATACACTGTTGCAGCAGTATTCAGAGATTCTTTCTGCCCATTAGCCAATGTAATGCTCTTTGGTTGAGAAAGTTTCCTGCAGTTCTCATTCTGGATACCAGGTGGCGCTAGATGATGAGAGGCTCCACTGTCTAAAATGAAAACACAGTTGCTTGAAGATTGGTTCTTGAACATTGCCATAGACACCGACATGTGACCTCTTCCTCTGTAGCTGCGCTTGCCTCTCCCGGCTGCAGCTGACCTCGGCATCCCACGCTGTGGACTGTCTCTTATCTGGTTGCCATGGGAGCTAACCTTGGAGTTGGAAGACTGTGGGCAATTTTTCAAAACATGGCTTGGTGATTGACACCTGAAACATCTCCTTGCAGCTGCATAAACTTTCACTTCCCCCTCTCTTGGGGTTGAGCAGCCTGCACTCCCTTTGCTTTGCCCACCTTCATGAGCTCTTAGCTGCTGTTCATGAACAAGGCGTCCCGACACATAGGACATATTGAAATTGTCCTGAGGTAAAGCCTCCATAGTTAAACACAGTGTGTTATAACTTTTGTCCAAAGAGCTCAGAAGAATACAAACTTGTTGGTCTTCTGTAAAAGCCATATCCAAACAACGTAACTGGTTGAAGATAGACACCATTGCAGCAATGTGTTCTCTAATATCACCTCCTGGCTTTAACTTCATTTCAAATAGCTGTCTGTACAAATAAACCTTTGCACCTGGGGTTGTTCTACGATGTACCCTCTCAAGAGTGTCCCATATATCTTTAGCATATCTCAGACTTTGCACATGAACTAACTGGTTTGAGTCTAAACTCATAATTAACATAGCTTTGGCTTTGGCATTCCTCCTCACTGAGGCTTGGGCTTCAGCTCTCTGTGCAGCTGTGGCTGCTTGAGGCAACTGAGCTGGATCAGTAGGTAAATTGCTTAAACAGTCCAGCAAATTTCTAGCCTCTAGCCAGGCCTGAACTCTTACACTCCAGTCCAGATAGTTCTCAGAATTGAGACGTTGGAATGGCACATTAAAACTTTCCTGACCTTCTTCCATCTTGGGCTTCAATTCCCCCCTTCTGCTATTCACCAATAGCAATGGGCTCTTTTGGGAAATGCTACTCACGGCTCCTCCCAGTAAGATAGCTTTGAAGCTCCAAGTGTTGACTGGACCAGGGCCTTTCCAGTTGAGGGCGACCTCAATTTGCTTTTAGTACCGGCTGTACCACGAAGCAAAGAGATCCCAACCCTTTTTTACTGTCTCCAGACAGAGGCTTGAGCTCAGCAAAATTTGCTTGCAGTCAGGTTGGCTTCCAGGCTTCCATTCTCTGCCTTAGCTCTCTCTCCTAACTGCACTAAACTCCTGCACTGGCAAATTAGTTTTACAGGCCATAACCTTTGGCCCATAACGTTTGTGTCCATAACCTTTGGTCCCATAACCTTTGGACCCATAACCTTTTGGCTTTAAGCGGCCGTTAGCCAAAAATAATTCTCTCCAGCATACAGCTATGAGAGAAATATGGCAGGTCCGGCACACTTCCCTGCGTCGCTCTGCTTTGTTTATACCCAACTCCTGACACAGGGAATTAGCAGAGTAACTTCTCTTCTCAGGTTTCAGCGCAGCGGCTGTCTTCTGCCAGTGCTCTAGGTATAAATCACTCTAGCAGTCTGAGACAAAAGGAAAACTATCAGAGAGATTTTCTCCTTCAAACTACTCAGCTGTGAGTGTTTGGATTGGTTTAGCTCAGTGTGAACCAGAGAGTTATGAGGAGGTTTTACAATTACCTGATGAGGAAGCTAGTAAATGGCACGCAGCAATGGAGAAAGAGATGGAATCTATGAAGACTATGAAAGTATTTACACCAACAACACTACCAGAGGGCAAACAAGCAGTGAGTTGCCGTTGGGTGTATAGAATTAAGACTACAGCAACAGGTCAGACACAGTGTAAGGCAAGACTTGTCGCTAGAGGATTCACTCAGAGGAAAGGATTGCACTATACTGAAGTGTATGCACCAACTTCTAGGAGTGAGACACTTCGTATGTTATTGGCTGTCGCAGCACAGAGAGATAACACACTCAGCAGACGCCGACGCCGACGCCGCAAACACAGCTGATTACATTAATTTATAGAACAAACTGAAAAACACCTGGAAGATTCTTCCTCCTCCAACATTCCACTGCGCCTGACAGGAGATTTGGTCTTAACCCTGTAAGCACCAAATACTCCAACATCTAGGAAATCTTGATTTTACCCAAGACATACCAAACATTTAGTTTAGCAATGGAGAATTTTGTGGGCGGCGGGGGGGGATCACTTGAGAAATGTCATGAAATGAAACCTCCCTTTATAAAGAGATTTCAGTGCAGGGATTAGTACGTGTAAACCTCGCCTAAATAGTATGAGTGGAGACACTGGGCTCTGGGTGCCTCTGCCACACTCCTTCTCCCATAAAGGAAACAGATGTCAAGCTTATTGTGCCGTTACGTAGGTCAGCTCTGAGTCATATTGCTGCCTGACTCAAAGGACATTGCTGGCCCATGGCCCTTTTGGCAGGAGATGGATGGCGAGCAGAAGAAGCAGAAATCTGAGTCAAACTATGTACATACGGAAGGGGGATTCATTTCTTAACACCAGCAGCTGTTGGGACATGGCCTATGACTGCACTTGCACGTTGACTTCCTGTAGACGACACAAAATGATGTCATCTGTTTGCACCTGCATTGGCTGCCACCTTCTCGGCTTCCTCTGGCACTGGAGAACTCCCAAGAGGATTGTGGGACACAGGTGCACCACACAGGACGATCGAAACTGAAGCCCCGAAGCAATTTTTCCTCCAGGTTTAGCCACACATCTAATCAACTGCTGTGTACCTTCTCACTGAAATACAATATTGGTTTGGTTGGTTGGTTAGTTGGCTAAATTCAACTGACATCTTATCTTTCTGCATATAGCAACCAAAAGCAGCTAAGCCCCAGTGCAGTGGTAATAACAAAAATTTAAAAAATATCTGTTAGAGTTTAAACTCCATACATTTAAAATGTTGGATGAAAGCAATGAGAGACCATTTCTGAAGCTATACTCAAAAGAGATCTGCAGATCAAAGTCCCATCTGAGTAAAATATATATTGACCTGAGAGCAGATTGACATCAGCAAGGAGGCTAAGGAAACTATTCTTTTGATTACATATACATATGTATCATCAGGCCTTTACTGTAGAATAAAATTGACTAAGTAATACACATATGTAATGCTAGCTTTTAAAACAAAATCTTCCAGTATCAGCTTGTATTTGAATTTAGTCTCTTCTGTGCAGTGCTAGTCACACACAAATTTGAACTAATTTATTTGACACTTTTCTCCATTTGATTACTTTATCATCCTTATTAATATGGTATTATTTACTCCAGTTGACTTACGATAATGTGCACTGGTCCCCGATAGAGATGGGCACGACTCAGTGACATTTTCGTTTTCATTATGCAACGAAAACGAAAACGAAAATTTTCCAGAAAACGAAACGAAAAATTTTGCCGTGTTTTTCGTTTTCGTTACGGCAGACACACCACAATGAAAAGAATGCTAACGAAAATGAAAATTTTTCATTTTTGTTTTGTTTTTTCCGTTTCGTTTCGTAATGAAAACGAAAATGAAAACTGCGAAAAAAACCCGGAAAAATGAAAATGAACCGAAACGGACCCCTTAACGAAAAATGAAAAAAATTTTTTTTGAGTCGTGCCCATCTCTAGTCCCCGATACAGATCATTTCAGGAATTAACGCTGCACTCTATTGTGAAAAATCATAGAATCGTAGAGTTGGAAGAGACCTCAAGGGCCATCTAGTCCACCCCCCTGCCATGCAGGACCCCCCATCACAATGCTCCTGACATATGGCCATCCAGCCTCTGCTTAAAAACCTCCAAAGAAGGAGACTACACCACCCTCCGTGGCAGCATATTCTACTGCTAAATAGCTCTAACTGTCATGAAGTTCTTCCTAATGTTTGAATTGAATCTCTTTTCTTGTAGTTTGAGACCATTGCCCCGCGTCCTAGTCTCTGGAGCCATGGAAAACAAACCAGTCCCTTCTTCAATGTGACATCCTTTCAAATATTTAAACATAGCTATCATAGCCCCTCTCAGTCTTCTTTTTGTAAGGCTAAACATTCCCAGTTCCCTAAGCTGCTCCTCGTAAGATATTTCTTCCAGACCCTAAATCATCTTGGTCGCCTTCCTCTGGACCCGTTCAAAATGATTAACTTTATTTATCTCCCCCCCCCCCAACTTGTTCTTTTTAACCAATTTTTGATCTATTAAAGGATATATCTTCTTATTTTATGGCTGCTAGGTTCACTCTGGGTTATTGCATGAAACATTTATGAAATGTGAGTGCATAATGGGTGGAATCTTTTCACTTAGCATAGTGCCACTGCAAGTACAGTAGGCTCCTCACTAAGTTCCCTTGATCCAAATGGGCCTACTCTAGTTGTGCCTTACCATGCTAAACAACAGGATTTTTGGCCCGTGTCTCCTGGACTGTTCTTTATCTACATGATTATTGATATGACCTTACATTACAAGAGTTACAGAAAGTGAATTCAGATTGTTTAAAATTGCTGTGAACACTCACCACTGGTTTGTAGAAAACCACTTTCGCCCCCATCCACATGATCATAACCAATTGGCTTGGGAAGCCCTTCAGGGGAGCGCTTGGAGAACTTCGAGAGGTCGAAAGCAATTCGTGCTGAGCTCAAAACAAATCTCACATTACTGAAAGTTTACAAAAAAGGACTCAGCCTTTTCCAAAACATCCCCCTTCCACCAAAAGAAGAAACCCCTCCCCAAAGCTTGCATGTGCTACAACTATGACATCCCAGTGCAGATTTGTAAAATATTTCTTTATAGAAGCTGGGGGCCTGAGGTCTCCCTGATTATGTTGGACTCTAATCCTGTCCCCCTACCAGTTACCCCAAGCAGTGGGATTATGGAAGGAATTGTTCTGTGGGGCAATCGGTTATCCAACCACAAAAGTAGGGTGCCAGGCTCTTCACTCCTATTTATAATGCAGGCCCATCGTTTCAAATATTTCAAGAATCAGAATTATTTCTACAGCTTCTCTATCAAGAGACCTGGGGATGTTGATTAATTTATTCCTTTTAATTATGTGTTTCCCACTCCTATAGTAGTCAAGGTAGTGAACAAGTTAAAAACAAAACACACCTTATACATAATGAGAAAGAGTCTTCAAAAGGGAAAGCAAAGCAACTTCAAAGTAAAAAAAGGTAAACTTGAAGCACCAACATCTTCCTTCACTGAAGGTTCCTTGAGATAAAGTGGCCATGGCAGTGGAACCTTCTTTGTGGTTCGAGATGGGGTTCCAAGAGTCTCAGGCCTCTGTAGAAAAGAACGTGAGCAGATCCACACAATGCTTGTCACATGCCTCATTTCGCCAGGTTTTTCTGGGGCTTCATGTATCCTTGTTCTCCACTTGTTACCCACTGTTAGTTTTTCACTGCTTCTTTCATCTTTTTCTTCCTGTGAAAGAATGTTCAGGAGAAATAAGACAAAAACATGAGGTGCTCTGCATCTGGAAAACGCACTGTCTTTTGGTGCCATCTACCTAACTTCCAACAGAGGGGCAGTGGAAACTGTGGAGAATTTTTCCACCTAAGAATTTAATACTGAGACATACAGAAGGTTTAGGAAAACGTTTACTCATGCTGGCCAGTAGAGACAGCCACAGACACAAGAGCAATGTACGTAAAGACAGTCTATGAAACCAAAGATAGTATATAGTTGTATAGAAGACACACAAAAGGCCACAAGACAAGAAATGTAAATTGATAGGTTCCTGGTTTCATTTGGTCTTTCTTTGAACTTTCTTTCCCAGGAAGTTCTTTTGGAATTCTATTTCTTGGGATGTTCCTTTAAAATTTCTTGAGGAAGAAGCCTGAGTATTTTATCGTTTTATCATATCATTGCTAAAAGTAGGGTAAGGTATGCTTCTCAGACAATGGCCGTCTTCCTCATGGTTCACTGAGGGACAACTATCTACACTGGACTTTGCTATGCATATGAAATTCATTGGCTGTCTTTCTATAACTGCTAATATACATGGTTATATAAAGTTGCAATGAGTGGGGTCTCCACAAAACAAGGCACCCTATCTCCCTTTTCCTAACAAGAGTAGTGTAGTAAAAAGGTTTGTGTCAAATAAGCTGGTGTTGCCCTAAACATATCCGATCTTGCCTGATTTTGGAAGCTAAGCAGGGTCGGCCCTGGTTAGTACTTGGATGGGAGACCACCAGGGAATACCAGGTGCTGTAGGCGCCTGGAGTAGGAACTGGCAAACCACTCCAGTATTCCTGCCAAGAAAACTCCATGGACATGGGGTCACAAAGAGTCAGTCACAACTATAACAACACAACACACACACAGGCATCCTTGTCAAAATTCACCAATGCTTGATAGGTTAACTCCGTCTTCCTGAATTCTAAACAGAACTATTCTGGAAGCAAGTGTCATCCCCCACCTCCCAGAAAGACCAGTACTGAGAAGAAGCCTGGCTGCCATATTCTAGAACAGTGTAGTTTCTGAGCAGCTACTCAGGTGGGCAAGATATCTCTGGATTTATTACAATAACCTCCCCTCCCGTCCAAAGCTTTACATCAAAAAGTTTCATTTTCAGGCTGTTGTTGCAGGTGGTTGGTGTGGGAACAGACATGGCACTCAGACAAATACTTCCTTCTTTGAGGAGTAAAACCTACTGAGGTCTGATGTGGAGAGGAAAAACTCTGGGGTGGAAGGGAAATGATTCAGCACTTCCCCACCCCTTCTACTTGTCCTCTACGCTAAGCCCTTTTGTTTTAACATTCAGTGAAAAGAGAAACCCACAACCTATAAGGAATACAGCTCCCCCCCCCCCGAGTCCAATTCTTCTTCTGAATTTTCAGTTGGTTTCCAGATATCCCACTTGTACAAGGTAGATACGTTAAGAGGACTACAGGGCTGTCCACCCCTTTTCTTGTACAATCCATGTCAGCTTTCCAGTCTAATAGAACGTATCCAACCCACCCACCTCTCTGCCCTCCATAAGAGGATCCCTCCCTGGAACAAAAGTGCAAAGCCTCGTTCTCCTTCTATGCTTCTTAAAGCTAAAAGGGAAGCTGTCAACTCCACTCCTTTGAAGAGTGTCTGTTTCTTCACTAGGGGCATTTTATTTTTATTCAGCAGCTCTGCCCCTAAATTTGTCATCAAAAGGAACATTACCTCTGTCTGCATGCACTGACACAGCAGCCTAAATTTGTGATCTTTTGGGAGACACAGATGGCAATCATCCTTCCAGGGCACCAGTCAGGCTTGATGCAATAAAATGGCCAAAATGAGATAGGCAGGGGAAATGCTTACCTCTAGAATAAACAACAGCAATAGCAGCAGCAGCAGCAGCAACAACAACAACAACAACACATTTTGACTTGCTGTGTCTGAGCAAAAGTCTATCTAATCCAGCAGTGTCACCAACAACTAGCCAAATGCCACTGTCATTGTATAAACAAGAGAAGCAGAGGAAAAAGCATCTCCTGGTGCTCATCCACAGCATCCAGCAATCTGAGCATACTGCCTTAGCATATGGAGGTTCCATCTTTAGCTGTCACAGCAAATGAACACTCAGAGAGATCTCCCTTGCCACTAGCCAGCCTGACTGCTTTGGTTCCGCCTTAGATCTTCTCGCCACCTTCACATATCTGTGCTTCTCACTTCATTTTGCTAGGCTTAGTTACTGTACTACGCCAACAGATAGTGGAGCCTTAACATCCACACACACGAAGCCCATCCCCCCCTTAAACTCATAGAGACACATAGACTGGCTTAAGAAACAATGAAGAAAGTACTAGCACCTATGCTAATACTTTTAGGAGGTACCCCCCACCCATGTGTGAACTGAAGAAAGTGAACTGAAGAAGGCTGGGAAAATCCTTAAGCTACCTCTGTTCGTACCTAAACTAAATCAGGGCCCTGCATAGGTACTTGGGAGTAAGGGTATGACGATGGTATGCATGCTATACATTTCTTCTTCTTCTTCTTCTTCTTCTTCTTCTTCTTCTTCTTCTTCTTCTTCTTCTTCTTCTTCATCATCTGGTGCCATCTGACACATGGCAGCATTTTCCAGGGCTTTCTAGGTAGAAAGTACTCAGAAATAGTTTACCATTCTCTTCTTCTGGGGGCATCCCGGGGACTGTGCAGCTTGCCCAAGGCTACTTAGGCAGGCTCTTTTCCACATTGGGGAATCGAACTCCCAACCTCTGGCTCTGCAGACAGGTGCCTCTTTCTGTGAGCTATGCAGCCAGCTTATAGTCCAGCATCTAGTTTAGCTGTTTGCCATCACTGTGTGATAGTGATTGTGCCTTATAGCCCCAAAAGAACCATGGTTGTAGCAGGATCACCATCAGTCCGATGTTCCAGCTGGATGACTGTGGCTTTCAATCGAGCTGAAAAGCAATGCCACTTTTTCTGCCATGTGGTGGAATTCACCTACCCCTTCTCTAGAGCTGGCAGGGTTAAGACAGCAGATGGAAATTGGAAGCTGCCTGATGAGTTTCTGAAAGGACCAGGGCGTAAGATGCACTGCAAACGACCCCCGGTGCCTTGCTTTTCTGCAGGGCATGTTTTGACAGACATGTTTCATTTCCAGGTATGACATCTGGAATTGCAGATGGAAAGGAAGATGGGCTACAATCCAGGTGCTGTATTTGAAGGCATACATCACTTGCTTCTGAATAGAGAAAGCATGGGGCTCAGAGAGTTTGATTGTGGGCACCAAAGTTCTTCACCAGTTTCTTTTGGTTACACCATTTAAGGGACAGAGGTCAAAGCCCGGAAAGATCTGGATAGGCAAAGCTCTTACCTTTCAGTCCCTAGCCCTGAAGGCAGGACAGTGGAAAGCCTGATATAAAGGCAAAATCTTAAATGTTTTCCCCTGAACCTTTCTCCCCAACCAGTCAATGGCTCTTCTTCTTGGATAATTGCATCATTTCTTGGGACTTTGTGGGTCAGTGAAGTTTGCTACTTCATTGTAATGGAGCGTGACAACCCTCAGAAAGTGGATGGCTAAAAACTAATTATTCCCCATCTCTTCATGTTCTCAATTTTTTTGAAAGTTCAGGTAGTGGCAAGCAGAAAGATGGGAAACCCTCCTAGAGGATGCTTCAGGCAAGTTGAAATGGCCCGGTAATAGCATTAAGATGAATATTTTAAATGCATGTGTCTGTCTATATCACTTTATATTTCTTGACTGTGCTAGAGTAGAAGGGGCAGGGCTGGGATGTTCGGTCAAAGTTGCTAATAGAAAACGTTTAAAGTAAAAAGTAAAGTGTTCTGCTTATATACTGCCCCATGCCATTTCAAGTAGTCTCTGGGTGGTTTACAGTTTAATTACAGTATGCAAGCTCATAGAGCAAAATAAGGCATGTTTGGGGGAAAGCAACCATTTCTGTATTTGGCAACAGGTCAAAGTTTGAAATGGAGGGACGCCTCTTGGCATGTGCAGAGTGCCTGGTTGGATGTCAATCCTGAGCGAAGACAGCCACCCGCCTCGCCACATCTCTCTTTTTGGGGAAGGGTCCCGCATAGGTGCAGAGGCGGCGCCTGCTAAAGAACTGCTACCCATCATCTTTGAAGCCACGCAAGCCACCGGTGGCGGGGGTCTCTCTCTCTCTCTCTGTGTGTATCTTCCCTCCCTCTCCCTGCTGATGATGGAATTTCCGCATCTCGCGCCGGAGGCTGCCCGGGGAAGCCGGGCGACGAAGGGCGGGCCACACGATTCCCCCCCTCCTCTGGTCGTTGGGGAACAAGGCGAAGGTCGCGCGCGCGCGTGCGCGCCTGCTCCCCAGACTCTCGACGCGCCCCCACCCATCAAGTGGTCAACCTCCCCCCCGCCGCGAACGAAAGCGCTCAAAAAGGCGGCGAATTCCTCTGCAAACGTGGCGCGCCATTTCAGCGGGGAGCGCCTGGCGTGACACCACAAGCCCCTCCGCCCCCCCTTTTTTTTACCTACGTCCGGCTAGCTGGCTGGCGCGAAGAGTGGCGAGAGCCGCTGGCGATGTAGTTGATCGGAGTAGTAGCCCAAACGAAGAGTGACGGGGTGGGGGTGGGTGGGTGTCGAGTGCATGTGCTACGGTATGCTGAAGGCGCCCCTCGCTCGCTTCCCTCGTTGCCTCCTCTCCCTCCCACCGTCTCCTTCTCGCCGCCGCGGATCGCTCCAGTCTCGCTTGACGCAGCCCGGGCGAAAACACCGCCGAGAGACGCCGCCGCCGCCGCCGGTGCAGCGAGGGCTACCGAGGGGGTCACCCTGGAAGATGCTGCTGCTGCTTGCTTCCTCCCGCCTGGCCGCGTAGCTCCCTCGAGTGATCTCTGCCGGAGAGCAGGCGCCCCACGGTCCGAGCGAGCCCCGCTGGAGGCGCGCGTTCAAAAGGGGCGCCGCGGGTCCGCGCTCGCAATCGCGGTAGCGGCGGCGGCGGCAGCAGCAGCAGGTCGATCGGGGGAGCGAATGGCAAAGTTGGCTTGAAGTGGGACAGGCGGCGAGCGGAGGAGGAGGCGGAGGAGGAGGAGGCGGAGGCTACATTGTGGGGCAGCGGGTGGGGCGAGCGGGGAAAGTTGCGGCGAGCGGAGACAGGAGGGGCGCAGGGAAGAGTCCCGGGGTGGTGGTGCTGGTGGTGGTGCTAAAGGGGGTGGTGGTGCTGGAGGAGGAAGTGGTGGTGGTGGTGTCGGCGGCGGCGGCAGTTCAGGATGGGGACGCTGCGGGATTTACAATACGCCTTGCAAGAGAAGATCGAGGAGCTGAGGCAACGGGATGCCCTCATTGACGAGCTGGAGTTGGAGTTGGACCAGAAAGACGAACTGATCCAAAAGCTGCAGAACGAACTGGACAAGTATCGCTCCGTGATCCGGCCCGCCACCCAACAGGCGCATCAGCAAAACACCACCACCTTGCAAGGGGAGCAGAGGACCAAGAGGCAGGCCATTTCCGCCGAGCCCACGGCTTTTGATATCCAGGACCTCAGCCATGTCACCTTGCCTTTCTACCCTAAGAGCCCACAGTAAGCCAAGGGGTTAAGCGTTGTGTCCGTGTGGCGTCCGTCCCCGTGGTGTGCTCGCGCTCCCCTTGTACTTGTCTCTCTGTCGCCCATACGCTCGCCTGGTGGATCCTTGTGCGCCGCCTTCTGCTTTCCATCGCTTCTTCTTCCCCCCTTTCTCATCTACAGAAATCTCGAGCTCCCCCCGCCTCTCCTCACATGTTTTGTCGTCTTCCTCCTGTCTCCTAGCCCTAAACTCTTCTGTCTCGGGGGCTGCCCGTATTTCCAATTCCACCTTTAGCTGCACCATAGATATTCTTCCGTGTTCTTTTCAGACGACAGTGTCTCCTAATCCTTTAAAAAAGAGAGAGAGAGAGAGAGTCCCTTGAGTGTGAAAATATGGGTTGGCCCCCCCCCAATTGTCTCCCCCCGGGCCCTTAAATGATTATGGTAGCAACAGCCTCTGCAGACTGTCTCCTCCAGAGTGGCATGTTTTTTCTATCTGAGCTTTTGTTTTCATTGCAGCTTCTGCCCTGAATTTAACAAGGAACTGGTGTCTGGACTGTGTGAACAGTATTCACTGACAGGAGGCTGAGGGGAAAGTGCACTCATGCCACCCACAAGGTGTTTATTTACTTAAACAGGAGTTGTTGTTGCTCTCCTGGGTTCCTGAGGCTCTCTCTCCCCCCCTCCTCTGTGCCAGGCCAAAAAAATTAAAAAAGGATTTTGAGCAATTTCTTTTATCATTCACACATTTAAGAAAGAAAGGGAGGAGGTAGTCTCAAGTGCTTAATCCGTGGCATTTATCTGTAGCTTTCTACAGAACTGCTTTGCACTGAAAAAAAAATTAAGAAAAAAGCCTGCAATGCTGGTTGCTACTGAGCTGATGTACGTTGACCAGTTACAGCTTTTCCACTCGACTCCCCCCTTCCCTTTTTCTTTCCCGTGGGAACAAAAAGATTTGTACTAGCCCTCCCCTTCAGTGCCTTGCTCGACATCTGTAGGAGCAGTTTTGCCTTGGTCCACTCCGGAACACAGAAGTTTCTCCTTCCATTTTGGGGAAGAGTTCTTGCTTATTTCTTTTTTTATCCCTTTGACCCTCTCTCCCCCTCGATCAGTTGCTCTGGTCCTTGGTAGTAGAAGGCTTTGGATCTCCTTACTTGTTTGATCCCAAGCTTTGTCTGTGCATCCTTAGGTCTCTGGTTGTGCACAACGAAGGAGCATAAGGTTGAAGACCTACAGAAACAAAGTAGGGTGGTGCTTCAGCTCTCAGAACAAAACTGCCCGGGGGGGGGGGCACACCTGCTTGTGTCTCAGCATCCTTGTATGTCACTCCTAGAGGGATGCTGAGAGACGCTTGTTGTGATTATTCGTTGTGCAAAAGAAGGACACTTTGCATACACTTTGCAGTTCTTTCAGTTGTTACTGTCACACGTAGCAGAACTCTTCCTTAGCATGCAAAATGTGTGCTGTGGCAGCCTCATTCTGTGCAGCAATTTGTGGAACGTAGGTTACCTGGGGAGATCTCGGTTCTTTCTATCTGTCCTGGCTGTCCTGCTGGCTGGAAAAGAGAGAGGGGGGGGATCTGGAGGTGTGCTGCCCATGTTGGTCCACATGAGTTTCCAAGCTAGGCTTTCCCTCTTTTCCCAAGCACGTCCTTGGCTGTCCCTAGGGCGCAGCATCACCAATGCAGGACTTCCTCCTTCGCCACCATCAATCACTTCTTCCTCACATTTCTCAATCTCTTCCAAGAAGTCTAATCCACTTCACAGCTCATCAGGTCTACAGAGGCTGTCTAACTGACAAGGCTTTTTAGAGAAGGGACAGGGGGAGGTTCTTCTGCCTGCTCTTTCTGACAGCTGGAGTGAGAACTTAAGAGAGGTAACCAACTGATGCTACAGAGTGTGAGCCTTCCTTACCAGCTTTGTGTGTGTGTGTGTGTGTGTGTGTGCGTGTGTGTTCGGGGGGACCAACCTGTGCTTGCAAAAAGGAAGCTGTATGAGTTGCAGTCAGATACCGTAGGAGTAATGATCCTGAGAAGATAGGCTGTCTGACCCTGTGGATGTTTACTCCATTGTAACCCCAACTGAGTTCTAGGGAGAGGACTCCGTGGGAAGGTTATTGTAAAAGCATGTCATAGTAATAATGTGCTCTCAAGTTGATTCTGACTGATGGAAACCCTTGTTACAGATTTCTAGGCATCGAGTACTCAAAAGTGATTTACCATTCCTTTCTTGTGGGGATGCCCTGGGCTCATGCAGCTTACCTAAGTGTACTCAGGCTGGCTCCTCTTCTGGTATGTGAAGCAGGGAACTATCCAGATACCTAATCCACTGAGCTACCCAGTCAGGTAAAACCCAGTATATTCAGTCAAGCTTACCTCTGAGAAAAGATGGTTGTGATTACTCTGCAATATGCAATACTGAAGGGTCCAGGAAACAGTTATCAATATACATACCCCCCCCAAAAAAACTCATCTCTGTTGTCATGGAATAAGTGTGTGTGTGTTTTGCCTGTCGATCCGCAATGCATTAATTTATCAAACAAGTGTTTATCAAACAAGCATCAGCTCTAGTACTTGAGGCGTATGCTTTGGTGTAATCCATTAATCCAGAGGGTTGTACTCTTAAGTAAATGTGAAGCAAACATACAAAATAATACTTTTTCTGAACCATACCTTTGGGTAAATAAATAGGTAAATCCAAGAAGATACCATAATAATTCGGTCTTTGTGTTCCATACATGCAGTCATTAAAATGGGCTACTCTAGACAGAGATCTGAACAGAAAGTGAAATGAATCCATTCTATATACAGTATGCAATACAGACTAACTAGAGATGGGCATGAACCATCAGTTCAGCAGCTCATCCCAGTTTGTTTACTAGCCTCGAAGGCACTTCAGCACCCTGCCACCTCTGGTGTTGCCCACTCAGAGGCAGCATCCCAGCTTCTCTGCTGTCCGGCCTCTGGGCACTGCCTCTGAGGCGGTGCCTGATAGAGGGGGGAAGGGCACCAAACTGCCAAACACCTATTGTGACAGTAAACGAAGCGGGACAAACTGCCCATCTCTAAGTCTGACATATTAGAAGACAGAAGATGGGCTAAATCAGTGGTTCTCAACCTGGGGGGGGGTCGGGATCCCTTTGGGGGTTGAACGACCATTTCACAGGGGTCGCCTGAGCCAGTGAAGAGAAAGGCACAAACATATTGGGTCAGGTAGAGGAGGGGGAAGAAGGGGGGAGAGTGAATTAAAGGTTGATAGGTTGGAGGGGATGTCAGCCGGAGGCTGTGACTGGCTGACGGTGCCTGTAGAGTACCGTGTAAGTTCTCTATGGCACCTGCGGCAGTGGCTTGCCAAAGGGGGCTTGTGGCCTCTTCCAAGCAGGGCAAGGGGTCACCACAACATGAGGAACTGTATTAAAGGGTCGCAGCATTAGGAAGGCTTAGAACTAGAGATGGGCACGAACAGAAAAAATGATGTTTCGGTTTTTCGTTTCCGTTACCAGACGCGATTCGATTCATTTCCGTTTATCGTGACATTTTTTCAAAAAGCTTCGTTCCGTTTGTTCATTTATTCATTCTTCGTTTTGTGTGTGTGTGTGTGTGTGTGTGTGTGTGTGTGTGTGTGTGTGTGTGTGTGTGGTGCTTGTGCAACTGTGCCTGGGGAAAACAGTGGGCTTAATCTTCCTTCCAGCCACTGTGGGGTGGGGGAAAGAGCTCCCCCAGCAAGCGCCTCTCAGCTGCTCTGTGCTGGCCCCAAGCCAGCGCCTCTCTGGTGCTCAGCTGGCTTCCCTGCACCCCTGGAAAGGAGGTGCAGGAAGCCAGCGAGGAGCAGCTGAGAGGTGGGGTGGGTGGGGAACATAAGTTTCCCATAGGAGAGGGGAATAATAGTTTAAAATGTCTCCTACCTGGTGCTGGTCCGGGTAGCACTTGATCGCAGTAAAAAAAAAAAGCCAATGATGGTAGCGCTTGGTCGGCAATAAAAAAATAAAAATAAAAATAAAAAATAAAAGGAGCACCAGCAGGGCACCAGGGGTGGTCTGGTTGGCACCCTAACATGTTTAAAAACATAATAAAAATCCCCAGCTCTGACGGGGCTGCAGGGGCCGTGCTGTGGGTGCTGAAAGAAAATAAAAAACAAACAAAAAAAGCCCCGCGCTACAGAAACCCAGAAGTGAAAGAAGGGCCCACCCAGCCCCAGGGGACACACAGTGGGTGCTTGAAAAAATAAAAATTATGGGGCCCCAGGCGTGCCCTGGTCAGCACCCTAAAATAAATAAATAAATAAATAAATAAATAAATAAATAAATAAAACCAAGCATGGACGGGGCCCCAAGGGCAGAACAGTTGCTTTTAAGAAAAACACACCCGCACTACAGCTGTAGTGTGAGCCAGGAACCCGGAAGTAAATGGGTCATCAGGAGTGGGGAAGATAAGTTACAGGGATCCCTCTTTTCCCCGACCCCTGGGGAGGATGAAGAGAGGGCTCTTTAAACTAATCTGCTCCTGATTACAGCGCTGAGCGCGCGCTTGGTGCTATCATCAGGAGGGGGAAGAAGATTAGTTTAAAGAGCCTCCTTATCCACCCTACCCCATGGGGAGGGGGAAGGGGGATCTTTAAACTAATCTCCCCCTCCCAATGGGAAACCTGTTTTTCCCACCCCACCTCTCAGCTGCGGAGCTCTCACCTTGCGGATCTCTTGCATTGGCCACAGGGCCATTTTCAGAGAGGTCCTGCCGCCCTGCCATGGGCTGGACCCCTTCTCAAATGGCCTGCTTGGCACAAGGGGGTCCCCCTAGTGCCAGGTGGGTCATTTTTGAAGGGGTCCAGCCGATGACAGCTCGGCAGGATCCCACTGAAAATGGCCCCATCGCCAGCGTGGAGCATTTTCAGGGCGGCGAGAGGGGGCTCCGATCCAGCCTCCGCCCGAGGAGACCGGATCTCAGCCCTTTCCTTACCGACTCCCCCATGGAGCCTGACAGCCCTGCGCCGGTGGGCTGTCAAGCTCCATGGTGGAGGAGGGCGGCGAGAGGGGGTGGAATCTGGTCTCTGCGCGCAGAGACCGGATCTCAGCTCCTTCTCTACTCCGCCCCCGAAGCCGGAAGCTGGAAGACTGGACCAGGAAGGCCAGCAGCAGCAGCACCGGCAGCAGGTAGGAGCAGAGGACTTATCGGGCAGCCAGGCCAGTAACGGAAACAAACAGAACCAAGAAAATTTTCTTGGTTCTTTTCGGTTCGAGCCTGGCCCGTCGAAATCGTCGTTATTCGTACCGTTACGTAACGGTAACGGTAACGGTAACGGATAACGGTAACGACAAATTGGTTGTTTCGTGCCCATCTCTACTTAGAACCACTGGGCTAAATAGTCCTCAGATTTCAACTCTGTATTATTGTTGTACTAATGCTGGTTTAAATTCACATCTGTGTTTATGGCCTCTCTCCATTTTTTCACACATGTAATCACATATCCCCTAACAAAAGTTTCAAAAAAAAATAATCCCCAGCTTCAAGAACTTTCCCTCTATTCGTGGCAAAAGTGGACTGTTTAGAGAGGCAGTTGCTGAATCTCTATATCATTGCCATATTGCTGCTGAATAATGTGAGTAATCTCTTCCATTAACTTTCAGGGTAAATTAACCCAATCTGGTGTACAGAGGAATCAAACAGTGGGCCTGCCACAGGGTCAGCTGGAAAGTGCATTCAAGTGTCTTACATATTCAGTGCTTTTTTAATGAGGATAATCCCATGTTAGGTTTCTCAAAGAGACGGAAATAAACAGTGCTCTTAAATGGTTGTTATGCATAATAAAGAGCCGCCCAGATGAAGAAACAAAACAAAACAAAGTGTATTTTTTCCTCTCACATTGGTGTTATGTTCTTCTGAGAGTGCATAATACATAAACGCCTGTTAAAACAAATGCCCCAGTTTACATTCTGTTCTACTGAGATATGAAACACAAAAAGTTTACAATGCCATAAATGCTTTGTTATCCTACCTGGGGATACTTGGGCAATGAAGCTTAGAGGATAGAGTGAAAATTGATCCCAACCACTACCCCTATCCCTGCAGTTTTAGGATGCATGGGATGGTTATCTGATTCCTAAACCAGCCTTTTATTTCTTCAAGTGTGACAAAATGATTTCCTTGTTTACTTGATGGCTACTGTCCTTCTGAATGTGGGGTGGAATGCGCCAGTGAATGCAAAAGATGTATAAATCTGTTTGCTTTTCTAAACCGTTCTCCCCATGTTATAAATAAAAGGATAAGACTGTCAGTTAACTGGATTTACTGTCAGTTGTATCTAGGACCAAATAGAAGGGAACATAGAATTTATTCTCTAGGGGTGAGTTAGAAGACAGAATTCTTATAAAAGCCAAACAACAGGGCATAGCAACATCAGGTTTGGACACAGTACACAGGAAGTTGCCTTACATGGGTAATTCTAAACCTTTTGCCTTCTAGGTATTTGGAGCTCACATCCTAAAATCTCTGCCAATTGGCAGTGTTGGGTTGGAATGGAAGCCTGAAACATTTGGAGGGCAAAAAGTTGAGAACTACAGCCTTATACAGTTGGCTAGATCCAGTTCTCCCGAGTGCCAGGAAATGTCCGCCCCATCACTTGCTACCTGATTCTTTTAGGAGGATCTATAGGAAGTTAAACCTAGAGTCTTCTTAATTAATGTGTAAAGCATATCACATGGGGCACCTCCAGATGATACTGTTGGAAATCCCTTTTATACTTCCCACCCGAATTATCATTTCTGATCTGCATGTATTCAAGGTATGATAAAGGAAAAGTTGCAAACCTTATCTCTCTGTTTGGTTGGCAGGTGTGTGGCAGCAACCTGCTGGATTTATGCATTGCCTCATCATAGGGATAAAATGATTGAGCCATAAAATGCTAAGCACCACAGGATGGAAGAGAGACAATGACAAAGTGTTGAGAGTGTGAGGAGGAAATAAAACACCAGCAATAAAACAAATTCCCTTGGGGGAGACCATGTGATGAGGAACAGAAATGTAGGAAGTGAATAGACACTCTGCATCGTGCATTCCTTAGAACTAGAAGAGGAATGAGAGAAGATCCATTACGACAGAGACAGGAAAAGTCTAAAGACAGCCTACAAAGCCCATTTGCAGGATTGCCCTGGCATTCTTCCTGTGCTTTCTCTCTGTAGTTTTAAAGCATCTGGAGGGTAGAGGGAAAATTATCAGTATTTTTCCCTTCCTGCTGCTTTCCCTGTTCAGAAAGGATATGTTGAAAGGACAGTTATAATAAATCTTGCTTTGAAGCTTTTAAATAAATTTGAGGAAAATCATCTGTTTTCCTTCATGCTTGCTGTCAGAACTTTTAAAAAGAAAAATTGTGGAATCTGAATCTCTAAAGAAGAACAATCATATCCTTCCCATGGCATTTGATTTCCTTTCAGGGTGTTCTTATAAATCTTAATATGGCTTTTTGGTCATCCGTGAAAAGGCACTCATCCTTCACAGGGAAAAAGACACAGGTAACTGGTGGCTCATGTCAAGATGCACCATTTATTAGTAGTATCACCTGTGTAGTCATTTTTTTTTTGCAAACATAGCTCCTTTGGGCCAATTTAATGTAATTACTGGGAACTCACATAAGGTCAATGAAATACATACCAAATGTACAGGTCTTCTAAAGGATGAAGTATGGACTCTAAGCATAAACCTCCATGAACAGCCTATCCCTTCACTATTTGATTCTGCTGGGAGCTGAACCAATTAGCCATTTAGCACAATCACCTTTGCTGGTGATATGTATAACCATCAAGCTTCTCTGAGAGTTAACCCTCAGGATCTTTTGCCATTAGGGATTGTTATTTCCCTGTCATGTGAAAGAGAAGCAGAGGGGGGCCTCATTATATCTAAGCTAATGTTTATGAGCGCTAGTTCTCCCTTACAGTAGGGGTAATTAACTGGTTAATGAAGATAGCGTTTCACTTGCCTGGATTGTAAGGAGTCATAAAGGTATTAGAGTAGTCTGTCCTCATGGGGACACATGACTACTGCCATTTTATGAAGTTTCCCTAGTCTTTCCTACTGTCACAAGCCAGTATTATTTTGAAAGGGCTGCAGGTTACATTATGTTGTGCTTAGCATGTTTGCTTTGCTAATGTTGAAAACTTGTATCTGAAAATAGATGTTTACAAATGTGACCTCATATTATGTTTTCCAAGGCTGCAACAAACAGACAGACAAAAACAAGGAACACCTTTAGAAGTTTGCCATCATACATACAGTATGTGTTTGGTTTTGACGATTTAAAGTATGTTTTAAACGGTAGTACAGTATATGGACAACACATTTGCTGTATTGTACAGAAAACCAAGTATTCCAATTTCCTGGAAGAATAATGAATATGTAGCTCACTCCCACTGATCATGCTTCATGAGAAATAAATGGCATTTATTTTAGTGGAATCTACTTACCAGTTGAGTGCACAATGCCTATTGAAACCTATTGCACAATTACAGAGTCATTAGTAGGCAGTTGATTTTGTTCTGCAAAATTGCCTCTGCTGTTTATTTGGGGTGCTTTGCCAATGTTTTATGGTGACTCCAGAGCCTGTCCTCAAACTGAGCCCAAAGGTACTAAACAAAAAGTAACATGCTTTTGCAAGTCCTCATTATGTACATGTAGACTAAATTCGATTTTGATCTAGACTGCAGACTAATTCGTATGAATGGGAGGGGAGGGAGGAGATTCAAAGTGTGTGTGGTTGTATTTGTTTTTACACAAGAACAGTATAATTAACTGACAGAGCTGGAGAAGTACAGCACACATGTTAGAGCTTGCTTGAGAGCTTTTGCTGCTGTAAGTGGGACAGAAAGAGAAATCCTGGACAAAGTAAGCTGCGTTTCAGAACTTCCTAAATGCCATTAAAAAGCCCTTGAATCAAAGGGCCTGATCACATTAGAAAAATGTACTCCAGTTTTAATGATTATTTTAATGCCTCTGTTGTATCAGTGCAGATATTTTCCTAGTTACTTGGTATATGTATACTGGCTGGAACATCCCAGTAGTTTTTATTTGTACTGAACCATCTCATCCAGTTTGGAACATTATCCTCAGCTACACAGAAATGGCCAGGAAACTAGACCAAGTACTTTGCATGTGTGTGAGATAGGAGAGAGATGCACAAAACTTGAGCGCTTTCCTCCTTTAGGTTCTTTATGGGCACAGAAGATGGGAGGTGGGGAGGGTGGACCAGGAGATGGTATCTCAACCCACCTGCTCCACAGATCCTTGCAAAGTGGGCTGGTCTAGCTCAGCTACAGCTGCTTCTTCCCGGCCATTCTCCACCATTGAGGAAAAGAGGGAGGCGGGGGCGGGGGGAAGAGTGAGAGCGCGAGAGAGAGAGCGCACACACTCAGACCAACAATGGCAAAGGGGAAAGATGGATGCTACAGCAGCCATGGCGGCTGCTACAGGGTTAGGAGACAGGCAGGCATCTTGGTCACTGGGAGTGGGAGTAGCAGAAGCAGAGCCTTAAAGCGCATTATCTCGCTCTCTGTCCACAACCCCTGCCTATGACACCTGCCTCTTTCCGTCTTTGAAGGGAAGCGGGGAGCCACTGCAGCTTGCCTTCTGACCCAGAGATGGGCTGAAAGAGGACAAGACAGTGAGTGGGCTTTAGGGCTCCATTTCCTTTGCTGCCTCTCCTGTGGTTCTCCTGCTGCTGCTGTGCAGGGAAAGAATGGAAAGGGATGTGCACATATGTCATACCAGTAAGGAATAAATCAATACAACTTAGGTAGAAAATAAACTGACCCTTGCGACAAGGGGGAAATAAGGCCACAAATACACTGCTGGCCAGGAAAATGTTTTGATCATTGCCATGTGTCCTGAAATCTATGTACAGTATTGATTCTTCTCCATACTGTGGATTGAGATGTTCAGACACTTTTATTAGCTGTATTCACTAGGTAGGGGTCCTCAAGCTTTTTAAATGGGGGGCGGCGGCGGTTCATTGTCCCTCAGGCATTGTTGGGAGCTGGACTATCATTTTTAAAAAAATATGAATGGGGCAGAAAGGGGGGGGAGAGTTGGGGGCTACTGCCACCACCTCTATAGTTGGCCTAAGACCTGGGTTATGGAGGCAGTGAGGGAGATACACACTGCTGAGGCCATCTCTTTCCATCCATCGCTCACCAGCAGTGAGCGACCCAGGCAGCACAGCAGTGGCGGCTACAGGGGGCTGTGTGGGGCCAGGAGCGCCCAACCATGATATTGGCAGTGGAGGAGGCAGAGGCAAGGTGCAGAACCAGGGTGGGGGTTGACGGGGTGGTGGTGGTGGTGGGCCCTCTGCCACCTGGACAGAGGAAGAGGAGGAAGAGCCTTCAAGAAACCTCCTCCTAGCCAAATAGTTCTGCCTGCTGTGCTCCCCTTGCCCATTTGCTTTCTTGCTTGACTGGCTGGCTGGCAATGCCGCTTTCCATTTGCTAGAGGAAGCTTCAGAGCTTCATCGGAGCAGGCCTGTGGGGGGTGGGGTGGAGAAGGAGGAGGAGAGGAGGGTGGTCCAAGCGGTACTGGCAGCTCCTTAGGAGAACTACTTCTCCCAGAGTCCTCAACACCCAGTGTTACCCTCCCCTCTTCCTTCTCCAATCCACACACACCAATGGGGAGGGTAACATTGGCTGTCGAGGACGCCAAGAGAAGTAGTTCTCCCAAGGAACCACCACTACGGCTTGGGCCACTCTTCTCTTCCTGCTCCCCCAGTTTCCCTGTCACTGCACTCAAGCCCTGAAGCCACCTCCACAACCTTTGTCTGCCTTGGAGGAGGAGGAGGAGGAAAGGAAGGCTTCCTTCCTCCCCTTTGGGGTCCTCCGCCCCCCCCCCCAAACCAATCCAAATAACTCACTCACTCATTCACACACACACACACACACACACACACACACACACCAGCCCAGCCCCATTCCTACTGGAGGCTCTGGGGGGGAGGAGGAAACAGAGGAGGCAATGCAGAGAGAGGGGGGGCTCTCTAGGAATGAGTCTGCCTCTCTCCCCCTCTTCCACAGGTGGATGCTCTAGAAATGACACTGCCTCTCGCTTCCCCTCATTCATCTATCTTTGCCTTTCCCCCCTTCATCCGCCTTCCCTTCCCAGCATTTGGCGTGAGGGAGTCCATACAGAGGGGCCACGTCAGGCCCAGTGGGAGCACTGCTCTGGCCCCTGGATTCTATGGCCCCCACCTATTCCTCCCACCTTTCCCTCCTCAGGACTGGGAAGGAAGTGAGTGACCTGGGTAGTGGTGAGCTGAATACAGGACCCTGGCGGGCCTGATCTGGCCCACGGGCCATAGTTTGAGGACCTGCACTCCACAGCATAAAGCATATTTGGATTATTCTAGAGAAGCTTCCATGCTCCCCAAAGGTTTTAAAGGGAGACAAATGGCCAAACAATATATTTGAACCTGATCTTGTTTGCTTGTTCCAACATGACCAAGCAATTCTTGAAACATCTGTCTTTGAGATGACTACCTGAATACTTAAGCTGATCTTGTTTCTAGGTTCATTATACCACAAGGTAGTGAGAGGCAGTCACCTCAAGCAGCAAGAGTGAGTGAGGTGACAAGAGTATTTTGGAGAAGAAAATTGTGTGTCATGAGGCCTGCTTTTTCCCTTCCAGACGTACCTACTGAGTGTCATGTATGGTACAGGTCAGGATGCTGTCACACTGCCAGTTTTGACCAAAGATTGTAAACCACCAGCTAACTTAGTTTCTATCTAAATATGCAGTGGGGGCAGGGGATTTATTTATTTATTAGGCTTATATACCGCCCATCTTCCCGAAGGAACTCTGGGCGCTTCACAACATAAGAATACTAATAACAACTGTTAAATAGAAACAATTAGACAATTTAAAACAATTTGACACAGATTACCAAACTGAGCAATGAGAAATGGCTTTACAGATGGCGGGGGGGGGAGCACTTCAGTCACCAAATGTCTCACGGAAAAGGAGGGTTTTTAATGCCTCCCGGAAGGCTAGATGCACTGTTTTTTCATCACTTCAAGCAGCAAAATATGACCTTGACCATCTTAGCTAAGATATCAGAATAACTCATGTTTCTATGCTGGGAGGTTTGCTCAGTACATGACTATTTCCTTTACAAAACTGAAGTAATGCAGAAGTATGGAATCATATCCAATCTTTTATTCAATTCTAATGATCAGACTTTCATTCTGGAAAGCAGTGTGTTGTATGCAGTCCACTCACAACCACCTGCAGGAAACCTAATAGGATTTTTAATTCATTGTATTGGACAAAGAATGATTGTGTTGGTATAGTCACTTTGGGACATGTTATTTTGCTAGTACACTTAGGGGAATATTGCTGGTTTTGCTTGATTTCCGAGTCCCGAGTCGTTCTGTAATGAGGGAGGTCTCTTGGCATTATCTGGCTATGAATCTTAAAGTTTTAGAGTATGATTATGATACAGTGTTATCTGTAAAAGGCAGTGTGGAACATTGCCTTTTATTCTGTGCAAAGACGTTGGAGTCTCTTAAGAAGGAAAATATTTATGATCAAGATACTGGAATAACTACTGATAACAGCATCCTCCTTTTAAGAGGAATAACTGTTAAATTACAAACTGTGTTTTAAACGTGAAGAACATTTGTGCTCTGGTTAACTCACAACCTTTTGACAATATTTCTCACCCTCCTCTTGACAGCAATGTTTGCAGCCAATCTCTTTTGCCTAAATAACTACTTATTAAAGAAAGAGCTGGTGTTTATGCTCATGACCCATAAAATCATTAGGATATGTGGTAAGATACCCTCCAAATGCTCTGGGGCAGCTGAAAAGACTAGAGGGGAGCCCTGTTCCCAGAAAATTTGCTTCCAAATTGTGAACTGACAGACCCTGAACTGGAGGCCCAGTTCTTGCTCTTCCAGAATGTGAATTATCTGTCTTTCCCCCCTCAGCCTACTGAGCAGCCATTTCCAGGTTTGTAGTGCATGTGCTTTCACTGGACACAGGCATCTGGACAAGAAGCAGCAGCACCTTTTTGTTACTGCTGTTTGCTCATAAGGCCTATTTATTTTTTAAAAATCTCTTCCTTGTCTGCTTAGCAGTGGAGGGTCTTCACCGTATCCTAGCAACCACAGACTTAAACACTTGACTGCTGGTCTTTTTGCCATCTCCTCTCTCTCCCCCTTTCCTTTAGTCACCCTGATGGTGGCAGTGAGGTGACGGGACTGGTGTTTTGGGTAACTTGACTCGGTGTGACGGGAGCTTTTGAGTATATAGAGGCAGGTTTCATAGATGTAGCGCTAGCAGAGAATGTTAACAGAATCTGAGTGGTGCGTTGCCAACTTTGTCCCTTCCTTTTGCTCTTTCTTGTAGCATCTTCTTCGAAGAGGGTTGTGCTGTGTGCCAGATACTGGGCTGTGCACAGCCAGAATTTCCCATTCACACCAGCTTTTATCTCTCAGGCGCACTGCATATTATGAGTGCTGCAGACTGAAGCTTAAAACACAGATTTGTCACACTGATACTTGAATGTGAGGAGTAAAGTGAGAATTAAAGGAACAACTGTACGTGAGTCAGAAAGAATGGCAAAAGCCTATCCTTGCTTATTGCTCTTATTTTTAGTCCATCCTTTCAAGTACATATCTTCTAGCTAAGCTTTATAGTATTAGACACCAGCAGGGAAAGAAACCCCTACTGTGAATGTCTGCTGTGTTTTTGGCGCGGTGGATGGGGAAGTCACAAGGATTTACCTGCCTTTCCTTTCTTTTAGTTATGTGCATCTCACTCTGTGTGAAGGCTGCCAGGTCAGCAGTATCCTGTCTGCTGAGATTTCAGGCCCAAAGACTAAGATAAGGGAATGGGCCTTTTGGAAGTCACAACTGACTGTGAACATGGATGTAAAAAAAATGGGAAGATAGTCTAGGTAAAACTTGTCCGACTAAGAAATATACAAAAACAAAGAGCTGATGGTGGGGTAGGTTTTGGCAACAAGGTAGGAAACAAACTGTACCCAGTTTACATCCAATGTAGCTTTATCTTCTCATTTTGAGTTTTTCCAGGGCTCCCAATGTTCTTGGGGATTGTATAAGGCTCCTTATTAGCCTGCTGGGGGTGTTTTCCCAGGCACTGCTCTGATGCCACCACACAACTTGCTCAAGAAGATGGCATATGAGCCACCGCGCTAATGCTCCACATCCTGCCTTGCTTTATATGGCACAATGGACTGAAAGGTGTGTACCCATCAGCTTTCTTCTCCAGTCCTACCTATTGCTCCTGGGTTTTTACTGCCCCACTGCTGTAGGAGACAGACAGGCACAGCCAGTGACCCCGGCTGACAGCTGGGAATGGGTAGAGACCTATGCCAAAGCTTTAAACCCACTTCACAAATAAAAATTAAACTTTGCCTCCTCCAGCAGGGCTCACCCTGAGATTTGTTTACTCTACTGGAGATCCAAGAAACATAGCAATTCCCCAAGACTTTGGTCAGCAGATGGATTTGGCAGGCTTGCATTTCAAGGTTGTCACAGGCAGCTTAGGCTTCCATTCAATACTAAGCTGTTTTCCTGACAGTCTGAATGCGCCCTGTCACAACAGAAACCCTAACAAATATATTATAGCATGAGCATTTGTGGAGAGCAAGTCATTTCATTAGATTCTTGAGATGTTATCAATACCACGGGTGAAGTAGGCTACAGTCCCACTGTAGAGTTGGTGCTAAATTTGTTAGTTAGTGTCTGATGCTATAGAACAGGGATGGCAAACCTATGGCATGCATGCCAAAGGTGGCATGCAGAGAGCTTTCACCTGGCATGCCACCATCCCTGCTGCCGCCACTGATGACCCTGCCTCTGCCGCCACCTCTGCCCCCACCCCCGCTGCCCCCGCTGCCCCCGCTGCCATCCCTGCCCCCTCACCACTGCAGATGATCCCAACGCCACCTCCGCTGCCATCACAGACACCATCCCTGCCTCCCCGCCGCCACCGATGACCGCCCCCTCCCACTGCCCCCGCCTCCCTTGCTGCCCTTGCCCTCACCCCTATGGCCCCCTGCTGCCGATCCCGATCCCCCGCTCCTGCTGCCATCCCCATCTCCATCACCCTTGCCACCCCTGTCACCACTGACCCTGACCTCGCCTCCGCCGCCATCACAGCCGCTATCCCTGCCACCCTGCCGCCACCAATAACCCTGACCCCACTGCCCCATCACCCTTGCTGCCCTCGCCCCAACCTGCCCCCTGCTGCCGCTGATCCCGACCCCCCACCACTGGCACTCGATGTCAAAAAGGTTTGCCATCCCTGCTATAGAGGTGTAGCCAGGATTTGGAGGATTTGGAGCGCCTGGGGACAACGTTCATTTTTGCACCCTTCCTGATGCCCCACACACATTGCACCCACTCAGCAATGGGGGCTGAACCCTACGGGCATGGGGAGGGTGCGTACGGGCATGTGTGCATGTGTGTGTGCATGCGTGGTAGCACGCACACCTTACACACCTCCCAACAAGGCGAGGAAGGTGTTCTGCCAAGTGAGTGATGCCTGAGTGGACTGATGGATCCGAGTTGTGAGGGGGCAAAGCCATGGAAAGAAGGGGTGCCCAAAACATGACCTGGTGCTCCTCCGGGTCCTTCCTCCGAAGACTCAACAGCATTCCCCCCTCCTGTGTTTAAGGCTGTGTTTACTTGGGAGGAAGACTCTTCCCCCCACATCTCTCCCCTGCCTGCCTGCTTTGCCGATAGCCTGGTGTCACCAAGCCTAGGGGAAAGGAGGACTGCTGGGCGGTGGGAGGGTACATGGCTTCCTCTTCCTGCTCCCCCTCCAGGTGCCCCCAGAATGCTGTGCCTGGGGCAAATGTACCCTTCTCCCCCCCTGGATACCCCCCTGCAGACCAAATAACTCAGAACATTTTTAATGTGTGGTGTTAGAGCAGAACAGATGATAAAGTTAAGGTTGAGTGGCAATTTTAGATGATAAGAGCAGCTCTTAAACTAAGACCAAACAATTGTTAGCTCACAAAAAGTGTTTCCTTTATTGTTTTTCTGCACTCAATGACAGCAGCAGGATGGTGGCTCCATATTGTCCCCATGTGATCTTTATCCTATCACCTTGAATAGCCCAGAGACATAATTTGCCAGTGGACTGGAGTCTGATCTCACAAGGTTAATGCGTGATAATTAGGAAGCCAGGGTGTCTAGCTCTGCCCCACTTAACTTTGAGTATTTGTTTTTTGTTTGTTTGTATATTTTCTTACCAATCAGTACCTATTCAATGTTGGTGTGTATTGGCCACTGATTTTTAAGGAAATGTTTTTGTTCTCTTGGTACTGAGAGTGGAGAGATATTACTTAGAGCCTTTGTACACGACCCCTAAACTCCGCAGCAAATGGCTGCAAGCTCCGGAGCTTACAATTGTTTCCCCACCAGCTCCGGAGTTTGCAGGAAATTAAGTGTGACCACGCCCACCTAAGCGCGTCCCAGCGCACTTTTCTTGTACCTGCTGTAGGAGGGTGAAAATCCCCAGGTCCGGATTTAATCTGGTCACTGCAGGGCTCTCCTCGCTTCTGTTTTTTTTTTTGCCTCCCGCCCCTTTAAGAGAAGGGGCGGGAGGAAAAAAAAGCAAACAAGAGAAGGAATTAGGACAATGGAGCTCCGGGCAGCTTCGGAGGTGAGCCTGCATTTTTTCCTCTCTTTCTTCCTCCCTCCCCTCACGCAGACAGGAGCAAGGAAGTGCGGAGTGGTGGGGAGGAAGGAAGACCAACGAACCCCTAAGATCTCTGGTCCGAATTTAAGTGGCCAGCGGATCTTAGGGGTCGTGTGAAAAGGCCCTTAGTTAACTAAGTTCAGTAACTCAACACAGTGTTGGATGTATACTTACTATGTTAAAGACTATAATTTTTTATATATAGGATACTCTTTCCCATAAATAGAAATACATAGCTCTAGTGATTCACGTATGCATATATGTGTCCACAGTTGTTGACATAGAATGACTACTGTATATGGAAAAGTATTGAACCATTACTTTGTACTACTTCACTTCCCAAGTAGTGCGTATGTGTGTGTATGAAGTAACTCTGAATTAAGAAAGCTAAATTCTTTCCCAGTCTTCAAGCAGAATCTCCAGCCCCACACAAATCATCTATATTCTTTCCCAGTCTGCAAGCAGAATCTCTAGCCCCACACAAATATAACATATTCTTTCCAGAAGTTATCTCAATCTTTCAGTTGTGTCACCCTACATCTAATCATGCTTACTTTATCCTTATGGGTTACCAGAAGCCAGTACTTTTGTATTATAAAGGAGTAGGGATTTCATAATTGTGATCAAGTTATTCTAGATTTCACTATCCACCCCTTTTTGCATCTCTCTGTCTCTCTCTCCCCCCCTCCCCGGTCTTTCCAACTTGCTGTAGTTTATTTCCACAAATATTTTGCCCTTTTAAGGCAAATAGCCTGATCAGTGCCGGGTCTCAATTTTAAACAGTCTGCACTCGCAGTTTGAATGAATACCAGGACCTTTCTAAAAAGCTCTCTCTTAATTTCCTCTGTTCCTCCCTTGCAAATGTCTGGCTTTCTGTGTAAAGTAAGTCACTAAGCTGAGAGGTGCTGTGGGATTAGCTCATCAGCAGGCCAGAGCAAATGGAAGATGGAGTGAAGGAGACTGGGATGGATCATAAAAGGGCATTCAGGCTGTCCTTGTCAGTAATTTCTGGCCTTCCTCTTGGACTTTATTTCATCTGAGTTCCCTGAAATGATGCCCGTGCTACATTCTTCTCTTGCGGGAGAGCCTAATGTAGCCTGTAGCTATAAAACATTTTCATTCCGGACTTGGTTATGCTTATGAAGTCTGGACACTGTCAAATCACAATGCATGAAGCCAGTGTCATTTTCTGAAAAAGGTACTAATCATGACAAACCTGCATATTTTGCCCAAGTGAAAACCTTGCAGCTGACACTGATACTCCTGTCAAGGGCTGTGAAACACTTCCACATTCTGAAATCAATAAACTATTTTTAAAATTTGTTTAGTGAATATATTAGTAAAGGTGTGATAGGTGGTTGAGTTACATATTACCTGCAGCCATCTCTCTGTGCTTCCATCCACATAAAAATGGTTCATCCACTGTGGGAGGCTCTATGCAAACTGACTGAAACACATTACATATCTTGGCTGCTTGACCAAGCTGAATGAAGTCATTACTTATATTTTCCAACCTTGAGAATGTCTCCTCATTTGCTTTTGCCATCCCAGGAAGAGGGCATAATTAAATGGGCTACTGTGCACATGGATGGCATAATGCATCCGTTGGTTGATTGGTTGGGGTTGGGGTGATCAGGCCTGTTAACTGCTGTTTGGTTGGTGGCTATTTGCTTGTCAGCTGAAATTCTCAGCACTGAAAGAACAGTTATAACAACTTACTAATAGGATATCAACATTATCTCAGTGCTTACATGCTGCCTCCTTCCTTTGCTTGCTTGGCGAGACTCAGTTAGTCTCTCATGGTACACTTACTCAGAAGAACAGTTTTTTGAGCTTAGTAGCCTTTATCACACAAGTAAAATTGCACTAATACATTTGAACTTTACTTTGCTGCCATATCAAGACCGGCAACTGATTTTGTTTTGGAGTATTTTCTTTTTCTTTGGGGTAATTTCTCCTTGACAAGATGTTTGGTGGCAGTGGCAGTGTTTTTATGCTTTTGTTTTATGTGTGTAAGCTGCTCAGAATGGTGGCACACCATTGGAGGGACAGGATAAAGGTCTACCAAATAAAATAAAATAAATATTTGGTTCTTCTTACTCATGACACTATGATGGCAACCCAGAGTCAAACTGCTGCCTGCATTTACTGAGAAAGCTCAAACTATTATTTGGTATTTCCAATGGTATGAGATACTTGACGATTTCTAAATACGATGAATAAGAAGCAGAACTGTGAGATGAGACTTGTTCATATAAAAAGTCAAGCCACATTTCATTGTTTCACGTGAACTGATATACGGGAGAGGTTAAGTGCTTTTTACTTGGGTTATCGTTTTCTTTTTAAAAAATCATATTTTTGAATTGTTGGCAGAAATATTTTAGATTCTTCTCAGTGAGTTGTTTTTCAGCCATTTAGTTACACTTGCTTTAAATCAATGCAATAAAGCGCTATGGAGATCCAAAACGTGGTGTTGCAGGTTAGTAATATAACATATACCAGCTCAGTTACCAACAAGATCTTGATCACTGTTGAAGTATTGGTGAGATTACAACCCGTTCCTAATTATAGTTACCTTGGAATCAAGTCTAGCTAAGATACAGAGAGTACATTTGAACTGTGAGATTACCACAGTACTGCTGGGATCTAATTTTGGATGGGGCTACAGATGATCTCATACTGTTCCATGGTCTCTTATGCCAACAGGGGCTGTGGCAGCCCACTGACACCATGTCCTCCATAGGCAAACCACTGATGGGCAATTCTCCAACTGATGCTTTTAGCAGGGGTAGCTTCAGCTTGCTTTAAGGCAGGCATGTCCAAACTTCAGCCCTCCAGATGTTTTGGACCGCAACTCCCACAGTCCTTTGTCATTGGCAAGCTAAGCTTAGAATTCTGGGTGTTGTGGTCCAAAACATCAGGAGGGCCGAAGTTTGGACATGCCTGCTTTAAGGTGAACTCCTCCGTTGCTTCGCCCAGGGAGCTGAATTTACTGTGCAAGGGATCTTCCACATCTGATCAGTGTTTCCCAGTCTCAGGTCCCAGGTGAAGTCCTCAGGAATTTCCCTGCTTCTTCAGGTGACAAGAGGGATTTCAGGGTGGGCATGTTGAAGAATAGCTTTAAAGTAGGGATTGGCAATCTCACAGGGTTTCAGTTAAAAAACAGACACTCCTCCAGGCCACCAGCTCCTGAAAACAGCCTGAATAGGCCAGGGAAAAGATGCAGATAAACTCTATACTGTACGCGCATATGTACCAGACCTTAAAGGGAGTCAACCATCTTTACTCATTCACAGCTGGTGTAGTCTGTCACTAATTGAGTGTGAAGGTGTATATGTATGTATCTCGCTTCAACCGGCATGCTGGGTCAAAGTACGGTATGTGCATCACTCACTCTCATTCCTGCCATCTTCTCTTTCTACTAACTTTTTGGCATGCCAAATGTGGCTCCATTGTGCGATATGATGCACAGGGCTGCTTTTTATGCAGAGCAATGTATTTTGATCCCAAGCAGGGCGTGGAGCACCAGCATTATGACTCACAATGTTTCTTGTTGCACAAGGCTTGGCATCAGTGGCACAAAGTTTGGGGGGGAAACACCCACCTTGCCTCTACCAATTCACCTTGCCTCTACCAATTCTTTACTCTTGCCTCTACCCATTCTGTAACAAGAAAAGGCTTCACAAGGTCTTCCCAGTTTTCAGCTTTTGACCCTGAAATCTCAAGGGATGTGATACTGCTGATCTGATAAGCCTACCCCATAGCCTCTTCCCTCATTGAAAACAATGCATACTAAAGGGCATCCTTCCCACTATCTTCAATCACAACATTGTGGCCTGGCGTTGTCTACTAGCGTTGAGAACAGCACTAAGTTGGGGCCTGATCCTATTGAAACTGGATGCATAAATTTGTTTATCATCAGTTCCCTGGCCACCATGTCTGTTACATTTAATGGAACTAATGTAAAAACATCCCAGCTATATTCCTAATGCTACCTGCCTACATTAGGAGGTAATATATTGTTCCTCTTTCTCCTACCAATAAACTTATCAACAACTGATTAAATGTTGCTAATTGCCCCTGATAGGATCATTTGAATATGTAATTAATCGTTATCTCTTGGTCTAAGATTGACAAAGTGGGATGCTTTATATGCAGGATGAATGTTTAATAGAATTGCAAATAACTTTTGATGAAAACAAGCTTCATCTAATCAGTGCCAATGACAAGTATTATTTTCATTCCTGGTTTTAAAATATGAAAATGCATTCAGCAGTTACGGTATATAGCACACAAACACATTATGCCTAATAAAAAGTATTGGGAAAACGGGAGCACTGATGGCAAGGAGAAATTAAAGTAAACACTTCCATTATGAACATATTATGCCATAAATCTGCCTATTACACTTAAATACTATGATTGTCACTTGAACAGACATTACAGCTGAACTGTCATTTCAGTGCCAGCTCTACGGCAAAGGCAGATGACATGATCCATAGGTTATAATATGGACCCATCTCTCTGTTGGCACCTCCTTGTTAGTTGCTGTATGCCTATGGTTACCAGACTTGGGTCCCCAGATGTTCCTGGCCTGCATGTAGCTGTGCTGTCCAGGATTTCTGGGAGTTGTAGTCCAAGAACATCTGGAAACCCAAGATTTGGAACCACTGCTGTATGGCTCAAAAGCCACTTTTCTCTGTATTTTTGCTTTAAAAGTGGGCATGGGTGGGGAGCACACTCCTTGCTTTTAAACTCTATTTATGCTACAGGGGAGTTTAACTAGAGTACAGTATATGCTTCCCTGTGCATGTCATGTTTTAAAGAAAATGTGGAGAAAAGCAGCCTTTTGGTGTCACCTCAGTGCCAGATTTTGGCAACAGCACCATGGGCCAGCTGCTGATTTGTTCTATATGAATTTTGCAGTACCTTAGAAACTGAGGCAGGCTGTGGAACAGTAACCATGCTGAGAGGTTGTACTCTGTAAGTACTAGCAAAAAGAACCAATTAATATTTGCTCTTTTTATCTTTTCCCCTTTGTCCCAAAAATGATGAGCAAAGGAAATGTGCATTGAGCATTTGAAAAGTGAAGGTTTAAGATACGCCCCTTAATTTAAAAAACAAATATATGGTGTAGGTGCAGTGGTTTTATGTAACTAGGTTACATTATTACAAGAGTCTCACAGTGGTTTAACTGAAAGTTTATTTACTGTCAATAGCAAAATCCTTTACTTGGGAACCCTGAGATTTTGGTTGACGTCATGTAGTGAATGGCGCTAAGGACAGCTAGCATTCATATGTTTACTTATGATCAAATGAATAAAAATAAAACCAAAAAGTTTACTATAATCCTAATTATAAACCAGTGGGTCAAAACGTAGAGTGTACATATATGTACGGAACAGCAGTTGATCTAAAGTAAGGGTGAGGTGATGATGGTGGCATGAAATCTCTTCCAATTTATTGCGAGTCACCATATGAGGTCCAGTCTGTAACAGGTCTTGCAAACTAAAGCTGTGACTTCCTTTAGCGAGACAATTCACTTCACATTTGCTATTCTTCTTTGCCTATTGTTTTCAAGTTTTTCTGGTATTATTGTCTGTTTTCTTCCAAAAACTCTGCCCATTGTCAAAACAGTAATTTGTCCCTTGCTCTTGCCACCATTGATATGAATATGGCCGGTATTCATGGTACCCTTAGAATATTATTGGTCAGCAAATTATTGGTTATCAAGTGTTTATTTGCTTTTCCCAGTAGCAAAGGATTTCTCACAGCTACTTCATATTTCTTTGCTCAAGATTATTTGGAAGGGGTGAGGGCCACAATATCACTCAGTAGAACCATCATTCATTGTGTTAAAGGGGAAGAAGTAGCAATTGCTTTCAAAACAGGACCCTCCCATGTTCAGAGTGGATGTGCTCAGTTTCACATATGATTCTTCAGCCTTATATGCTATTCCTACTCTTTCTGCAATAAAAATTATTATTATTATTATTATTCTGACAAACACAGTTGCTAGGTGTTAAGCTGGAGTTGGGCTTCAATGATTGAGCTCTTGTCAAGAGTTTAGGATGACTGGAGATATCTTCATAGAATACTGTATATGCTCTTCCTAATAATGTTGCCATTTGTAGTTGAGCGATGTTGATCTTGTCAATGCCAAGGGTTTTCAGATGTTGAGCCAGGTCTTTTAGGATTGTACCCAAGGCACCTATTATTATTGGTATTGTTCTTGCTTTCTTATTCCATAGTTTTTCTATTTCTATTTCTAAGTCCCGATATATGGTTATCTTTTCTTTATTGCTGACTCTTGAGTCTCCTGATATTGCCACATTGATTATTCGAAGTTTGTTTTCCTGCTTGTATGCTATCGTAATGTCTGGACTGGAGTATTGTGGGCAAGGTGTCTATCACATTGCATTCTGAAATCCCAGAGCACTTTGGTGACTTCATTTTCGGTAACCTTTTCTGGCTGATGTTTCCATAAATTCTTGCTTGATAGTAGGTTGTTGTTCTTGTTGTTCTTGTTGTTGTTGTTGTTGTTGTTGTTGCTGTTTAAATTATCACACAGCTAACTGCACTGGATTTTGTATTACATGTCACGTATAATAATAATAATAATAATAATAATAATAATAATAATAATAATAATAATAATAATAATAATAATAATAATAATAATAATAATAATAATTTTAAGCCTTTTAGCAAAGAGAGACAAAGTTTTCAAAGTCAAGGGTCATTAGACTTGTTCTTATGGCACTAAAGTATTGTAGCATTACATGAGGGAGCAGACTCCTGCACAAGACTTTACCAGACATGCATCTGAATAAGAGACCAGCATAAATTTAGGAGTCATTTACTGAGCTGTTAATGACTGAGATTTCCAGACATATGAACATTGCCAAGAGCTGTTTGTGTTCCGTAGATTTTTTAGTGCCAAGGATCTATGGATTTTTATTATTCTTATAAACAGCACTCTAAGCTATGAGATCACAGTGCCTAAGAACAATGCCAAGACATTTTGACATTTAAAATTAAAAAAAAAACACACATTCAAAATGACCTCTGGTGTTGAAATCAGGAATCAGTTCTGATGTCAGAGAGGAGAGAAAGAAGTGAGTTTCAGCCCTGCAGGGCAATAGTCAGTACTTCAGCTCTGAAGGAACATGGGACGTGATGTCTTCTCAAGGCCCATGGAGGAGTATAGAATATCAGTTTATAGCTAGCTGCCTAGGATGAATAAGTAAGGCTAGTTTACTGGAATTGATCCTTTCAGTTGTGGTCCAATCTTAAAAAGAAATATTTCCCAGAGCTATTCGATTCAACATTGTTGCTTTTGTTTTGGTTTCTAACAAGCCATGCACTATCCTTCAGATGTCTAATGTGCCTGGAAATTTATGAAGCCTTGGGTCTAGAAAGCAGGACAAAAGATAATGCATCCTATAGTTAGTTTCTTAGTTGGAATTGGCTAGGGCTGCTGTTGTGGGTTTGGAGCATGCTTCTATCTTCTGCTAGTCACTCTGTCTTCTAAGTCTTTATTTGGATAGGAATGTGTGGCTGTTCCTTTGCTTTCTGAAAATTTAGAGCTTAATGTTAACGTCTCAAAAGGATGGATGTAATAATGACATGCTGAAGCCATCAGTAACTAAGCAGTGGCTCCCAGGAGCATTGTCCTACCACTGTTCAGTTACAGATGGATTCAGCAGGTCATTATATTAATTTGTCTTTAAAGGAAATTTCCAAGTTCGGCAAAACTATCTATGTGGAGAAGACTTGGCTTGTTATTCGACTGTGGTTGCTAATGTCACGAACAATATTTCACACCACCTTTCCTATATGGCTTCAGCTGGCTTGATGTTTAGCGTGAACCATGATTTCAGTTTAACTTTTAATTTCTAATTCCCTCTGCAGCCTTTCCTACTGAACAGATACTCAAATATTTACTGGCTTCAAAAACATATTTAAATTATTGTAGAAGTTCTGTGCGTGCGTGCGTGTGTGTGTGCGTGTGTGTGTGTTTGTGTGTGTGTGTGTGTGTGTGACAGCAGTCCTCACTGACATGATGCCATCCACTGCATTGGACTACAATATCCTGAAAGGAAGATGGGGATTATATTCTAACACATCTGGGGAAGTCTGTTTCAATGCAAATATTTGTGGAAATAAAGCACTAGTGTCTCCATCCAACAGATATGTTCGCACGGGTGCATTTTACTAAAATTTTAAATATGAAATGTTGCTGGATTTTTTTTGTTAAAATAATAGGATCTCTTACTGATACTTCATTCCCATCCCCTCAACCCCAATTATTCTTGAAGTCTGAAATGTTAAGAAAATGCATCTCATCTTTTTTTCTTCTACTGGTTGGCTCTTCTAAATTTGCCTTACAATCTGGGATGTCTACACCAGAGCCTTGTCGCTGCTGTGTATAAAATGCTGTAGATTTGGAATTGACCTGGCAGAACCCAGTGGCTTGGAGCACCTGCCTATGGAAACAGGGTCTGGGAGTTTGAACTTCCACGGTGCTTCCTGGGACTGGGGCCCAGCCAGGATAACCCAGAGAGCATATTGGCCTTACGTACCTTGCCAAGTGTATGGATTTGGCCAAGTGGCATAAATCCCAAAGCACCGCGAGAAGGAGAAGAAACTGCTTTTGTGTATTTTATGCCTACAAAAGTCTGGTTAGGATTGTCATAAGCTGGAAATAACTTGTTGGAGCATTATTATACTGATTCGCTGATGAAGGTGATGATGACTTTGGTGGTTACTTTGACACACATTTTCACCAGTACTGCCTTTCCCAGTGCATTTTTGGCAATGGGGTTTGCATAGCTTGCTACGATAAATCTGGCCAGTTTATGGGTCTAGTCTAGTTGTTGTTTGCAGAATTCGTGCTAAGAGGAGGATTTATACAAATCGGGAATAATTGCCTCAATGCTGTTTATATTAATGTTGTTTACAGCTAAGAATTTTAGATGACTGACAGTTACATATATTAGGAACAATTTAAGGAGACTATGTTGTAAAATATCCACAATGACAAATTCCTCCTCCCTCCCCATTTCTGCCTGTGCTTTACTAACCCACCTCAGTTTCCCTAATTTTTCTGTCTTTGAAAAGTTGCTGTTAAGTCTGACTCCAAGTGTGAACTTAATAACACAAATAAATGCTGGGTTTTTTCAACCCAGTGCCCTCTAGAGACCTTGCACTGCAACTCCCATCATTCTCAGTCAGGACTGATATGCTCAATTAAAGAATAAGCTCAGTAAGAGTGCAGTTTTATGCATTTGTGCTCTTAGCTGAAAATCCATTGAATGCAAAGGGACTTCTTTCCAAATTAATTGGCATAGGATTGCAGCCTGAAATGCAGCCTTCTGGGAGTAGTGGCTTTGAAATACATTACTTTATCTATTTGAAAATAAGAAAAACAATATTCTTATCCCAAGGGTATGTGTGTATGTGTGTCTGTGAGAGAGAAATGCAGCTTTACAAGATGGCTGTGAATGGATTAGTCTTGTAGCACAGCCCGAGATGAACTCTGTTACTGGTATTTATGTATGACAAAAAGTTATTTTTAGACATTGTTCTTCAAGACTGTTTTTCTAACAAAGGCTACACTTTATAAGGACTTTTTTACTATGGGAAAAGATTCTTTTTTTTGGAAAAAAGAATGTTTTCCTTTCTGATGGACAACAGCTGTATGCATTTTAAAAACTGCACATTATGTCCCTGTGGAAATCACACACTGTGCTGGGAATGCATATTTTATGTCAAGCAGTATAAATTGCTAATGGGTGTGCTTTCATTTCTGAATCCCCACCCTATTTCCATCCAGACTAGGTAAAAGCTTTTACTTACAGGACTGGCCCTCCTTATTTAGCATGGATATCCATGGGGTGGGGGTGGTAAGTGTGTTCACATTGTTTACGAGATTACAGTGCAAACCATGATAAACAATGATTGCAGTCTAAACAATGTAAAGATAATAATTTAGCATCAAACAAACTCCAAACCCCCAGACCTATTTCATTGCCATTCACCACAGAAAATCTGTGAAGATATTTCCCAGCTGTACAACCCTAGTGATGTTCAGCTAGGATAGTACAACCTTGCATGCCTCATTGTCTTAGGGAAGGAATATAGTGTTTCTTTAAAACATCCTGTCAGAGGTAAGATACTTTTTGATGCTTTTTATTTCAAAATGGTTCCATAAATTGGTTAACTTTAAACAGAACTTGCAGAACTTGCACATACTGCTGATCGTATAAGGAGGAGGAGGAGCAGTAGTAGTAGCAGCGGCAGCAGCCATTTAGAGATGGGCACGAAATGAACAATTTTCGTTTTTGTTTTTGTTTTTTCGTTTCATTATGTAACGAAACGACAAACAAATTTTGTCTCTAAAATGAAACGTAACGAACAGAAACACCGGAAATTTTGTCGTGCGTTTCGTTTCCGTTACTGCAATATGAGTGAATTGCTTAAAATCCTTTAAAAAAATCACAAAAAATTGAAATTAATGGTAACAAAATGGTAACCAAACGAATGAAAACAAAACAATTTTTTTGCAAAAATTCGCGAAAAACAGAAACAAACTGAAACAGACCCTCCAAACGACAAACGACAAACGAAATGCCATTTTTTGATTCATGCCCATCTCTACAGCCATTTTTCAGAACTTAAAAAAAAAATCTCATTGTCCTGGGAAGGTCCTGAGGCTCCCATGAACAAGTCTCATTTATCTTGGAGAGGTCATTGGGCACTGCAGAACTGGATTGGTGTTTGGGGAGAGTCTTTGATTGGTGATAATTGCTGCCACCAGTAAATTTGTCCTAGTGGCAGTGATTTTTCTGAGATTAAAGACATGTTCTGGTCCCATGGCCTCCAAAGTGATTTCATTATTGTTTTGGGATCTGAGGGGCAGGTGGATGGGATTTTTTATTTCCAAAAAATAGCTGGTGAAAGTTATGGAACAGAATTTCAGCTACTGCATAACTTGCATAATTTGTGAAACACTGTAGTGTCTGATTTGTTTTTGAATTGGAAATTTAAAAACATCCGTCAGATTGTTTGCATCTTTAAAAAAAACAACCAATCATGATATGTGTACAGATATGTGTACGTTCTTGGAAGTGTGCATGCTTAACTATCTACAGTATAGGGAAGAACACTAATTTTCAGCGCAATTGCATTTGAAGAAATCTTGATGGAGAAAATTGTTCCCCATTGTACCTTCACTTTCAGGCTGGAAGTGTAGAATATTTGCAGCCTGTGGAATTTCTCATTCACCTATTTCATTGTGCTGAGGTAGCCTACCTCAGTGGTGGTGAACCTTTGACACTTCAGATGTTTTGGACCACAATTCCCAGAATTCTAAGCCTAGACTGCCAGTAATAAAGGACTGTGGGTGTTATGGTCCAAAACATCTGGAGTGCTGAAGGTTTGCCACCACTGCCCTAGTTAATGAGAAGAAGAAATTTAGCAAGTATTCTTCATAATAAGAATATTTCAAAAATCATTGTACAAGAAGAATAGCATGTTGCGTTACGAATCACACAGGACACAGAGTTTCGGGGTGCAATCATCTGGCGCTCAGGGCAGCATTCCTGTTCGTCTGTCTGTCAGGGTTCCATGGATGTCTGAGTGTCTCTCTGTGTCTGCATCGGCTGCGTGCATGTGAGATTGATGATGATTCTCCCTTTCTGTCTGGTGATGATTCTCCCTCTGAGCCTTCTGCTCCCTGAGCCTTCTGCTCCCTGAGCCTTCTGCTCCCTGAGCCTTCTCCTGCTGCTGCCTGAGCCCCAGTGTTTTATTAGAGAGTAAGCACAATAGATACAGGGAAACATTCCTCGGTGGGGGGAAAGAATGCAAGCCTTATCTGTTCAGTAAACAGGTACACAAAGCAGGGGAAATGGAATCCATAGTTGGGGGAAGAATGCTCCCTAGCTAGTGAGACATTACTGATAAGAGGCTTCCTTGGGCCTGAGCAGATGTATTCTGATATCCTGGTATCTGCCGTCCTGTTTGCTCTGGCCTTCTTCAGCACATTCTGGTATCTGCTTCGGTCCTGGGGCTGCCGGGAAATATATGTCAAGCAGCCCTCCTAGGCCTTCAGTTTCCTTTGTGCTTGACCAATCTTGGGGCTCAGAAATATGGGCAATGATATCTCTACAATAGCATTCTCTAGAGATATTGTACTTTCAAGATGTGAGAACAAGGATGGATAAAAGGTTTATTAGACCTTTATTTATAATGAAGTATTAGCATGACCTCATTCACATGATGTGGTTGACCTAGGGCAATGGTGGCAAACCTTTGGCACTGAAGATGTTTTGGACCACAAGACCCAGAATTCCAAACCTGTATTGTCAATGAGAAAGGACTGCAGGAGTTGTCCAAAACATCTGGAGTGCCAAAGGTTCGCCATCATTGGCCTAGAGGTTAATAGATAGCCATGGGGTATGTGTAAGCAAATGCTTGCAATTTAGAGCCACACCATAGGCATAATTTTTCTTACGTGAAACAAAAGCAAAACAGAACTCTTGCTGTGATCCTACAGTGAATCTCCTGCATTTTCTTCCATAAAAGTAGTTTTCTTTTTCCAATGTGTAAAACAGATGCAAGTGAAATCCTTAAAAGTTTTATTTCCTTTCTAACCAACCCAACTAATTCCCTCACTTATTTAGAATATAACCTACCAATCCAAAAGTGATACCCACTGATTTTGAAACTAAGCAGTTTGCAGCTGGCAGAGACATCTTATCTTGCTGTGATTTTGGGAAGTCTTGTATTTTTTCCTGCCCCATCTACATATGTTGCCCTAGCTGATGAAGACCTATATGGGCTGAAATCTTGCTTTTAAAAGTAGTGAGTTAAGTATTTGGAGCCAGAGGTTAGGAGTCTGATTCCACATTGTGTGGCCTTGGGCATACTACATATCCCAGATTGTCCCTATAAGAGAACGGTAGACCACTTCTGACCATTCTCTATCGGGAAAACTCTGAAAAAGTAACCCAAGTCAGAGTTGACTTGATTGCACACAATTACTATATTAACAGTTAAAGCCTATCTGTTTGCACAGGCCTTTTATAGTCTTATCCCAGAGTAATTTCCTTCATGTGATTAGTTCTTTCACAGTTATGAACTGGTCCTGCCTTTGCTGCCTAATTGCTACCATATTCTGTATTTATAACTATTTAATAGTCATCATCCTTCTGTTATCTTATTTTTAGAGATCAGATAAGATAAGATAAAATAAGATAAATCTTTATTGATCCCACATCTGGGGAAATTTACTTGTTACACAGCTCCCAATATAAAAAAACAAGTAAAGATAGCTAGGTGCACAAAAAAGTGTAAAGTGTGTGTGAGAGAAAACAAAATAGCTAATAGCGATTAAATAAAATAAGAAACCCAATATACAAATATTACACTAAAAATTTGTATATAAAAAAATATAAAGAGAAGCTACAGTATATATACCCCATATGAATATGTTAAACTGTAGAGTTGAAGAGTCTCATAGCAGTGGGAATAAAGGACCTGCGATAGCGCTCCTTCCCACACCGGGGATGTCTGAGTCTGCCACTGAAGGAGCTACGCAGAGCCTCCACTGTCTGGTGCAGTGGGTGAGAAGTATTGTTCATAATGGATGTCAGCTTGGCCAACATCCTCCACTTACCCATCTCCTCCACAGAATCATATTGTTTATGTGAATTTTTCATCAGGTCTCTTGTGTACTTCATGTCGTTTTTCACCACCTAGGGTAGTGGCTTTGTTGCTAGCGGGGAGGGGATGGGTTGATTACATAAATAAATAAATAAATAGTGGTATTACCCATCCTTGCCTTTGGGGTGTTTACATGAACCACATGGCTTTCTTCACTTTTGTTGCACTCTTAACCCAAGTACTGTAGATGCTACTAACTCTAAGGGACAGTTGTTGCTGCAAATGTAGCATACCTCTGCTGAGTTGGAGAATAACTCAAGCTGGGTGGAGTGTCGGCCACCTCCATCTCTGTTTTTCCCTCCTTTTTGTTCTACTTCTCCTGTGGCCTCCCAAAGAGTCTCCCTGCTCTGGGCTGGCTGCATGGAGAGCAGCTTCAGCACACCCCATGGCATCTGCCTTAAGCTCCTCAACTTAACAACCAGTTCACTTAATGACCTAGTTGTAGGAATGGATCCCCATCATTGTTAAGTGAAGGCTACCTATATGCAATGTATCCATGGCATATTGTTACTGCATGCTGTTTTGCCAGAGGGACTTTTAATAGACAAAATAAATTGTTGCCCATGATGATGGGTGCTTTCCTTGTTGCTTCTGCACAGACATAAAGGTTTTTCAAATCTCTCTCAGGACTAGGCATCAGACATACCTGCCATACACAAGGGAAAAATGTTCTCTTCTATAAAAGTAGTAGCAAAGTAATATGACGTGGCATTTGCCCTGGCATTAGTAAAGTACAAAAGCAGAGGCGGGGGAGCCCTTACAACATGCCTTCATTATTGTTAGCTTCTATTTGCATACATTCAACAGACGAGGAAACGGATATACTGTAATTTAAAATGAATTGGCTGGCATTTTTGTTAAGAAAAGCAAGTTCTGCTCCTGCAAGAGGGTAATCCGATCATTCTGGGTTTAATTATAATATTTATGCTAAGGAACATCAGTAAGCTCCAACTACCTTAGAAACAAAAGGCTTGAACTGAAAAAAAGAAGTGAATCTATAGTACATCATTTAGGTCGGAGCCGCTGCATGTAGGCTTTCTGCTCTGCTCCAGCTATCCCCATTTAATATTGCAACAACCACAAGAGCATTGCTGCCAGAGAAACTTCAAGCAATAAAATTAGTTATTTTTCCCAGATTGTTTCCTTTCTGTATAGCTAGTGGCCAGACATAAAGTTATTTCAGATCTTTCCATTTGCTTGGATTTCAAGCATAAGACACCTACTCTGTATGATGTGCCACTTACAGCTTAGCTTGCTGCCTCTGTGGCCAGCTTGCATTATAAAAGGAGTTGAAAGTCTCTTTGTGAGAGATACTGTATTTGCATTCTTCCCTGTAGATCTTACACAGAGCAGGGGGATGGATTGGATGACCGTGGAGCAACATTATAACTGACAACTTCCAGAAAGTTATGAAATTTTTGACATGTTCTCGTTATGCTAAGGGAAATAATTTTCTTTCCAGATATGTGATTTGTTTTTCAAGCAAGATGACAAGAGTGTCCATGGTGCCAATTTTAAAATAGTGATAAGTAGTAGAATATACTCACCTTCCCGTGGTATAGCATGCATCTATTTTCTTTCTCAGTCCTTTCAACAAGAGTTCATCATGTAAACAATGTCATCTGAATTCATTCTGTGCTCAGAAGCAAATGCATCAGCCTTTGGTCTGTCCCTTAGAGCAACTGTGTTGTTGATGGTTATAGGCTCTTATGAAAAAAGAAAGAAAGTTTCAAAAGGGCAAGCTGCAGCTGCAAAATAAAATAACAAAAAATGTGTGTCACTGTTTTCTGTGCTCATTTTTATCAGAGAAATACCAATCCGGCACATATCCTTAACTCTTGGAGAAATTCTCTGGCCTGGGCAAACTGCACAGTAATGTAGAACCTTCTGTAGTGAAACATTTCTATAAGCATTAATATCAGCCTATTTCATGTTTCATGATAACTAGAGCAGGCGGCTAAGGCATGAAAGGTGTGTATACAGTCAGCTAAATGGGTGCAAAACAGTGGTTAATGAGCATTGCTGTGGCTCTAGAATATTTCATCACACCAGGCACTACTACAACTTTCACTATATAGCACTTGGCCGTATCTAATGGCACACAAGGCTGGGTGGGTTGTAGTTCTGGATAAAGTTAGCAGAGAACACTCAGTGGGTCTGGGTGCTTCTTGGTTTTGTAGCAGCAAGTTGAGCCCAATGGAAGACACTGCAGCTTTCCATGATAACTCTGCTTCTTTTCTTATTTAGTACAGATGCAGATGTACCCTGTGTCCGGTAGGCACGCCTTTAAATTTTTTTCCCCTTCAGCTGTTGAAAACCCAAATTGCAGAGCATATAGATGGGTCACCTTATCAGTGTGGGATGTTTCAATGGGCAACAGTGAACACCGGCAAGCACAAGACTCTCCCCCCCCCCTCACAAAAGCATCTGCTAGTTTCCTAGGAAACTAATGTGTGGGAATGTACGATATATGCCAACTTTTAATGCTGGGGCTGGGATTTAAATAATATCAGTAGACGGTGGGCAATGAGATTTTAAAATAGGTTAATGTATATGTTATTTTTTTTAAGTAGGAACAGTCAACATGGGTGCAGATGTAAGACATGCATGTACATGTAAACCTATACTCTGATGTGTCTGTGATCTATATTTGTATGTATCTACATGTGTATACACACATGTGCATGTGGCTGCATGCATATGCACAGACACACAAACACATGCAGAGGCTTTCTAGTACTGAGGCCTATGGCAAAATCCAGATACAGTCTTCAGTAAGTCTTACCCAAACATTTGCCATACTCCTGAATAGATCATGTTAATTTAGTTTCAGCAAGAAAAAAATATTATGGACTGTGTCATTAGACAGATACTTCAACTATAATACATTTTAAATATATTTACGCAAATAGTACTTTATCCCCCAGCTAGTTGGCTACTCATTTTACCAGCCCTGGAAGGATGGAAAGTGGTGTCAACCTTGAGCTCAATACATCAGGATTGAAGCTGACTTGTGAGAACCACTGTAGCATGAGGTTCCTTATTAGATTTTATTGAGATAATTTCTGGAGATGTTGAAATTTATAAAACTGTCACAATGTTGTAAATTTATGACCAAATAGAAATAAATCCAGCTCTTTGTTTACTTAATAACAACTGTTAAAATTTGCGTATGGTTTAAGTGGTAGTTCTTTGTGAAGGCACATCATCCAATGCTAGGTGGAGTTTTGGGTGACGGGCAGATATAGAGGCAAAAATGCAAAAGTATGTATTCATAGGTGTGTGCACACAAACAAGTACAGAACATTCATAGACAGGCAGAAGATGGGCACACATGTATGCAGGTGTACACCATTAAATATGTAAACATTTTACAAGGATGGATTTTATTAGACCATAAACTTGTCTAATCCTTTATGCAGGAGTGTGCAAGTTGTGGCTCCGAAGGTCAGAACCCAATCTCACCTCAGTTACTGCCTATGATTGGAAAGGATGAGGACTGATTGAGTGGACTTGTAACTCAGTGTATTAGGACAATAAATAAACAAATCCACTAAATAAAAGTTAACTCCAGTGACTAAAATAGGCCTTATTGAAAGGTAAATGTGCTGAGCAGTATTGCCTGAAAGAGCAGGAATTAGGAAAATTGAAATCTAGAATTGTACTTGGATATTATAATAATGTCCATGCAAAACAGACTTCTTTGAGAGGTGTAGTTGATCTTCCCTATGGAGAAAATGATTATGTTAGTGGCAAGTAAAACTACTTGTAATTTCATAAATGTGTATTTATATCATCCTGTTTTAAAAATAGTATACATGCTGACTTCAATTAATATTTGGAATTACTACAGACAGGTATAAAGACATGTACAGTATAAATAAATGTGTGAAAAGAAAGTAATCTTGGGTTACAGAAACTATATTGGTTTCTGCAGCTTGGCAACCACAGACTGTATCTGTGAGAGTAGCTTAGAAAAATTAATTGTCAATGAAGGGCACTGGCTTTAAATCTTCTCATCCATTTCATCTCACAAAAGCAATCTTCCAGTGCTTATTACCCCTTACACTATCTGATGTGGATTGAGTGCAAAAGCCACCAAGAAGAAAAGAAATTGGTTTGTATTTTTGTGACCCAACTATCCAAAAATTAAAAAAAAAACTTTGATGGAGGTGGACAGTATTTCTTGAGAGAGGAGATGAAAATGAATGCAGTGTTTCAGGAGACATTAAAGACATAATTTGATGTACTATAATGTGTGTGTGTGTGTGTATGTGTGTGTGTGTATGTGTGTGTGTTGTGTTGTGTTGTGTTGTGTTGTGTTGTTCCAGTCGTGACTGACCCTTCGTGACCCCATGTCCATGGAGTTTTCTTGGAAGCAATACGGGAGTGGTTTGCCAGTTCCTACTCCAGGCGCCTACAGCACCTGGTATTCCCTGGTGGCTGCCCATCCAAGTAATAGCCAGGCCTGACCCTGCTTAGCTTCCAAAATCAGGCGAGATTGGCTGTGCTTAGGGCATCTAGGCTGCTATAACTTGCTTTATATCAAATGTTGGTTGTGCTCTAGGCATCACTGTCTACCTTCTACCTTCAGTATCATGAAATATGTAAGTGTGGGGCTGTGTTTGCATTAGCAAAGTGAACACCATTAAATAGAAGAACCAGAGGTGCAGAATAGTTCTGCTATGAAAGCATTTTGCTTTTCATCAGCCTGTCTAGTTAATGCTAGTTAATCAACATTGTTATTATATGTTTTCATGCTACGTCTCTCACATGTAGATAAAGTTTAAACATCTCTAACTAACATAGGGCATTTCATTTTGAAGTACTATATTGTGCTATTTCAATGCTCTAAATGGTTTGGGTGTAAGTCAGAGAGGGGAAAAGTTACTTTTTGGGACTGCACCTCCCAGAAGGTGTTGACTGTGCTGGTTGGGTTTTCTAGGATCTATAGTTCAACCAAAGTGGGCAGCTGATTCAACAAACAGGGCCACCACTTAGAAGGCCCGGTTCTTTGTTGCAGTCTTCTGAGCCTCTCTCAGTTTTGGCATCCTCAAACATCCTGCCTGAGAAGAGTGAGTGACACATGTAGTTCTTTGTAAGAGGAGCCATTCTGCCAGACACCAAGGACTTAAATGGTTTAGGGATTTGTATGTTAACATTAGACCCTTGAAGTCAATGCAGAACTGAATTGACAGCCAGTGCCGAGCGTAAAAGACTACATCGAGCCCTGTTGTATCAAGATGCGTTGTGGAAGTCCTAATCAAAGAGAGAAACCTGAATTCCAGCTACAGAATTCAGTAAAAATTATCGAAGGGCTTGTCACATGTCTAGTTTTCATACTACTAACGTAATAACTGAAGTGAGGCTTCATGGTTCTTGACTATGACAAGATGCTTGAGTTCCGATATAAATACTGTTACTGTACCATTCATGCATTTCCTTAGGAGATACAAGTTGGACTAGAAGTCACACACAGTCAGACTCAGAGTCATTTATACAACTGCAGTAATCATAAGTGCACATGGTTAAGCACATACATATAGTCTAGAAACAGACATTAGAGACTGCTTGCAATTACAGTTTGGTTACTCTTGCGGAAAGGTGATTGAGACTCTCTGTGTTCTGGCTCTGGAAAACCAAACACCAAACAAAGGCAGCTCATCTGCCTAATCCTGGAAGTGTGAGAAGCTCACACCGGGATACCCAGAAGCTGATATTAATTTCCAAGCTCCATCTCCCAGGAGCAGTCTAAGGTTTGTTTTCGACCATATATGTGCAACAATTTGTTTGGCTTTTTCCAGTTCTCAGTAAGTGGTCTTGATAAAACATAGCATTGACCAATGTTCCTGCTGCCAATTTTTTAAAGGTTTCCTGCAAACCTCTCCCATACTAAAGTGTACTTCACAGCTCAAGAGTGTTGTTTCAAACACTTTAATAATTAAGAGTCTGGTTCAGTAATGTAGAAATATCCTTTGAAGTTAATGGTGGCAGATGAACAAGTTGGCCTCATCTCTGCCTGCACTTAAATAACTCCATTGTTAATGTCTGTGATCCATTGATAATATAAATGAAAATTGCAGAGGCCAAAGGATAGCTATTTACACATTTCTAAATGTGTTGCTTGATGTTCTTTTCACAGTTATGACTAAGCTGAGAGAGAAGGTCAGAACTAGTTTTTAGGAAACATAATGGACTATATCCTAATATGTTGATGAAAATAGTGCTTTTCTGCCACCTCTTCCATTCTCACCTGTGATGCTCTCTATCAGCTGTTCCAGAGAATGGGCAATGAGTTCATTCCTGAACAGTGTCGGGATGGGGCACAGATGGTTGCTGTGGGGGGTGGGGGAGGAGAAAGTGTACTTATATTATTTTTTATGTATTTAAAATATTTTGACCCAGCCTTTGTCTTGAAAAAGACCCAGGCCTGGTTACAGCATTAAAATACAGTGTTAGAAGTAGCAACAGTTAGTTATATAAATGCTATATCATGTTAGAACTCCATAAATGCTAAAAAAAATGGTCAAACAAATAAGATACTAAAAACATGAGCAGCACAAAACCTTACTTAAAGTAAATGTTGTTGCAATCTATACTGAGTTTAGGACAGTATCAGCCTTCTTACATACCCTCCACAATCCATAAAAGATTTAGGATGGACCATTATCCTCCAGAGAGGCTTTTAGGAGGGATGAGCTCCTTCCATAAACTATTAGTTAACCTAACTTAATATCCATCAATATAATTCAGCTGTTGTTTCTGCACCTAGAAGAACCATGGTCCATGGAGAGAAGGAAATTTCAAAAAGTGTGGCTCTAAATCTTCTTTCAAGAAGCATTGAGGTTCATCTGATGGACTCAGTTAGACCAAGCCTACTTTTGTATTGTTTTAGCTATTGTTTTTGATGTTCAGTATGAATGGGCTGCGGATTCAACATGAATGTGGCATGGCTGGCATGATAAAGCTTTCCCAGATAATGTTCCCCATTCAGTTATTGTATAGATATTGTGTCAAGTTGTTTCTCTTGAGAATTGATAAAAAGGATCTCTCTGACCAAAGGGGGTGTGGTGGCTCAGGAGTCTAAGGCTCTGAATACTGTTGGCCGGAAAGTTGGCAGCTCGGCGGTTTGAATCCCAGGTGCCACACAGTGGAGCGAGCTACCACTGATAACCCCAGCTCCTGCCAACCTAGCAGTTTGAAAGTATGTAAATGCAAGTAGATAAATAGGCACCACCGTAAAAAGCAGGAAGATAAACCAGTGTTTCCTTGCAGCCACACCGGCCATGTGGCCATGGTCTTACACAACACTGGCTCTTTGGCTTGAATATGAAGATGAGTACCGCCCCTAGAGTCAGACACAACTAGCACACATGTCTGTGGGGGCAACCTTTCCCTTTTACCTAACCAGGTTGCAGTTACATGAAAAATGGAAAGCAGAATTTCTCTTAGCATTGCTCTCGATATATAATTTTATTTTCCAGTATAAACAATGCTGTCTTTTGCTGCTTGAAATCGTGTTTTCTCGCCCTAGGAATAAATTTCTGATTTCTGTTCTTCTGTATTAATAAAGTGGCACAGAATTTCAAATTATGCTCTCTCTTCCTTTGTCAACTGTTGGCGTAGATGTATCATTTGCTGCCCGGGGATCATACTGGCTTGTCATTCGAAGGAACAGAAGTTGTCAAAGTGTAGCATTCCATCCTCTTGAATTGATTCTGTTCTTGAGCCATAGATTCTTTTTCATGTGCAGTTCTCTGGAGATCAAGGTATTTTTGAATTATGTTCCTCAAATCATTTAATAGATTTATTAATGTAGATATAGAAAACAGCAGGGGAAAGGAACATAAGCATTTAATTGGGGAAATATGTCAGGTCTGCATGCCCCAGTCTTGCATCCTGCATGCGGAGCTTGGGTCTTTCTCTCTCTCTTTTTTCATGTGCCGCAATTGTTTGTTTAGAATCAGGCACAAGGGAAAACTAGCTTTGATTCTCATACTGCCAGATCCCTGCTCCTGCTATGCACCACATCTGCTCTACCTTCTGCTTTTCTAAATATCATTATTTTCCACATCAACCTTCCTAGTAGTTGTCTTACAAACACCTGTTTTCCAAGACCGAGAACAATTTAGCTGCCGGTCATCAAAAATTGGATGCTCCTTTTACGGTGGCCTTATGAAGTTTCAGTCAGTGCAGGGATGAGAGGGAGGAGAAAAGAAAAGAAAAGAAAAGAAAAGAAAAGAAAAGAAAAGAAAAGAAAA
>JAHTLZ010003518.1:13031381-13047029 GCA_023846285.1 Phrynocephalus versicolor
AAGAAAAGAAAAGAAAAGAAAAGAAAAGAAAAGAAAAGAAAAGAAAAAGAAAGAAAGTGTGTGTGTGTGTGTAAGAGAGAGAGAGAGAGAGAGAGAGAGAGGTGCTTGTAAAACTTAGCAAAATTAGATCTCAGAAAATGATTGCCACAGCTTGTATTATATAAAGCCTGCCTAAGCTATGCCTGCGTACTTAACAATGTATCAGCTAGTGATATCACACACTTTGAAGATAAGAGCATACAATGCCAAGCAATTGTACTGCCAGAACATGGCTAACCTTCAATATTGTGCCGTGGGTTATTTGTTAAGGACTTTGTGGATCAAAGTGTTCAGATCTTTCAGATCTGATGGCTACCTGGGTAAGGCCAGCCCAAAAGGTTTCTCTGTTTGAGGTGGCCATGGTACATAAAGAGATTCTGTTGGCACCGGAAGCAAACATCTCCTGCAACAATTCAGCATCTTCTTCTGTACTAAAAATAATACAGCAGGTGAAAGAGCTAATTTTTACAACACTTTCATCAAATCCAAAATCAGCTGCATTACTCTGTTTGGTAGGAGAGCCACTGATACCTGTGCCCTGGGTACAGTACTATCACTGGACCTAGTTTCCACCATCATGGTAATTGCCCAGAGATTCTGAGAAAGGTGGTTTGTAAACATGCCATGCAAAATGCTGGTTCTGAGTGAAATCCCCCTCCTTTAATTATAAAATTCTACTGCCACGATGTATCTAGAATCTAGCAATATCATAAGAATGATTCTGGAGCAAAAGAAAATCTATTTATTTATTTTGAAATTGGCAATTTGGAATTGATGTGATGTTACATTGTTTTAACTGTGAGGTTCCTACTCAGTTGTCTGCTGAATGTTTATGAAGTTACGCAGATATGAATAACGATGACTGGCATGAGAGTACCTTGAGGTTCATCTTCCATAGTTATTGCAGTAATTATTACATCATATAATATTATGGGATCTTCCTTGCTGCACTCTGTCAGGCAAACATGGCGGGTGAAGAAATATATGAAGTCTTGTTTTCTGCACTCTATGAAAATATTGCAAAACTTATCTCCAGAGGGTCCACTGCTCCACCGCACATTTCTGTGTTTATATATCATAATGCTATATATTTTCCATGTGCTTTACAAATCTATATTTATTCAGTGACTGGTTGCTTTCAAAAATTGACCTAAAATGTCTGAGAGATTAGCTGCCAGCTGTCAAGAATACAGTGTTATTAAGAAAGAGTGCAGCCTCCCAGAGGCTTTCAAGGAAGGTTGCTCTCTCTCTTTTATTTTTTTTACTAATAATGGCTAGTAAATAGTGTCGTAAAGAAATAACTGTCTCACAGTCTGTACTGAAGAAAAAGCATCTGCTAGTGTTAACTCAGAAGAGTGTATAATTTAGCCATTTCTTTTAAAACTGTGCAGTAACGTTTACTTCAAAAATCCCTATAGACTCCTGTTTCTCTCATGGGCCAGAAGTCTTTAAATATTTCCTGCTATTTGTTTTAGCATTGCTTTGAAAGTATTAGCTGGAATCCTACTATGTGTTTATGGTGACATAAGCGTAACAGCATAAACCACATAGCTGAAAATCACCACTGCCTGCACATTTTTAACCATTTTGGTCATACCTACCACAGGGTCATACATTTATAAAGCCACTCCCTAATTCATTTCTTCTTTCCATGATTGTTACATCTCTGTTTGTCTGGGAAAGACATCAACAACAGTATTTTCGTGCCCTTTTATGTGTACAGTGTTACGCCAAACTAGTGCAATAAAAAAGTCTGCCTTACTAATTTTCCATTACTCCCTTTTGTATAATGTCACCAAGAAGGTGACATTATACAAAAGGGAACTTTCTTAAATTCTTAATGTGAACTTTCTTACCTAGATGCAGAGTTTTAACTTGCCTAGTGTCCAGACCATTGGCAAACCTTCATTTTCTACTGGTATCAGATGTTGCTGTAGGCACAGCAACTTGTGACTAAATAATATGCCTGGATGATGGTATTCAGGATAGGCCCTGGTCCAATATTAGAGGGATTGGTAGTAAAGTTTAAGGGTGTTAACACCAATTTGATGTAAGGAGTTTCTTTAAATGGTAAAAGACTTGGTGACACTATGAGGTCTAATCAGTCTTGTCTGGCAAACCCATTTTGACCAGGCCTAATAATGGCATTGTGCTGCCTAGATGCCCTAAGCACATCTGATCTCGCCTGATTTCGGAAGCTAAGCAGGGTCGGCTCTGGTTAGTACTTGGATGGGCGACCACCTAGGAATACCAGCGGCTCTAAGTGCCTGGAGTAGGAACTGGCAAGCCACTCCAGTATTCCTGCCAAGAAAAGTCCGTGGACATAGGGTAATGAATGGTCGATCACAACTGTAATGACACAACACACACACACACACACAAATTGCATTGTAGTGGTGTTATGCTGGGAATTAATTACCTCACTAAGGTGAAGAAGGATCTTTTGGGGGCCAGTATTCCTCCATCTTAGTTTGTACTTATTTGAGTTGTCCATGATGTGGCAGAATTAATTTGCCTTGCCTAAAGGTACTTCCTATATGGAAGCCGCATTGATTGTGCTTATAACCATATCTAAAGGCATTAATTCATTTATGCAGCTATGAGTGTGATGATCACTGTGTTACTGGGGGAAGGATTTCTGTGACATGTTTATATTTTTTCTGCATCTTATGTTTGAACTTATAAAGGAGTCTGGACATGTTTTTGAGTAATCTGGTGAAAAATGCCAGATTATTCATTGATTTATTTAAACTTGCTTGTTGCTTCAAGTATAAGTTGCAGAGAAACTGTGACATGTCATAGAAATCCTTCCACTTTTACAATATAGGCAACAGAAAGTCAACTTAATATTGCAGTTACTTGTCTGCTAGCTTATGGGATTCATCCCTTTCTTCTTCAGATTTCTTCTCTACCCTCTGATCCTGGTACAATGTTCATTAAGTCCATGCCTGGCTCACCTACCCCTTCACCTGCTTTGCCACACCAGGTTCTTTTACTTTCTTATGAGCCATAACCTTCTATATTTCCTTAATTACTGCCTTACATTTACCTCAGGAAATACTCAATTTCTACAAAAATGCACTATTATTTTTCTCCCTTCTACTTTTCAGCTACTTGACCCAAATCTTCTCACCCAAAAGATCACTTGGAGTGCAAGGTTATTACCAGACTGTGCCAATTAACTGTCAGTTTCTTGCTTTTAATGGTAGTTTTCAGTAATTCCTTACAATTTATCCATACAATTTACCTCAGGACAATAAACCATTCTGAGTTAGATGCCTTTAATACTGTCAGTGACTTTTACATTAGTATCTAGACTTTCCTTGAATTATGTCACAACTCCCGTCACATTTATACCACACACAAGCTCTCTCACATATCCTTCTCACACTCCCACAGCATTCATACTCTCTAAAAACATCCTTCTCTGACTCAAACAACATTCAGTGGATTCTCACTCCTTCTACACCTCTCAAACTCGCAGTTCTGATTGACTGAAGTGAGGAGCCAAAGATAGCAGACATTAAAGCTCTCCTTTTCAGTACAGTTCCTAAGACTGCAAAATTACAAGTGCAAACAGTACTTTAGAATAAATTCCATTGAAATGAGTAGAATGTAAATTCAGAGTAGACACAGGACTGCATTTTAAAGTTGATATTCTCTACATTATATGCGACACAGGCAGTGCCATCCTAAAAGTAAGTTCTAGTCATTCAGAAGAACTACGTATGATTACAGCTGGTTACACATGACACTTTCATGCTCAAGTAGTTTTGGAATAGACATGTTATTGAAAAAGAGTGAGTTCCTATTCCTTTGCACAAATGAGATATGGAAAAGTTTACAAGCACTGAGCCAAGATATGTTGCAATTATTGTCTGAAACACATTATCCCCCCTCCTCATTGCTATTTCCTTTGTTTTGGCAGACAGGGATCTTAGAATGCAACTCATGGTTTGTAAAATGAAGAACAACGTGTGCAAACGGTGGGGTACTTGAAATTTAAAAAGAGATGATGGCAAGAAAAGCTGCTTTCAATCTTTTCAGTAAATCAGGTGGATGGTAAACCTTACATCCCTTAAGTAAGGCGTTCAAGGCCAATTAGTAGACTTTTTAAAGCTTCCAACTTTGAAAAGAAACTCTTGCTCATGAAGAGGCTTGCGGTTGAGAGAAAAATGCTGTAAATTCATGGCATGGTGGTACTTAGCAAAAATCGATGAGTTTGTCAAGTATGAATCTCATCTCCTTTCTTCCTTTCTTTTGCACAGTTGCACAGTGTCACAAATGGATAACATTATGCTAAAATGAATGTTCATGGGCTACTGACTGGGGGAACAAATTGTGCAGGGCTTCCAAACACAGCTGTTACTTACCACAGAAATGTCTGAGTCTGCCTTTTCATAGATGGAATTGACAGTTCAGCTCCAGATATAAGTGGACAGCAGTTATTCCATGTGAATCAAACATATTCTGCACTAAGTCAGAGGTGCCCTTTTCTTGAGCCTTGGCATTCAAAACAGCATCCAAAGGTGAATTTAGTCGAGTCCTGCCCAAATTACACAAACTTTGGCTGCATCAAGGCTCCCTCAACGACCCAATCTTTGATGCTAATTTTTAAAAGAGGGAGATTGACTACCTGGGCATTCAGCCCACTGTTCTGCTCTCTGCCAGGACAGACTAGTTCACTCTTAAAGATGATGAACAGATGATGCCTTTGCTTGAGAAAACCAGCTAGCCTCCGAGAGTGGTCCTACCTGCATCTTTCTGGCTGCTGCCTCTCAGAGGCTTCTTCCTTTTTGGTGTGAGTAGGGACACTCTATTTTGCTCAATTTTCGCCATGTATGATCACTAGAAATGGACCAAAGTAACCTTTGTCTCTTAAAAAGACATTCATTTCAAGATACAAGCAAATCAATCACTTCCTTGGCTCGGGGTGGGTAAAAGATAAAGTGTTTGTGTATATGTGTTTGTGTCGAGCAGTAAATATGTGCTATACTGATTTAAAAACACAAACAAAACACAAACAAAACAAACACACCCAAACTAATGAAGACTCTGTTCTGGAAACCTTTGTTTACCATACTTTTTTTAAAAGATAAGGTCAAGAGCCTGCCTGTAGCCAAATCTGGCAGGCTCTCTTTTGGTCAAGAGCAGCCTTGTGGGAATCCATTTGCCTTCAAATGGCAAACTCAGGGCATTTATACACGACCCCTAAGCTCCGCTGCAAATGGCTCCCAGCTCCGGAGCTTAAAAATGTTTCCCCACCAGCTCCGGAGCTAACAGAAAATTAAGTGCAGGGGGAGGCGTGGAGATGTCTGTATGTTTACAATCTCAAAACTATTGATCACTAGCATTGGTTGCTTCTCATTATACACAAAATATGCAGTTCATCCTATTCAAATTCAAGAGATGTGAAAGTTCTTTTACGCTAGCTGATTTAAGAGGAGCTGGTAATATGACAGTCTAGGCTCATAAAGACCCCCTAATCCAGGTGAATGGTAGCCATTTGCCTCACCCCAACTCATCCAACAAATGTGCGCTACGCCTTTCCATTGCTCCTTTGTGTGGAATCTTATTCACCCTATCATTTTGAAAATGAAGGAAATTATTCTAAAATATAGGGCCCTTTACCGGTTTACCCAACTAACCTTGTGAAATTAGCTATGTTGTGATACAGGGCATGATTCCAAAAAGTGCTGACTATATTGTTATTTTTCAAAGAGGTAAATATCTTTGTATCTATCATTTTCAGTATATATTTTTAAAAATAAATATTTGTGACACTTCAAAAACTACTAATAGATTTATGTCAGTGTGAATTTTTGGGATATTACAGTCCATTCCATCCACACACATGTAGTGCAACACTTTGAAAGACTGTGAATTGTGTTAATGCAGTTGTAATTTTCTGTACCACATTTTACTCTTGTCTGCCCTGACAATCATGTACACTGCGTATTAGAAATGGGCACGAAATGAACAATTTTTCGTTTCCATTTTTGTTTTTTCATTTCGTTACGTAACAAAACAACAAACAAATTTTGTCTCTAAAATGAAATGAAACGAACAGAAACACCGGAAATTTTGTCGTGGGTTTCGTTTCCGTTATTGCAATATGAGTGAATTGCTTAAAATCCTAAAAAAAAAATCACAAAAATTGAAATAAATGGTAATGAAATGGTAAAGAAACGAACGAAAACGAAAATGATTTTTTGCAAAAATTCACGAAAAACGGAAACGAACCGAAACGGACCCCCTAAACAACAAATGACAAACAAAATGCCATTTTTTTAAATTCGTGCCCATCTCTACTGCGTATATAAATCAGTATCTGGAATGTTGTATTCCCTAGGCAGAATTCTCTTAACAGTCATGAAAGCCTCTGTAAGTGTAAGTGTTCCACTTGATTTCTGCCTCACATGTCTGTGAGCTGGAGCTTGCCCTTTTCAAAACAGTGAGCCATTGGGCTTGTGCAACAGTTAGTGAATTTGTCATTACAGTAGTGGTAGGAAAAATGGAACTGCCGATGGAACAAGCTGGATTCTAGGCCATATATTTATAGAAGTGGGTTGTGATTCATGAAAGGTTGCAACAGATAAACCCATTGGACTTTTTTTAATGATATAGAACATTCCTAATATGTTTATGGGAGGGGGAGTCCCCATCTTTTAAAGATATTTTCTTTACAGCTCTTTGTTGGACTTCGTGGCAGCTTTTTTGTTCTGTATTTATGCCATCAAATTCCAAGTGCAGAGGATTTTCCTCCTGTTTGCAGAGTTTTCAATGCCATTCAGTGTGATACTAATACACAAATGCATGCAAGCACACACACACACACACACACACACACACACACACACACACACACACAAATGATACTTAAGTGTGTTGTATTGGCACATTCTTTGTGTATATATTTATGCTCTCAAATTGTTATGCTGCATTCTCCACCTCCACCCTAAATTCATTTGGACATCTGGGTCCAGTGGTTGTAGTATAATGAATTTTGCTCCTTGTTTAACCATTTCAAAAATAAACAAATAAAAGTAAAAATAAAAAAATCAGTGCTTGTCATTCAAAAAGTGATACTAGGCTGGATGAAGCCAATTTCACAGCTGCGTCAGGTGTACAGTAGTTGAAGAAGAAAAGGGATATTGTTGCAAGGTCTCTGCCATGCTGAACTATAAAAATCTTTTGAGATAATTTAATTCCCTGATCCTTCTGCCTTGCTGAGTAGGCCTCCTGGGCATATACACCTACAAAGAAAAACTATTGAGTATGGAAAGTCTGTAAGCTGATTTCCCACTGGCTCCTGAGTGCCAGGTTTTGTGATGAATGGCAGCTACTTATTTTATTTTAATGAGGCAAAGACAAATCTAATGGTTAATTGCAGGTGACTGATTATGAAATGTTGACCTTGTCTTTATTTACATAACTGTCTTTATTTACATAACTGTATTCATTTGTCTATTACGTCCCTATAGGAACCAGGATTCTTATTAACTGTTACATATTTGTTAAAGAGAGTTCAAAGGCCCATTTGCCCTTTGAGGATGTAACAGGTAAATTAACATATTTTAAACAAAGCATTTCAGCGCCCCATGATAATTGCATCTCCTGATCAGATGCTAAGATATTTCACTTCCAAATATGGAACAAAACTTTATTCCTAAATATGAAGAGGAACAAAAGAGGTGGCAATTATGTTACAACATGTGTATCCAATTTTTTTTGTATGGCATTAACACAGGCAGCTAAAAAGAAGGCAGATCTGTTTGGAATGTGGAGATAGTGCAAGGACCCAAGAAGTTATTGGATTGACAGGGTGAACAACAAAATACTAAAGAAGCAAATAAAGACTAGGAAATCAGGAAAACTAAATAGAATGCAGAAGGATAAATACTGATTATTAGAGTTGATCACTTAAGATTTTAAAAATGGGAAAAGGCATGTAGGAAGGAGAAGAATGTATGGGGGCCAGCCAGGGAGGTGTGTCTTTGGCTGATACTTCACATCCATTTCATTGCTGTTCGTGGTCCTGCTTGGGACCGGTACAAAGTAATCTAACTGCACGTCCTTTGCGGGATGAGGGGAGTTCATCCCGACCACGCCTCCTGAACTGTGATTTAAGCGGGATGAGAGAGTCCTCTCCCTATCCTCGGGTGTCTGCTCATCATGCTTCTCATTCCAAGACGAGAGCCCGTGAAGTAAGGAATGAACACATTCGCGGAATGAACACATTCTCCATCTAGTGGCACCAGTGCGAAGCGACATACGCCAGTAAATTCCCTGTGGAGTTAACAATGCAGTGAACAGCTTTTAAAAGACAAATGCCTCAAAGTTTACTCCATAACGCAATGAAGGCAAGGCTTCAGAGAATTGAAAAATAAAACAGGTCGGGCCAAAAAAAAAAGGAGAACAAACACATGGAATTTCACATCTCATCACGGAACAAGGATGTGCGGTAACAGTCATGCCGGTATCATCAGTCACGCCCGTGTATACACGGGAACAAGGACAGAACCGGAAGAAGACCACGTGACTGCGATCAACATAAACAAGCAGTGAACTTCCTCCTGGGACGAGAATGGACGTGAAGTAACCGTCTTTCTTACCAAAACATCGTTCCAACCGCTGAACCCGTTCAATCCTACTTTGCCTATTTTGTCAAGGATGGGGATTACTCTTTACTGGAGTTTATTGGAAGTTCTCAAAGTTGTTTTGTGTTTTGATTTCTGCAATTTCTTTGTTCACGTAAGCATGCTCAGAGCTGGGATTGCTACTATCTTCCCCTTTTTTCTTTATCTCTTTGTTTTTATTCTCTTTCTGTTCATAGGCTCATAGAATAATTGAGTTAGAAGGGTCCTGTAAGGCCACTGAGTCCAACTCCCAGCCCAGAGCAAGTATCCCAATCAAAGAATATTTGACAGATGGTTGTCTAATTCAAGAGAATGCTTGCTTCAGTGGCATTCAAGAGAATGCTTGCTTTAATTAGAGAGACTCGGATGACCATCACCCCATCTGAAATTATATTCATACTCCTAGTGACTGAACTATTATAAAAGAGGAAATATCTTGACTTTTTTAAATCAATTGCCTGATATTTCATGACATACTGTACTTCCAACAAGTGGCTTGGAAATCTACTGTGAAGATACATAACTTTTTTTCACTGTAAAACATTAAAATGTGTTTTAATATTTCCATTTCTCAAGTGATAAAATAATACATTTGTCTAAAGCTAGCTTGGAGTTCCAGGAAGATGAATAATTCACATACAGTGTTTCTTCAGTTCAAAATCTATATCAAAGAATGATAGATATTTGGGGAGATTATTCCTAGTGCTTAGGTCAAACAGTCCTTTCATGCTTTGCCTGTGAATTCCCTGTAACATCTCACACAATGTACAAATGACTGGAAAACAATCTTTTTTTCCAGGAAGTTAAGTCACATGTTCTTAGGATAAAATTGGAAAAAAATTAATAGGACCACAGGAATATGCTGTGACTGGGCTGGATGAATCACATTCTTCCTAACCCAACATTTGTCATGTGACTTATACTTAGAAAATAGTTTTACAGATTTCATCTGAATCTTGCAAGAATTAGGGTTATAACTCAGTAATTTCTAGCACCCTTGAGGAGGTTTTGGGGGGGGGGCACAATCTTTCAACCCTTAGTTCAGAGAATGATGTTGTGTGGTTTAATAACTCATAAAGGTTAAGAGGTGTCTTTGTTTTTGAAAAAACAACTTGGTTTTCCTTTGCTAAGTTGCCTCCACAATTAATTAAAGAAATGGAGAGAGAGAAAAAAACTGAAAAGAATATATGTTTGCTAAGGACAATTGTAGAATATATGGAAAAGAAAGGGTTTGTCGGAACATGTCGCTTGAATAAGACTAACTACTGGACTAGTTGAGGATAAACCATTGGAGAAAGGGTCCACTGTACAGAAGCAGCAGCCCCTTGTAGTGGTGCTCAAGATGGTTGCTGGAGTTAACCATAGAGACTGGCTCTAAAATGGAACCTGAAGAGCTCTTATAAAATCCTGGATTTTATAAGAGGCATTTATGGAGAGGAATTACTGTTTTCTGTGGTTCTGTAAGGCAATGTTTCCTAACTTTGGACAACCCAAATGTTCTTGGATTGCAGTGCCCAATAGCCTTCACCACCAGGTGTCCTGGCCAAGGTTTGAGGGAGTTAGACTCCAAGAACACCTCAGTAGCCCAAGCTTTGGAACCACTGCTCTAAGGGAAAGTGGCTGCCTCCTCCTCCCCCCCCCCCCGAGTTGAAATGAAATATGGCAAAGGCAAAAGACTGGAGAATGGGCCAAGAAATTAGGGAAGGACAAGATAGGAAGGAAATGCAACACTGGCTCTGCCTTCTTCTGGGGATGGGGCTGCCTCTGTCTTCCCTTCATAAGTCACAGGAATCAGTTGTGGCAAGCTCTGAATAGCAATTGGGAAGGCTAGACATTGCCTCAGTTAAAAGTGCATAGGAATGCCATTCCCATCTAAGCCCCTTGTTTCCATTTCGTTAAGAGGCAAGCAGCAGTATGGCTGCCATGAGGCAAGAAGCAAGCTGGAGCAACAACCTGTGGCTTGCCTCCATGTGAAGGGGTGGTTCTCCTTTTTTTGTGAGCTCACTCTTTTATAGAGGATTTTATGTGTAAAAAGCAACAGCCTGTCATGAAACAGAGCACAGCTCAGGAGCTGGGTGTGTGTCTTGTTCCTTCATAACTTCTGAAGGAAAAAAAAATTGTCACTTTTTCCAACAGAGACTTTGGGAGCGGTAGAAGAATACTCAGATGAAATATTTTTCCCTTTCGGAATGAGTGAACTGCTTCTCAAGACAAGTCTTGAATCAGCCAGAATGCTAGGAATTAAATAGTGTTAGAGCAGTCTACAGAATTAGAGGGCAGTAATTCCTGTGCTTACTAGTGAGCCTATGCCATACGCCAATCCACGATGTATTTCTGCACTAAATGGGTACTGTTGTCATTATGAGAGGGATGAGCTTTATTGTTTCTGTGTGAGTTACAGTACAAGGAGTGTAGTCGTTTGTAGCTCTTTCTTTAGCGTAGGATGTATTGACATTTTTTCTTGCGCAAAACCAAATTTCTATATATTTACGTTTCATAAACACTTTATAGCAAATAGTCCAATTTCCTAAGCTATGTGTGCAATTTGTACCTTGCTAAAACAGAAAAACCAAGTTTTTTGCAAAAGTATTGGATATATTCCATTTTTCTCCCAGAATATCTATCTTCCATGAACTCTTTCCCTGCCTCATCCCTGCTAGTTTTTCCACAGCTTCCATATTTATCCAAGTATAGCTAAAAGATTTATGTGTACTCAAGTAACTCATAGGGTTTTGTTGTATGTGAGATATTAAAGCTGCAGTTAGTGGCTTTAGTTACACCACTAACTACATCTTAGTTAGAGGTGTAACTAACTACCACCCCCCCTTGCATTTCCATGGCTGAGATTAGCTTACTATGTCCCTTTTCCCTACATCAGGCCTGCCAAAAGTCCGGCCCGGGGGCCAAATCCAGCCCATCAGGCCATTCTGAGTGGCCCGCGGCTGGCTGGCCCGCCCCTCCCTCCCTCTCCTTCACTTATGGGTCAGTGGGTGGAGCTTGCAGTGGGATGGCAGGGTCGGGGAGCAACCGGCCCCTGACACATTCTCAGCCACCAAATCTGGCCCTCCTTACAAAAAGTTTGGGCACCCCTGGCCTACATATTTTTAACAGCTGCAAATTCCTGTTGTTTTGGAGCTTAGGAGAACATCAGAATCTTAAAGGTGGCATACACAACCATGCTGTCCCCTGTCAGAATGTATAGTAAGAAACGGTGAACACTTAGAGCTCGGTCCCACGTCCCTTTAAAGAGAGTTTAAATTACTAAATAAATCGTGCCCAAAAATACCGTCCTCATGGCCACCGCGCTTTTTGAAAAAAAAGGAAAAAGAAAACCCGGTAATGCTCCCTTAAGTGAGGTTTATGTGACTCACCTTCCAGGCTGGGGAATTTTTGCCTCACTTTCGAAATCCAGCTTTTAAGGAGGCAGACGCCATGGGACCTTGCTGCATGATCCGGGTTTCTTTTTCTTTCTTTTTGCATAGCACCCACCGGCTGTTCCTGGGGCCGATCGGTGCTGATTTTTTAAATTTGCCTCCATATCGGAGTAACAGGAAGTTCAATCAGGTCCGACACAGCATAAATTCCCCCAGAAAAGTCTTCCGTTTTTTTCAAGTGCTAGCACCACCTGCTGGCCAAGGGGGCTGAACTGCACTTTAAAATTGAAAAACCAGATTTTGACGTGAGACCTCTTCTCTCACATTTAAATCACGTGATGGGAAGAAGAGGAAAAGCTGGACCTTCAGAAGATCAGGATCGAAACCCGGGTGTGACCACGGCCTTACTGTCCAGAGAGTACTTACTGAACCCCATTACGAGACACAGATGCTAGTGAGACTTGGACAGTTTGGTTTGCTATAGACATCTGTGGTTCTTCTGCACGGTGTTTTGAGAGAGGTGATTCCTAGAGATATTCGCACATTTTCCATCTGTAACTCTTCAAGGTTTTTAGTGATAAGAAGAAAAAAGATAGAATTGAGAGGGGTGTGCATGAATGACAGTATAGATAAATCATTCTCCGGTATGGGCTGCCTAAAAAACCTTATACAGTATGGCAGGGTGTGATGAATTGTTTCCAGTCGGTGGCCCCCTTTACATAGTTAAACTGGTTGTGATTCTGATGGTTTTTAACATGTTGTTTTATAGCTTTAATACACAATATTGTTGTATGCTGCCCTGAGACCACTTGGTAGTGGGGTGGCTAAAAAGTTCTGTAAATAAATACATAAATAACACATGCCAGTGTCCACAGGGTCCATATGGCCCCCACTGAGAATGCCTGATCTAGATCCTCTGTAAAGGAGCAATGTGGTTTCACAATAAAAACCACACTGGAAGCTTCTATACTGCCTCTTGTCATTTTTACCACTATGAATGGTCAAAACCAGAAGTAATTGTGCATCCAAATAAGACTTCCCTAGCCTTGTGCTTCTCCATAATTAATGGACTAAATCCCCCACCATCCTTAGTTAACAGGTCCATGGGTTCCCGAGTGGATATTAGTTTGGGGAACCCTGACTTGGACTATTTTGTCTTTTGTCTCCAGGTTTGTGCATTATGCATTTATGTTCTGCAACTCACATTACAGGACTATGTGATGTGGTCAATTCAGGCTTTTTTCCTGTGCCAAATATCAAAAGAGGAGCTTTCAAGTGCATTAGTAAACAAAATGCTGATCCTTTCAGCTCATTTTAGGTAACTTGAGAGCAGTGCTGTTTTAATATTAGCCTCAGTTCAAGTGAAATGTAAACTTTGGTATTTGTGCTGTCATTTCAAACTGCTTTGTGAGGCCTTTGCCATGCAAAATATCATTTAAATTTGAAGTATATTGTATCTTAGTATTCCTTATGTGCCTCTTAAGCAATTAAACTCTGAACTTCCCTGGCGTACTACACATCAGGTGTTCAACCCATTCCTGAGGTTCTACTCCCTGCTCTTTTCCGTTTAGTCACTGAATTTGAAAGAGATTCTAATTACTGTTTGTCATAATGTTTATTGCATGTGGCTAATGCCATTAGCCCTACAGGCAATTAAAAGTCTATAATGTCCAAATGTTTTCAAACGATAGTTGCATAAACAGTAATTGTGGTCTGTATAATATATTTATTGCCAGAGGATTAACTTGACTCAATCACTGGGCTGTAAGCAAATTACGTGCTAATTATACTAGACTGAAATTCTTGTCTCAGTGTAGAGTACTTAATGGTACTCTATATGACTGATCACAGTAAATCGTTTTTGAGTAATGCTGAAAGAAAGAAAGAAAGAAAGAAAGAAAGAAAGAAAGTTTTGTACTTTTAAAAGAATATTCCTTCTATGGTGGTGATCTTAACAGTATTTATTTTATATCATGTGTATGAGTGTATAGATATTTTTAATTATTTTAGACTTTTTAATTGTACTTTGATTTTATATAAGCTGTCCTGGAACTTTGTTGAAGGGTAGGCTTTAAATCTCTATAATAAATGATTAAATAGTAAGTTTCTGAGTTATGTGCCACTAATCCAGAACTGGCTTATAGCAACCTTAATAGGATGGAGTGGTTAAACTTTCTTATTGCATCCAAAATTGTGCTCATGGGCCGTGTTTACGTCCTAGCTAGCTGGCTCATGTTTGACTCAGCCTTCTATCCTTCTGAGGTCGGTAAAATGAGTACCCATCTTGCTGGGGGAGGCAATGTGTAAATGCAAAAGCAAAGCAAAGGGTTCTGCTTATATACCACCCCATAGCACTTGAAGCATTTCTAGCTCTCAAAAAGAAGTCCAGTAGCCATGACTCAACTTCCAGATAAACTCACCTGGATGACTGAGAATCTTCACAGACACTCTCTACACATTGCCCCCCACGCCCATTTTACTGACCTCGGAAGGATGGAAGGCTGAGTCAACCATGAGCCAGCTACCTGGGATTTAAGCCCAGGTCGTGAGCACAGTTTTAGCTGTAGTGCAGGCATTTAACCACTGCGCCACGAGGCTCTTACAATTAATTATGTAGTCTGCATAATTAAATTGTAAACCACCAGAGTGCTTTAAAGCAATGTAGGGTGGTATATAAGTAGAACACAATTTGCTTTAATGGTAATTGACACATTTAAGGAGTGGTTTTGCTCATTCCACTCCCCCAGTGAGTTTCCATGGTGAAATAGAAATTTGAAGCCTGGTCTCCAGAGCCCTAGTCTGTCTCTCTGAGCCTTTTCACACCACCCCTAAGATCCACTGGCCACTTAAATTCGGACCAGAGATCTTAGGGGTTTGTCGCTGTTCCTGCCTTCCCACCCCCTCCGCACTCCTGGCTGCTGGTTGCATGAGGGGAGGGAGAAAAAACAGGAAGAAAAGAGACGTGGCTCACCTCCGTTCTGCCTCTCGCTCTTGCCGCGGCAACATTCCAGTCTCTTAAGTAGCTCTTAAAGGGGCGGGAGCCAAAAAACAACAAACAGAAGCGAGGAGAGCCCCGCACTCACTATCGTTACACCGCATCAAAGAATTTTCACCTCCAGAGAGCAGGTACTTGAAAGGTGCTCTGGGACGCGCTAAAGTGGGCGTGGTCGCACTTAATTTCCAGTAAACTCCAGAGCTGGTGGGGAAACATTTTTAAGCTCCGGAGCTGGGAGCCATTTGCCCCGGAGTTTAGGGGTCGTGTATAAACGCTCTCTGTCACCTACACAACACTAAGTACCAAATAACAAGCTACATCAGCATGGATTCACTTCCAAGTGGGTATGGCCTCACCCCTCATAATTGGATTTTTCTTTTCTCCTTGTGTGTTCTTTGTAGCTTTAATGTTACCTTTTAATGTTCTAAGATGCCTATTCATATTGCCTGTTTTTAACTTAAATATGTCTTAAATGTTCTGGACTGTATATTGTCCCTCATTATTGTAAGCCACCTTGGGTCCTTTTCCAAGGAGAAAGGTGGGGTAAAATATTCTAAATAAATAAATAAATAAATAAATAAATAAATAAATAAATAAATAA
>JAHTLZ010003518.1:13047039-13081843 GCA_023846285.1 Phrynocephalus versicolor
TAAATAAATAAATAAATAAATAAATAAATAAATAAATAAATAAATAAATAAATAAAATGTCCAAGAGATTATGTTGTAGTGGAGGACCTGATCTGAGGTAGATACACATTTATATTCCTCTGCCAGGCCCTTTGTTAAAATCCTGGACATTATTTCAGTATTCTAGTAAGGATTTTTTAAAAAAGAGATCTGAACAACCATCTTTGTCATTAATTGGTTCTTCTCAGGTGCCTGCTTATTTCAAGGTCACCAAGGCCATTTCATTTAGCTGTAAAGCAAGAGCTGTGCTAGCGATTGCAAGGATTTGAAATTTAGTTATTTAGAAACTGCAGAGAGAGATCAGGCCAGTGTCAGGTGGGAGAAGGTGGGCCTTCACTGCAGCACTTTGGATGCAGCCCTGAAACGTTTGTTTTCCTATAAATGGTCAGAAAGTAGCCCTCTTCCCTTCAAGCATACTGGGGGCCAGTTCCCTTCAAGATAGATGGCTCCTGTTGGATAAGCAATGCTAGAGCTAAACTACAGGTTACAGCCTGATTTCTTCCCAACCAGATGAGTAGTGATTTGTGTACAGTAATCCCCCGTTTGTCACGGGGGTTAGGGACTTGACTTGACCCACGATAGAGGGAAATTCATGTTATGCGAATGCTGGGTCAGGTTGGGAATTGAGGGCTTTTTTGGGGCTTCCTACACTTACCCCAGGCCTGGCACTGCCATGAATGGGCCTCTGATGGGTTTCCTGGGCCTGTCAGAGGCCCCAAAAGTGGTTTCCATTTTTTCGGAAGTCAATTCCTGTTTGCCAGAAACCACTTCTGAGGCCTCGAACAAGCCTGGGAAGTGGAGGAGGCCCCAAACATGCCCACACAGCTTGCCTCAGGAGCACTTACCTTCATATACTGCAGTCTTGCGATATACCGGGACAGCAGTATATGAACTGCAGTATAGTGGGGGATGACTGTACTCTGCTTTGCTCAAAGTTCTATCCAAATATGGTCTGTTTGTAAAAGCCCAGATGCGAAATTGTAAACTGAAATCATAAATTAGCTCTGTTACAAGGTCTACCCCTAATTTGCTGAACAGAGAAACTATGATGTTCTGGTTTGGGATGATTTTTGCCCCTGTGTAAGAACCACTTTCTCTATAGCTAGTCTGATGACAAATATGTCTTGCAGTACAATGTGGATATTCAGTAGAAAAGATGTAGGCTGACAGCTAGTAGGCATCAGGAGAACATAACAATGGTTTGCTTTCTTTACGTAGGTGTTCTTTGTAAGATATGCTGCTGAAATAGATAATAAGATGCAAAGTTGTGCATAAATGCATATTTACAAAGACATACAATATCTCTATTGAACTGGGCCCATTAAAAATGATAAGACTAATTTACTAATATAGGCCAGTGTCCATTTGTTAGTTCCAGCTGGAATATACTTATTGATTCATTTGGATGTAAGTGTTGATTTGACATTCAGCAGTCAATTTAGTGGAACTTATTGGACTAGGACTCAGGAGCCCTGAGTTCAAAGCCTTACTTGGCCATGGAAACTCAATGGGGAGAAGCTATGGTAAACCTACTTTTTGAAATCATATATGTATATCTCAAAAACTCTATTAGGGTCCCTGGTTTTTTTTTTTTTGAAAAGTTTTATTAGTTTTAAGAGGAAAGGGAAAGGGGAGAAGGGGGGGAAGGATCAAAAATAAAACACATGGAATTGCATTAAGTCTATCAAGTCAAAGACGAAGATTATACATATCAGGATCTAATAACATATCAGTTAACTAGTAAATTTACTGCTCCTTGCCATCTGTTTTTGGTGGTCTCTTCATAGTCTCCTTTCAGATATCCGGAAAGTCTGTCGATTTTGATATATTCTCTTATCTTTTCACAGAAATTTATCTCTGTAGGCGCTTTAAGTTGTTTCCAAAATTGCACATACAAAATCCTTGCTGCAACAATGGTCTAATAAATACTTTTGGTTTCCTACTTTAGGGTTCCTGTTAATTGTATGTGAATTGACAGCATGTAACAATGGCAACACTTTCAAAAAAAAATACAGAATATTTTAAAAACATAAGCAAGAACTTAAAAGCCTAAAAAACATTTTAGCAAGCAACAACAAAAACAGTTACAAAGAATGTATTCCCCCAATCATTGGAGTTGTAGTTGATTTTTGTTTCCTTTATGGAGCCTCCTTCCCCTTCGTATATTGCCTATTTCCTCCCATTTATTAATACAAAATCAATAAATTATCCCAAAATATCTATAAATGTTCTTACTTTAATGTTATTTGTTAACTTATTAATAGCAATATTCCATACTTATTTAAACCATTAATTTATTTGAAAATGGTACTTTCCCCCAATACCTAGCTACCATTAATTTCCCCACTTTTAAAATATTTGAAATGAATTCTTTATTTGTCCAGTTACATTGCTCCTTTTCAAATATTGATAAAAGCACTATTTTATTTATTTATTTATTTATTTATTTATTTATTTATTTATTTATTTATTTATTTACATAATTTTTAGCTGTCCCACTACCAAGTGGGGAGGCTAAAAAGACATACCTCTACATTTGACTTAGTTATTTCATTTATTTCCTTGAAAAACGAATTGCCAAAATTTAAATATATTTGCACATTTCCACTACACATGAAAATAAGTACCTTTGGCTTTAATATAATTACGTAGTGTTTCCAAGATAATGGATTTTTTTCCACTTCCATCATTCTATTAAAAAAGACTTTAATTTGGGTTCCACTTTTTCCTAAAAGCTTTATAATGCTTCAGTCCATCCTATCAATTCCTGGCATGTTTCCTACTTTTTATTTATGAATACTTTTCACTATCTCTTATTCATTATGTGGTTGCTCCATTAAATCTTTATTCATATCTTGAAGTTTATTCCCCCAATTTTTCTTAATATAATATCTAATTCTCCCCCCCCCAAAAAGCTTCTCCCATAGTGGATAATTTTTGAAATAAATTTTGAAGGTTCCAATTTCCATTTCAGTATTCTCCAGTTTTTCCTTTTTGCTTCTATTTTTAATAAATATTTGTTATTACTGTCCATTATATAGTTCCAGTCCAACAATCGTATTTCTTCTTCAGCCTCTGCATATGCTTCTCTTATTGCCTTTTTAGATGATATGATTACCTAATACTATCTCTCTTCATAGCCACATTTATAGTATTCCATATGCTAACAAATGGTTTGTATAACATAAAATCTGTACAACATAAAAATTCTGGAGATAGGGGAAGTTTGCTTAACAGAATCACCTATGGGGTGAATCCGTACAACAAAAATGTTCACAGTTAGGGATAACTCCATTTTCAATGCATTTCTATGGGAATTTTGTATAAAGGAAAATTTGCTTAACAGAATTTCATTTGAACAAATTAATTCCTTTATACAAGGTACCACTGTAATACTCCTGCTGCAGTCTTCTCTATCAAGAATTTTCCATGTTTCCATCATTTATTTTTCTATTTTTTTTTTGCTGAAAATGCTTGTATATATCTTCAATTTTTTACTTCCCTATAATCATGTTTACTTTTAACATCCATGCTCTATGAACCATGATCAGTTAATTTTATGATACCTACTTCAGCATTAGTCACTCTTTAATCAAATATTCAGACAAATATATACTAGAATAATGTTTATGATCTGAAGTGTAAAAAGTCAAATTCTTTTCATCTCCTTTTAGCTTTCTCCACACAGCTGTCAAATCAGCTCTCCCTACCATTCCAATCAAAATTGTAATATTATTTTCCCCCACTTTAATAGGATGTGATTTAACTTTCTCTTTATCCATTACCATATTAAAACCCCTGCCATTATTATAAACATTGTCTGTATTTATTTCAATTCTTTCAACATTTCCTTAAAGAAACCAGCATGATTTTCATTTGGTGAATAAACATTAAACTAAACTCTTCTTTCCCCCTTGCATCTCGTCACAGTATATATCCACATATCTACCATTATTATCTTTTTGTCTCATTCACTTTAAATTCACATTTCTCAGAGATAATGGTTGTGTAACCCCTCTTGACTTTGAATTTCTATAAACCTTTTCCTAAATATCTGACCAACTCAGTTTCAGTATTCAATTCATTTATACATTCTTTTATTTGAAGAGTCTTTTGTAAAAATATCAGTGAATGTTCATAAGTGGAAGACAACTTCATAATTAAGTTAGATATATAATGATACAACAGAAGAAAGATAAAGAACAATTGCTCAAATGCTCTTCTTGTGTTCTGCCATTTAAAACATCAACATCTTTATAAGGGATGAATACATTTCAGAGGTTTAGATAACAACCACATTGAGCTTATCTGGATCATGTCTCTTTCAATAAGGTAGTTTGGAATATGATTCTAATTGTCCTTTTACAATGTCCTATGCTTCAACAACCTTTTTGGATTCATGACATATGTTGCCATTGAAATGAATGGCAGTTACTAAAAAGAATGTTATACTTTTTCTGTCATTTATTTTATTGGTGCTTATACAGTAATCCACCATTTACTGTGGGGGTTAGGGACCTGACCCAACTTGTAATAAAGGAAAATCTGTGATATGCAGATGCTGGGTTGGTCCGGGACTGGCGGGGGGGCTGCCTGGGACCTTCTACACTTACCTTAGGCTTGGTGCTGCCCTGATCGTGCCTTGGATGGGCTTCCCGGGCCTGTCAGAGGCCCCAGAAGTGGTTTCAGGTGATCTGGAAAGCACTTCCGGTTCACCGAAAACCATTTCTGGGGCCTCAGACATGCCTAGGAAGCCTGTTGGAGGCTGCAGAAGTGGTTTTGCGTGATCTGGAAGGCACTTCTGGTTTTCGGAAGTCACTTCTGGTTCACTGGAAACCACTTCTGAGGCATCTGACAGACTTAGGAAGCCCATCAGAGGCCCAGTTGGGGCAGCGCCAGGCCTTGGGTAAGTGCAGGAAGCCTCAAACTGGTCCACGCAGCTTGCCTCAGGGGCATTCCTTCATATACTGTGATCCCGTGATATACTGGAACCGCAGTATATGAACCGTGAAATACCAGGGGATGACTGTATAGCAAACCCTCCAGCTAGATAAGACCGTTGCAACAGCAAAGGTGGAATGTTGCATGTCAGTTGTCATTAGAGATGGCATTGATAACAGATTTTAAAAAAGAATTTGTCATGAAATGAAACACTTCTTAAGGCTATAAATAATGGAGAACTTTCCTTTTTATTTAACAGGGAGTCCACTGTCCTAAATCAAAGACCTTCAAACCTTCCAATCAATTTGCTTTCAAGCAAATAACCTTCTGTAAACAAGCTAGAAACCTAATAGCTAACTGCTCCATGGAATTTCAGGGAGATAAACCCAACAGGTGATCAGTGTGATGAGGGAAGGAAAGAAGATATTTTTTAAAATAACCTCTACCGCCCTACTTAAAAAGGAAAGGAAAGGAATCAGATTAAATCAACTTGCGGACACAGCCAGCGAAGGGAGCACCTCAGCTCCTGGGCTGGCTAGCTTCAGGCAGATCAAGATCTGAGATAAGCTATCTCTATAGTTGAAGCATCAGAGGAAAGGAAAACAAATCAATCAGTTAAAAAAAATTAAACCTCCTGTTCTCAAGATGGCTGGATCAAGAGGTTAGGACAAATCATTTTAAATCTGAAACAAAAAATGATGTTTCGTTTCATTTCTTGATGACATGCTGTTTGCTGTTTAGTTTTACTTTGTAAGGTTTCGTAAGCTTACAAAATGACGAGACAGTGTGTCGTTATTCATAAGGTGCCCATCCCTAGTTGTCATAATAGAATTCTAGTTAAAGCATGAGTTATTTCACATAATTCAATTTCAATTTTAATGCATTTTAATTTTTTTCAGTGTCTGTATGAAATTTATTAGTTGAATATGGTTTTGCATATTTCACATTTTACATGTCTCTAGATTTTTAAATTACATCATAATTGTAAATAAATATTGGGGAAAATTCCTTTAGTGAATACCTTACACATGTTTTCAGGATATACACTAGCCAGTTTCCTTGGGAATTATAAAAACAGTGAATCAAAAATGAGCATAGTGAGAGGCAAACTAAATCTCCTTATTCTATGTTCTCCAATCTGTTGAAGTAATATATCCATTTCATCTGTGCTTTAACTTAATCTATTAATCACAATTCATATCCTTATAAATTTTAACTACTACCCACCAGCTATTATTTAGTTAGAAAATATATTACAATAATCTACTAAAATCATAACCTCTTTTAACTCACATGACTTTGCATCTTCTTCAATTATTTAAAGAAAACTTGTACTTAGCCAAGAACAAGCAAACAATTAGATTTTACTTATCCTCTTTTATGGATAGATTCTGTAACCTTAAAGAACCTTAGCTTACAAGCCACATCTCTTCCTCATCTATTCTACCCTCCCCCTAATTATACTTATTTACTCTCAACCGATTCCTCAGGCTAACAACCAAATATTACTTATCTATGATACTTTATAAAACCAATCACCATACATTCTCCATTCAGAAATTTGCATACTCGTCTCCTTATATACAGAAATTTTGGGAAAGTATTTTTAAAGAACTAAGTGACATACTAGAAATGACTATAGAGCCCAAATCTGATATTGCTTTGTTATCAATATTTGTGGATCATAGTTATGATCTTAAAACTAAAGAGTTGATTACAAATTTGTTGACAGCAGCTAGATTAATAATTGCTAGAAATTGGAAATCTAAATATGAACTATGTTTAGAAGAATGGTATAATGAAGTATGGAATATTGCTTTAAATGATAAATTGACTTGTTCTCTCAAGGTTAAAAAATGAGAGTTAAAAAGAGATATTTTCTATGATATAAGGGGTAGATTTATTGAATATGTGCTTGTATGGGATAAGGGTAAGGTTTCCGCGCAACAATCGATTTTGTTCTGGAGGGGAGGATGACGAATGTAAATATGAAGAGTGATCCTGTTGGTGAAGGGGTGTACTGTTGTTGATGTTTGTCTTTTTTAATGTAATTTGTATATGTTTTTAAAATAATAATTTTAAAAAAGCAATAACCCGAACTGCCCCTTGAGTTTTCCAAAGGACTGCCAGGTGCTCAGTAGCACCATCCTGCCCCCTGTTGGTGGGCTGCTGACTTAGATAGCTGAGCTCCTATCCACCTCATCTGTAATATCAACTCTTTTGTTGTAAACACATATGCACTTGCACACATATGTACAGTACACCACCACCACCACCACCACCATGCTTACTGCCAGCATCCTGCTGCTATTACAACTTCCTCCTTCCTCCTCTTCTCTCTTTGATCTTCTGCCACTCATTGTGTCCTCTTACTTGCCAATGCCATATCTGCTTGCTTCTAGTTCTCAATTTGTTTTGTGTATATACAATATTGTGATTTGATATTATAATGCAAATTAAGTTAGTAGCTATTACAGTCCACAATACCTTTGAAGGTTTGCCAATGTGCATTAAATTGTGCTAATAACTTTTGAATTCTGTGTATGTGTTGCTGATATTTATCAACAAATGAAGGCCATTTATGGTCAAGATACGAGTACAGTCACCCCCCCGCCATTTCGCGGTTCAGGTACTGTGGTCCCACTATATCGCGGGATCGTAGTACCTGCGGGGGAGGGTGGCGGGGAGCCATCTAATCGCTCCCCGCCACCACCCACCCCCTCCGGGAGGCCTTGGAGCCACACAGGGGGGTGGCGGGGAGCCATCAAATCGCTCCCTGCCACCCTCCCACCCCCTCCGGGAGGCCTCAGAGCTGCCCCCACCTGCCCCTCTGATCACCCCCGCCCCCATCCAACCTGCTTCCGCATATCACGGATTTTCATGTATCGCGGGTCGGGTGGGTCCCTAACCCCCATGATAGGCGGGGGGTACTGTATGTTGATGAAACACCTGCAAGTAACATATCAAACCTAGTGCTCCTTAGAGTCCAAACCTTGGGACTTTCACTTCTTTCCACACATGAAAAAGTACTTTAAAGACAGCTATCATGAAGATGACAACTCAATGTAGCCATCCATGAAGCAACTGGTAAAGAGATTCAAAATACCTGGTTGAGTGAATGAATAACAAGGATCGTCCTGATTGTGTTGAAGACTGAACTATAATCCCCCTGTCTCTTAAATATGATTTTTTAAAGGTCCAGTTGTCCACAATTCTCTTTCATGTTGATGATACAGGTTCAGCTATGCTTGTGTTAAACCCCTTGCATTTCTCATAAGGATGCGGCTAAAATGGATTTACATGAAAAATATTACCATTTATGGGCTGCAATTACTAAAGTGTTTAGTTCACAGATTTTTTTTACCTTGTGCCCTGTGTAAATATGGCCCTCTCCCCTCAGTCTTTCACTGAGGAGAGCTAAACAGCCACAATTTGCCATGAATGCAAGCCAGGCAACACCTATAACCGAAATGCCACTCTCCACTTGGATGAGGATGGCAGGAATGGGGGAATGGAGACCGGCTAGTGATTGGGGGGGATGTCCCAGAGTGTCAGGAATAGATATACATAAAATATGTCTTGCTGCTTTCTATTTTGTTAAAATAACAAAGTACTTAAACTGTCTGATTCCCTACCCCTACCCCCACCTGCTCCAAAAACCTAGCAAAAGAAAACACATTTGGTTTACAGGTAAAGGTAAAGGTTCCCTCTGCACATGTGTGCTAGTTGTGTCCAACTCTAGGGGCAGTGGTCATCTCCGTTTCCAAGCCAAAGAGCCAGTGTTGTGCGAGTCCATGGCTATGTGGCTGGCATGGCTGAATGCATTTCTGTGTGTGGAACACAGTTACCTTCCCACTTTTTGTGGCAGTACCTATTTATCTACTTGCATTTATATGATTTCAAACTGCTAGCTTGGCACCCAGGATTCAAACCACTGAGCAGCACTCTATTATTTATTTATTTATTTATTATTGGATTTATACCCCGCCCATCTTCCCGTAGGAACTCTGGGCGGCTTACAGAAGTTGACATAGCAACAAATAACACAATAAAAGACAATAACAACAGAATAAGCAATAACTGAAACAACTTTAACAACTTTAAAACAGCTTAGCACCCTGGCATCACATACAAAACCCAGCAGCACGACTTCTCGGAGGGAGGCGAAAATATGGATGGCGGGGGGGGGAAGCTACAATAACTCGCCAAAGGCCTCGCGAAAAAGCAGAGTTTTTAACGCTTTGTGGAAGGCCAGCAGGGACTCTGCAGAGTGCACTTCGCTTGGAAGGCTGTTCCAAAGAGAAGGGGCTGCCACCGAGAAGGCCCGGTTGCGTGTAGACTTTTTCCGGGCCTCTCTAGGGGTGGCAACCCGAAGCGAGTGTGCCCGTGACTGCCGGACTGGATGGGCCAAGGTTGATTGCTGGACGATCTGCTCTGACAGGTAGTCCGGGCCCAAGCCATGGAGGGTTTTATAAACTAAAACCAGGACCTTGAATCTGATCCGGGATGCAATGGGCAACCAATGCAGGCGAGCCAGAACTGGGGTGATGTGGTCGTAACAACGCACACCCACCACCAGCCTGGCTGCCGCATTTTGTACCCGCTGCAAGCGCCAGAGGAGAGTCAAGGGCAACCTGCTGAGCCACCATGCCCTGAGTATATTAAAAGTGCCAGTGATGAATACATGTCCTCTGTTCCAATTTAGTGCCTAAAAGGAGTTCTGATTTTAATCAGATATATATTTGGCATGTAAATGGTAATTAAAATGTTTTTGGTAATTAAAATAGTTTCACAAACACATGGATACATGATGACATTTACCTTTTAAATGTTAACAGGTATGTTCTGTAAGCTCAAGTTTGTTCACATTTACAGTTTCAAATGCTCATTTGCCCAAAACCCCTTAAGTAGCTTTTAAGCAATTCTTATCAGTAATCTTTTATGTTACTAGTATTGTCAGATGGATAAAGATAGATTTAATAGACATTCCGGGGTGTGTGTGTTTGTGGTGTCAATATGTAAATGAGGATGAGTAGAGCACTGTTAACATTTGTGCCTGAATGACTCAGAGTAGAAGATAATCCTTCAAGTGTTATGCTGATGCTTCATTAAAAACTTTGTAACAGATTATGAAATGCTGTAGAAGTAGTCCTACTAGTGCTGTAAAAGTACTGAACTACACGGCTTCTTGAAAAGGTTATTCAAAAATTAATCGAACAATTCAGTCTTCTAAAATAATTTTTTTTAAATGCAATTACAAAAAGTTCTAGGGATACTAACTCTAAAATAGCTATTGAATTCATTTAAATATTAATTTAAACCTGAACATTTGAATGCTGTTAATGTTTCTGTACGGAATCTAGATATTTGTATATTGGAAACAGCTTTGGAGGGAAAAGTTGCTACATTTCCCAACATGCACATAAAACCTGCAACACCGTAGCACAACTTTGAAAAACCTGGTACTCACCTAATTTTGACTACAACCCATATTATCCTGAGCTACCATGGACAAACCTGGTTGTTGTGACTGTAGTGATGGAATTTGTAGTCTGACACAGCTAGAGATACTAAAAAGAGAGAAAATTCTGCACATGCTATAGGAGAGCCTGATCAAATGTAGCGGAGATTACTTCTGACTGCACATGTAATAAGGTATTACATCATGGTGGATCTTTACAAATAAACGCTCAACATACAATTGTTGGGGGATATTTTTTTTGCTTGTATTCACTTCATTTTGGATGCATTTAGAGTTTGTGAAAATATTAAAAGCTCTGCATTTAAACATCAAGGAGCACACTTGGCTCAATGATCTTGATGCTGACTGTTTGCAAGAGTGCTGATTAAGATGTACAAATACATTTCCCCTTTCTCATTCCAGGTCAAAGGAACTTATAAAGGATGCTATTCTTGACAATGATTTCATGAAGAATCTAGAACTGTCACAGATCCAGGAGATTGTGGATTGTATGTATCCAGTGGAATATGGGAAGGACAGCTGCATCATTAAAGAGGGAGATGTGGGTTCCCTGGTATATGTCATGGAAGGTATGTTGAACACCTGATACTTTGAAAAGCATCCATGTCAAGAGGTAGTTGGGTTTTGGGGGGTTTTTTTGCCCTTAGCACAGGGATAGGAGACCTCAGCAGGTTCAAGGGATATTTTTGAGATTTATGAGCAGACCGATTTGCAAAGTTTAATGCCTTTTAGGGGGGAAAGGTTATATACTGTGAACTTTGTTCCAGTGTTTTTCATATTTAGCTTAAAATTGTCTGTAATGAAAAAAAATTACATGGGCGTTTCAAATGAAAACGTTCCCACGGGCCCTCTTGTGAGTGATCTTTTTTTTGAAAAACAATCAAATTGCTTGAGGGATATGTGGTCCCAGTGGTGCTGGAGACTCTCTAAGCATGGTGAAGTGACTTCTATGCCCCTTATAAATTAGGAGGAGGCTTCTGAGCAGAGAGAGCTAGAGACAGAGAGAATCTGGTTTTTAAAAACTGCTTTAAAAACCTGCCTGTTTAAGGCTGAGCGTCCCAGAGTGTATGGGGCTACAAAAATTGCACGGGGTGGTGCTGCTGCTGCTGCAGTTTTTCCCATCCCTGGCTTTCTATTTAAACATGGAATATTCTATAATTGCTGGAGATACTGATATGCTGATAGTTATTTAACTCTGAATTGGGGGAGGTTGGTTGTATCTACTCTGGTATGAATCATAAGTAGAGATGGGCACGACTCAGAAAAATTGTTCGTTTTCATTTTCATTTTCGTCTAGGGGGTCCGTTTCGGCTCGTTTCCGTTTTCGTGAGCTAATTTTCAAAATTTTTCATTTTCGTTTCGTTGCGTAACGAAAACAACAAACAAAACGAAAATGAAAATGTTTTCGTTTCTTCCCATTTAGCTCCATTAAGTGCTTTTCCAGTAACGAAAAACGAAAAATGGCTCGAAATTAGTCGTTTCGTTTCCGTTTTCGTTCCAGTTTTGAGCCGTTTTTCATTTTTCGTTTCGTTACGTAACGGAAACGAAAAACGAAAACGGAAACGAAAATTCCGCTAAGTCGTGCCCATCTCTAATCATAAGTGACTTGTGACCTGAATAGCCCTTCCCAAATTTTATTGTAAAGTGATTGTCCTACCCCCCCAGTCCATGAGTAGTTCCTGTTTAAGAGAGGTCTTCCTTCTTTACCCTTTCTCACTGAAAAGATGTACAGTGTCGACATTCACACTAAACAGTCTCTGATTTTCTGCATTCTTGCTCTGAACTGAAATGGGAGTGTTTCTAATCTAGGTTCAAGTGAGAAATCACATTGTGGTTGGGTGTTTCCTTCTGCAGGTAACAGGTACAGTTTATTCATTATGCAGATGTTTTCTCTTAGAAATTCCAGCAGCTTTTAAAAGCAGCTCTGGTGTGATTTCTGGCATGTTCGTTACTGGCAGTTCCTGACACTGTATTTCTTCATATTTTATTTGTTTTCTTTCAAGGGAGTCTAATTTTCATTTTTTAAAATATACACTTGAGTATGTCAGTATGAACCCTAATGTATATGCATATGCACACTAGCAGTGTGTGTGTGTGTGTGTGTGTGTGTGTGAAAAGGGAGTTTTGGTCTTTCTGTACCTTGACATCTGGGAAATATTGCTGTGTCTCTGGATGTTGAAACCTTTTCTATCTCCCAGCAATTTCTGCTGAGAGGGAGAAGATAAGGGTTAACTATGGCTAGGCTATAACACTTGGTTTATTTGCTAGCTGCATTATAGCAACTATTTATTTATTTATTTATTTTATTTATTTGTTGCATTTATACCCCGCTTATCTACATTGTGTACTCTAAGCGGCTTACAAAACTACAATATCATTGTAGTTTAACATCTAATTATTTTTTTCTGGAGCCTGATGATTATTATTTTTTTGGGGGGGTGTCTTTATTTGTATACCATAGTTTAGGAGTATATGTTATTTACAGAAGTAAAATGAATTGCTTTTAAAATATTTATTAAAATATTCACAGATCACACCATAGAGCAGATAGTTGACTGGCTGACATAGTCTGTGTTAGAAACACTTTCCAAAGGTAGTTCCTGCACTATATCTGGCTCCCTATGCAGATGCTCACTTTTGGCTGTTCCCTTTCTGGAAATCATTGTGCATGTTGTAGACAGAGATGTGTTTTAGCATATCAGGCTCATTTCATGTTATATGATCTGTGATGCTACCTTCTTGGTCCAGTAGCTAGTAAAGATTCTGGGACTAATGGCTTTCAGAGCTGACATGATACTCATCCAGTATTCCTTCTCTTTAGTCTTGTTTGCTTCTTTTCAGGTGCATACATGTCAGTACCAGTTTTCAAAATGTTATTTTAAAGCATTATAATCTGTTGTTCAGCTGTAGTGAAAATTAGGGGTCAGATTAGTATATTCCTTTTTAATGAATTTTCCTTACTCAGTTTTAGAAATCTATATGCATTTCATGACTTATGTAATTGGTTGCTGCACTGGAACTAACAAAACCCAAAGATGTAGCTCAGAGATATTTTAAACTCCGAGTGCTGAAAGGTTTATAATGTCCATACTTGCGTCTCCTCAGTGTAACCATTCTGGCATACTGGAAATTCTACTCCAAAGACCCCCCATGAAACTGTAAGGGAGATACAGTACTTAGGTGTTTTACGATGTGTTGTGAAGGGATCAAAATGCATATGGTCTTGTCAACCTTCACACAACTGAAGCCAAGCCATACATTGGCCACAAATCTGCCAGATGTGAGACAGCCAAAGAGTCGAGTCTCTCAAAACTGTCAAGAAACCTTTGTAATCAAATAACTGTTCAAGTGTGATCTTAGATTCAAAAGAGCAGGCATTAAGTGTTGTCCTTTCTGAATATCATTGACATTATCTTAGAGAATCTTCTTTTCCTCAAGACAATATGAGAATGAAGTGTCTGCATGCAGTGCATGATGAGTTTGCAGTGGTACTTCTCTCCCACCTCAATGGTTACTTTAATGAGACCCTTCCTCCAAGGTCTTCTCTCACGTGTCGTTGTCTTTACTGGATGTGTGAGGAAGTTTCCATCTCCTCAGGATACCTCTTGACTAACATACCAGACTTTAGTTCAGCAGTCATTTCTGCCTTATCTTTGTACATCTTGAGATTGCGCCATTTCACTAAACCTTTGAACCTCTAAGTGTTTCAACATACTGATCATAAACAACCTAGATATTAGGATACAGATACATTTCCCTGTACATATTGCTGAGAACACAGTTTGATTTACAGAGAAAACCTTTTCATTTTGGTAAATGAGTTCTATCTAACACAATCCCCACCTGAATAGTTTGTTATTCTTGTTTCCTTTGTTAATAGCTCTGCTTTAATACATTGAACATATGTATTGAATAAATCTTTGTTTTATTAATGGTGCTGGTTTTGGATGATGAGTTGGAAGATAGTGATGCCTTTGCAAGAATACATAACATATAAAGGAAAATATTCAAACACATGCATTTTTCATTGTACTCACTGCTTACATTGCCTAAGTTCCAATATTTTCTATTATTATTGTTCTCCTAACTGTTAAGCTTGTGGTGAACTTTGTTTTGATTTTTATCTTATAAACCTCTCTACTTTTCCACAAATCACTTAATTCTTTTTGCTGAGTTTTGTCATTACACTTTTACCTCTTATATTTCTATATTTCAATAAAGGCAATAAACAATATGAATAACTGCAAATCAATATTGCAATAGATTAATTCAGTCACACTTTAATTTGCTTAGATAAATGAGACTGAACCAATCATGACTAGCTTGTTTCATTTGGTTGTTTCCTCTCCTGCCTGTAATTGATTTTTTCATTCACAGGTATGTACATGCATGCATTCAAAATGCACACAGACAGACAGACAGACAGAGAGAGAGAGAGAGAGACACACACACACACACACACACACACACACACTGTTTTTAATGCGGTACTCAGCATGTGCCAAACTTTTATAAAAGGAAGATATGCGTGCAAATGCCAGCGTAGTATGTGGACATCTGCACCAAATGTGTTTCCCAGGAACAACTGTTCTATAGCAGCACCAATGTAGCTGATGTGCTCATGACTGAGAGGAAAAATTTTCAGATCCACTTGTACTTTAATAATGCAGTCTGGTAAAACAAGTAATTCTAGACTGTAGGAGAACTGCAGATCCAGAAAGTTAGGGAGGAAAAGATATGGATCCCTGATATTGTGGCCTGGCACTAATCCAGAATGAAATGGAAATAAGGATCAGGATGATCCCTAGATAGATAAACTCAGCTGTTGGAAAGAGAAGAATCCAAGACTTCTGAGTAGCTTATCAAAAACGGTAGCAAAGGATTGCTCTGAAGATCTCATTTCCTCCCCCGTAGGGACTCCTGACAGTGGCAGTTTAAGATATCTGCTCTCTACTGGATTATCCTGTTCCTCTGCAGCTGTTTGTAAGCATCACAGATTAATGTGTGTTATTTAAATTGGGTCTGGGTCTTATGAATGATATTTTCCAAATGGAGGTAGTTGTTCAAACCCTTGGCCTCTTTTTTTTTTTTGGCTCTTCAGCTTTGGGAATGTCCCTGTCCCACATGTGCTTCAGAATGGCTTTTCCGCACCTGCCTAGTTTAGCCTTACCGCAAGAGCAAGTGTTGTGAGATAACGTTATAGAAGTAGCCTGCTTCGGGTCAAAACAGTCTAATCATCTTAACATATTTATTTATTTGAATTTCACTTTTATTTCATTATAAACCCACAATTTTGATTTCTGCAATGCATTGATATGAACAAACAAAGGATGCAAGAAGTGGCATTGATTCCAAGAAGCTGACAGATCAAGTTGCTGAGGTTTCTTCTGCTGTGGAATTATTACATTTCCATGTACCTGCTCAGGCATCTGCTAAAACAGTAACATCCCACAAACCCGAACAGCACCCAGAAATTACTTAGCAACCATATCCTAGTGAATCAAGTGTTGGAAGTATTTTGTGTGTGCTTGTGTGAAGTCAGTAAATGTCCGCTAGAGATGCCGTGAAAGCATCTGAATAATTCTCCGCGAACTCTCGCAAGAGTTTAATTCCACTGTGTTGGTCGAGGCTGACAGGGAAAAGGGAATGTTGGCAAAGAATGGGAGAGGAAACTTAACTCTGGACTGGCCCGCTTGCACAGTGTATTGGCTGGCTAGCAATCTTTTCCACAGCTGCCTACAGAGCTGTGGAAAGAAACATTGTCTGTGTTCTTCAGTGCTATCAAGTCTTACAGGGACCCTCATGGGGCCTTCAAGGCAAGTGAAGTTTTTAAGGAGTGTTTTTACCAGTTCCACTCCATCGGTGAGTTTCCTTGGCCTTGGGATTTTGAACCCTGTTCTCCAGAGTTCTAGTCCATCTACACCAGGCATGTCCAAACTTTAGCCCTCCAGATGTTTTGGACCATAGCCCCCACAGTCCTTTGCTGTTGGAAATATAGGCTTGGAATTCTGGGAATTGTGGTCCAAAACGTCAGAAGGGCAGAAGTTTGGACATACCTGATGTATACCACAGTGGGAGTCCAAAAACCAAACCAAACCAAACCAAACATTGTCACACTGTTCTAAACATTTCCAAAGCCTTGTATATATATTTTCTGTAAAGTATTTGAAATAATCTTTCATACAGTCAGAAACATAGCAAGGATTTAGAGTGCCTGGGGATAAAGTTTGTTTTTGTGCCCCTCCTGCTGTCCCCCCACTGCATTGCACTCACCTAGCAACAGGGGGCCCAATGCTGCAGGCACGGGGTGGGGTGCGTGGGTATAGGTATACATGGGCATATGGGTGTACGGCACCCAACAGCACACGTGCGCCTTACACCTCTCCTGTCGTGGCCTGAAGCAAGGTGAGGAAGAGGAGGAGGAGGAGGGTGCCATGGCCACCGTGCTCCCCGCCTGCCTGCCTGCCTGATTTGCTGGTCTCCTGGTGCGCGGTGTCAGAGGCGGTGGAGGGGGTCCCATCGCCAAGCCTTAGTCGGGGGGAAAGGAAGACTGCTGGTGGGAGGGCGCATGGCTTCATCCTCCTGCTCTCCCTCCAGGCACCCCCAGATTGCTGCACCTTGGGGCAAACACACCCTTTTGCCTCCCCAATACACCCTTGCATATACTACTAAAGTGCAGTTCCCCTTATAAGGCAATATTTACCCTGTGTTTCTCTGCAAAAATATCACAGCCCTTGCTTTCCTTTTTAATATTTATGCAAAACATTTATTTATTTATTTATTTATTTATTTATTTATTTATTTATTTACCGTGCCAAACTGCCAATTTTCACAAAGGGAACTCTGGGCAATTTACATAGAGGTCAGCACATATGCAGTTAAAATCAACTCAGAAATAAGAATCAAACCAATAATGCAATAGAGAAAACTAAGGGCCTTTTCACATGACCCCTAAGATCCGCTGGCCCCTTAAATTCGGACCAGAGATGTTGGGGGTTCGTTGCTGTTCCTCCGTCCCCACCCCTCGCACTTGCTCCTGTCTGCGTGAGGGGAGGGAGGACAAAAAGGGCCAAAAGAATAAAGGCTTACCTTCCGGTGCCGGTGGAAGCTGCCGGGGAGCCCCGTCACTTCCTGATTCCTTCTCTTAAAAAAAAAAAAAAAAGAAGAAGCGAGGGGATCCCGGCACATCCACAGCAAGGAATTTTCACCTCACAAGAGCAGGTACAAGAAAAGTGCGCTGGGTCGCGCTTAGGTGGGCGGGGTCGCACTTAATTTCCTCTAAACTCCGGAGCTGGTGGGGAAACATTTTTAAGCTCCGGAGCTGGGAGCCATTTGCCCCGGAGTTTAGGGGTCATGTATAAACACCCTAAGAAACCTGGCAAGAGGCACAAAACAAAATAACAATGAAAACAACATCAAATCACAGGGGAGAACAGGACAAACATTAGCAATCACCGAATACTTCTTTTAAAAGCCAAGTTTTTACTGCTTTTTAAAGGATAATAGGGATTGAGCTTGGCGAATCTTGCTGGGTAATTAGTTCTATATAGCCGGTCCAGCCATCGAGAAGCCCCAATTGCTAGTGGCAACCTTACGGGTTATGTTAAATTACCTTATGTTCGGCTTTATTTATATGCCCCTGTTAGCTATGCATGCTCTTCTTTTCTGCAGTCATTATTTTTAATTAAAGTACTGACAAAGGTCATTATGAATAGATCATGCAGTATTTTGATATTGCCAGCGATGCACTAGGTTAACAGCTGTCAGATGTGTGGGTGTCATCTCTTCTTAATGAGAACCAATGTGTTGTTTCACACTTTGAAACTAGAAATCTGTATTATTTAGATCTTTCTTTTAGCATTGTGTATGTAACAAATAAATTAATCTGAAGAAAATAATTTTCATCTCACTACAACTGATAATTTAATAATCCTCCAGTTTAAGCTTTTTAGTGAATGTTTACAAATGTGATGGTTACCTTAAAATTCTCCATGTGTGCTGATGCAGTATGATGGAAACACTACCAAAGAAAGAGAGTATGGAGAAGAATGTCTTCCATCCTGGAAAAAGTAAAACCTATTCAGGATTTTTTTTTAAAAAAAATTGGGGCTACAATTATATGCATGCCAAGAGAACAGTTGTAATGGCCACATAGCAAGACTGTTCTAGAAAAGAAAGGTAGTTATAATCAGTTCCATCAAATGGATAATCTGGGACTTCCATGTTTTCCTTTGCTGCTTCTACGTTCAGTAGCTGACAGCACAGAGGAAGCAGCAAACAGAAGAAACCATTCACCATGTCTTTAAGGATCAGCTGATAGACTGTACACCTCCTAGAAAGAAACACAATACAAGATATTTGAGGGATTGCCTGTGTTTGTTGGAATGGACGAAGCAGCATTCTGAATGCAGCATTTTGCAGTTTGTATTTATAGATATTTTATTAGCAGTGTTTAGTGATACATTTTATGAGCATAATCTGTTCTGGAAACATGCTCAAAAAACCAAAATGTACATCAAAAACAATTTCCCCATAGGAAATAATGGAAACGTACATAATTCATTCTGGGGTGAAGTTTCCATTATCTCCTGTGTGGAAATAAGAGGCTGGCGTTTCCTGGCCACCATGGCTACTGGCTGGCCCTTCACCCACCAGCTGGATCCCACCCCCAAATCCCCCTGCCACTCAACGGACAATCCTTTGTCACCTGGTGAACAGGTGGCAGTGGCAATGGGACCCTACCCATCTACTTGCATGCGGTGGGTGGGAGAGCTTGCCCAACCAAGTGGTGGCAGCAATGGGGCCCTTCCCGTCCATGTGTACACGGTGGTGAAGAGGGCCTGTCCAGTGGTACTGGTGGTGTCAATGGAGCCTTGCCAGGCTGTGTGTGTATGGCAATGGGGAGGGCCTGTCCCTGCCAATTAAACTTAGAAGTGAAGATCTAGAAGGGACCTCGTGGATCACTGAGTCCAGCACTTATCAAGGAGGCACAGTGGGGAATTATATGCATGCCAAGAGAACAGTTGTAATGGCCACATAGCAAGACTCTGTGCCTACTCCATTGAATTATTCAGCAGTTGATTTTGGGCATTTTCTGTTGTGTCAAATTTCACAAAATGACACACAACAGCAAATGCCTATGCAGACTTCTTGGTGCAGTTTACTGCCAAGCTTTATACCAACTGAATTACGTTGGCTGGTATAACAGAAATTATTTTAGCTACTGAAATTGTGAGGTATGCGTCTATATCTCTTCTGGTAACAGAAGTGGAAATAAATAATCAAAGAAGAAGAAAAATATGTTTGATGATTTTTAATGCAGCATGAAAAGCTTGTAAGTTGTAAGCAAAGAACATCACCCCAAATTCTACATGGAATGAAAGAAGTAGTTGTACAGTTCTTGCAGTAGGCCATGAGATCTGGTATGAAAAGAGGCGGCATATTTTGACATGCGCTTGAAGGCCTTGTATATATAAACAGTTCTGGTAGGATTTAGAAGTCAAATCCATCTGTGTGAAATCAGACAGGGAGTGCTTTTTCGTCAAAGAGGGTTGAAGTACAGTAATAAAGAATGGAAGCATTCAGAAAAATTGGCAATGCACGATTTGCCTCAATTTGACATTTCTGTTGCAAAGGTAGCTTAGTAAATCAGTTGCTGGAAGTCAGAATGTTGATCCATTTTCAGAACTGAGCTTTAAATATATTTACATTAATAACCCACATGTGCTGACTTTTTTAATGTCTTTGCTATATCACCATGGAGCTGTTGGAGTATGTGTGAAAACAAACACATGCTTTATCAGAAAGGTGTGCACGAATATGCTTTTGAAGGAAAGCCCCCCAACCTGCTCTGTCAATCATCCATCCTATTCATTTTGTTCTGCTTTTCCATATTAATGTAGAAGTGGAGGGATTGTCCTCCACAGGTGACATATCTCTCATACTACACATTTCAATTACTGAACGCTACCTGTATTTTCATATTCAGTGCTATATAGACAAATTATCTCTCCAATTCCCAGCCACCTAGGGCAACTGTTCCTATTCAGTTCAAAAAGGCTCAATGATGAGGATTCTTGAACAGAATACTTATTAGAAACACATTAGTATTAACAGTGGAAGAAGAAACTTATACAAATTTAATTGTCAGAACAAAAAAATATAGAATGACTTCTGTGAATTAAATCTGTGCACAGGAAAGAACTGAGGAAGGGTTACATTTTTCAAGGCTATGTAAGATGATAAATTAATTCTCTGTGGGCTACAAATAGATTGTTTTGCTTTGAGACCTTTGAAACTGGTCTTAGTCTTTTTATCATTGTGGATCATGGTGTGTGTTTTAAAAAGCTTGCAATAGTAGAACTCAGCCGTGCTTTTTCTCAAATATCAAAGATGTAGCTGTGTTAGTGTGTTTTAGCGTCTTTAATAATAGTAAGAAAATTGTGGCAATTTACTCTGAGCAGGTTTAATTTACACAAATACAAAAGAAGTTTGGCATAGTTAGGAGTACTTAACTGGCTCTCAGGTAAGTGAAAGCTGCCCTTTATATAAAGCAAAAGCAAAGTGTTCTGCTTATGTACTGCCCCATACAAACCATGATGGAGATGTGTAATTTCCACGCTAAAAACCGGGGTACTTCAAGGACCAGTTGCAGGGGAGTGGTACGAAGAGACAGATCTCTAGTTCTGTGCACTCCCAGAGGCATTTGGTGGGGCCACTGTGAGATACAGGAAGCTGGACTAGATGGGCCTTTGGCCTGATCTAGCATGGCTCTTCTTATGTTCTTATGTTATGTTCATAGTGCTTCAAGTACTTTCTGGGTGGTTTTCAATTTTAATTATGTAGGCTACACATTGCCCTCCCAGCAAGTTGGGTATTATTTTATATGCTAAGAGGTTGGGCCAGGAAATGGTTTGGGTGTTTTTTACTGACCTAGTTTCTGATTTTAAGGTCAGTAACAATACCTTTTTCTATATCAAAATTATAGAGGAAACTACTTGGTAGTATTTATGCTAAGCTAAAAATCTATGATCTTTAGTTAAGCCTTGAGATACACTCTGGAATTTGTAGATGAAACCTATTTCAGCTTTCCAATGTCGCTTTGTAATTCCTTTCTTTTCTACAGCAGTCATTTTCAGATCAATAAAAGAGTGTTCTGGGAGCTGGAAATGAAACATACTTTCATGTGTTGCTGTTTTTGATGTTAGCTTTGTGCCCCTTTATTATCTTGCACAGAGATTCTCCCATTTCCCTTGTATTGAATATGGAAGGGCACTGCTGGTAAAGAATGGCATAAAGCACACTTACAGATGAATAAGTAAACATGCCTTGGGTATTACATTGTTGGAGACTGTCATGGTGCTGCCAGAGTAGATGTAGGGATCAAGTAGCAGGGTCTTTTCTCCCTTTCCACACCCACGTTACATGTCTTCAATATCCCTTAAGATTTGGGGGAGTTCTCTTTAAGTGAGAACAGGCCTGCCACCCAGAGTCTGAAAGTGGGAATTATTATTTTCCAAAACTGGGAGAAGATTATCAATGATGTACCTGTATATGAAAGGTCAGTGTTGATAGCTATGTATAGGTTATTATCAAATGTGTTCTGTTATTTCTCTGTTCCTGAATACCTGTCCTGTCCTTTAAAATTGTTTTTTTCCACATTGGGTGAAGATTGTACTGGATACTGCATTTTGATAAATGAAACCTCAATTAGTATATATCTGTTAGTCTCATGGTTGTCACAATACTTTTTTATTGTATGTTTTCTCCATGGAACATGCTCTGTTTTGGCTTTCTTGTAATCCTTACATTTGTAACCCTAGCTGTTTAGCCTTCTAGCTTCTGTTCAGGCAGGGTTTGTCTCTTCTTCTCTCAGGTTGCCTCAATTGCAGAAGCCTCTCTGGTTTTGTTTTGTTTTGTTTTGTTTTGTTATTTTTTCCCATCTCATCAGTGCAGTAACACTGTAAGGTAAGGTCTCTACAAACCAAATCATCAGATTCTGTTTCCTGACATATAGATGGTGCCATAAATCCTCCTCCTCCCTCCTCCTCTGATAATGTGTATTGTCAAGATGAATGAGTGCTCTTTATCGTTATTGTTTCCTGTTATTTCATCAGTGGTTTCATAAATGTTAATAGCTTCCCTATTGATGTAGGTTTTGATGACCAACAGAAATATCAGTCACCAAAATGTAGCATTAATTTAACAGAATCTTGTTTTGTTCTTAACTGGAGTCTTATTCTGAAGCTGATGAGGTTCATGTGTGTAGATAAATATAAAATCTTTATAATTGCAGACATGGGGAAAATCTGTCATATTTGAGCTGGATTGCTTGGGGCCAGAAATGAAAGGGGAAAAAAAATTCATTCTGAGTCATACTACATAGTGCTGCCTGAGGAAGTATGTGAGAAATGACTGAACTGTTCTTAAACTGTGCTAATTTATTTTATATATTTATTTAAAATATTTTATCCCACCTTTCTACCAAAAAAGATTCCATCTAGTATTTTATCCTTGTTAATGTGATCTGTCTATCAAATCATTCAATTTTATGTAAATAAATAGATTAACACAGAAATACATCTTTAAGCACATACCTTATACCAGGCCTGCTCAAAGTCCGGCCCAGGGGCCAAATCTGACCAGTCAGGCCATTCTGAGTGGCCCGTGGCTGGCCGGCCCGCCCCTCACTCCCCTTCCTTCAGCGCATGTTTTTTTTTTTAAAAAAAATCTTCCGCCAACACTGACACTGGCAGGAAGCTTGTGGGACGGCGTGGGCGGGCCGGCCAGCCATTGCACAGGCTGCTGCCACTGGCACCACCGGCAACTATGTGAGGCTGGGAGCGCGCACGGGGGTGGTGCGCGGGCGGGCCGCCACCACTGGCAACACCGGGAACCTTGTGAAGTTCGGCACGCGGGTGGGCCACTGCCACAGCACCACTGGGAACCTTGTGAAGCTCGGGAACACCGGCACTGCTGGGAAGCTTGGGCGGCTGGGCGGCTGGGCAGTCTGCCCCCACCGGCACCGCAGGGGAATGTGTGGGGGTGGGCAGGCCAGCAGGCTTCTGCCACCGCCAAGGAGCTTTGGGGTGGGCTGGCGGGTGAGCTTTCGCCACCGCTGGGGAGCTTGGGGGCGTGCAAGGTCACACAGATCACCTCTTCCAAGCTTCCTTTGATCCCCACCTTCCTTTTTCCCTCCCTCCCTTAGTCCCCACCTTCCTTCCTTCCTCCCTCCTCCCTTGGTCCCCACCTCCCTCCCTCCCTCCCTTGTTCCCCACTTTCCTTCCTTCCTCTCTTGGTTTCCACCTCCCTCCCTCCCTTGGTCCCTGCCTTCCTTCCTGCGGCTGGGGTTGCAAGGGGTCAGTGGGTGGGGCTTATGGGTCAGTGGGTGGGGCTTGCAGTGGGGTGGCAGGGTCAGGGAGCAACCAGCCCCTGACACATTCTCAGCCACCAAATCTGGCCCTCCTTACAAAAAGTTTGGGCACCCCTGCCTGATACCCTTACCATACTGTGTTCATATGTGACAATGCCAGTTGATTCCTCCTTCGTACACCAGTTAGTGTGTCTCAGCTATTTCTCTGTGGTTTTGCATTAAGATTCAGCAAGGCTGTAAAGACTGGACTAGTTGCATGTTTGATTGAAATAATGTGGGGAAGATTGAACAGATTATATCTCTAACTTGCTTATATGTTTGAAGTTGTCCTTGGTAGAACTAAAGTCCTCATTGCTAGGCACTTTTATGAAGAAAGGTGCAACTACTATACAGTATTTAGAGATTTTTTTTTTAAAAAAAAGATACAGTGTTTTAAAATTATTTACATTTTCAAAGGGACCTCATTAAATCAGTGTTGACTTTAAACTTTGTATCAACCAAATCAGCACTTACCCATGTTTCTAAGATGACCGCATTTGTGAGTGGTATATTGAGTGAAATATTCGAATGCTAAAAGACTTGTCGTGAATCTTTGGGACATTCATTTATATAAAAAAAAATTGTACTATTAGTGCAAGGCTAAAAGAAGTGGATTTTAACCATGAAAGCTTACTCTGATTATTTCCCTTTTTAAGTGGTCTAATAAAAATGTCAACTTCTCCGCCATTTGTATTTTATAAGGGCCACATCACTTTATTTATCTATTTATTTATTTATTTGTTTGTTTATTTATTTGTTTATTTATTTATTTTCTTTCTTTTTTCTTTCTTTTCTTTGTTATTTTAATAAAAATGTTAACTGTTACATATATTTTGGAATTGTTCTGTGGGTATTGTGATTATTTTGCTTTTTTCAAAAATAAAAGTGAGTCACTAATTGTACTTTTCTCTGCAGAGTAGAACACCACATCTTTTTGGTAGATCATCTGAATAAATGTAACCAAAATTTTCTAAGCATTGTGTGATTTTTTTCACCCTGGCCAGGCTTACTGACTTTATCTGGTGTCATTAGATGCAGGTTAACTAGTCTAATTCTGTTTTACAACTGAAATGGGCAGCAGGGTCCTTTAGAAGTTCAATTATGCATAACACAATCACTATATAAAATATATTGAACATCTATTGTATAGCAAAATTAACATGGGTGCTTCTGCTTTATATTTTAAAAGACAAACAAAAAGTAATCTGGTAAAACTGAAAATTATTCTATGTAAAAAACTATTAAAAAGCACGCACTATACACACACACATACATGCGCACACCATACACACACAAAAACATACACACATACACACACACACACACACACAGAGAGAGAGAGAGAGAGAGAGAGAGAGAGAGAGAGAGAGAGAGAGAGAGCCTTGTATAATAGGGGGTATATATAGTTTTATATTTGGTAACACATGATTAACCTGTGGAACTTCTTTGATGCAAGATATAGTTGACTCCAAGAGATTAACAGGATTCAGAAGAAGGATTAATTTATAATGAGAGCATCCACTGTTATGTTAGATAAGATTAAAAACAAAATTACAGAAACATCTTCCATGCTTCAAAGTTGACTGGTAAGGAATACTGTAAGTGAATTTAACCAAGAAATTAGTGGCACTGCTAAAGAAGATGGGTTTTGTATGATCTTTTCTGAGTGGGAAAGTTGCAACAACCATCTATAATCACTAGGTTTTCTTTTTTTAAATGTTGGGGCACGTGTATCAGCTAGACCATTTGGGTTGCTGCTTTTTGGATTTGTTTCATGTGGGTTAGCTATAAAAAGGTCAGTTTAATTTATATCAAATGACTGCTGACAAACAAAATCGCAAGTGGATTGCTTTTCGAAGCCAAAATCATACACATGGCAGTGACAACAAAGGAGCAATTCATTATTTGATGATGGAATTATTTTTGTGGTGGTGCAGGTTACCTTTTGGTTCTTTCTCAATCTGTTTCAGTTTGATGTCACTGAGGTATGTCATTATATATGCTACTTTGTAATTAAGAAAGTTGTCTTGTTTAGTTTCATGGCTGGTCTATTGATTGTGACAACTGACTAACTACAGTATTTTTCCATGTGTAAGACTGCATTTTTGTCTAAAATAGACTAAACATTGAGGGTCGTCTTATATATGGAAGTAAGTTGAGGAGAGAACCATGGGGTTTGGAAAACTGTAATTTTTGGTTGGAAAAGTGTGGGACATCTTATAGATGGAAAATAAGGTAATTCAACCTATATGTGAAGAGGCTTCCCATTGTTTTCCTTAAATGAAAAACAAAATGCACTCTGTGATGCATGGAAGAGAATCTCAGTATAACTTTTGCAAATGGACAGCAGCTGTTATGTGTATAAAATAGGCTTCAGGACTGATACCACTGTTAACTGTAGAAAAATTGCAGAAAGTACCACTGATTTCCTACTTTATGCCAGAACTGGGACAATGTGTTTAAAGACTGATGATGTCTATTTTGCAATTAACTTAAAAAGCTATCAGTCTTAAAAATTGAATTATCATATTTACATTATTTTGAAATGAATTGATAGTAGACTGTGTGTGGAAAATTGAGGGAATATGGATCAGAAAAGTTTCCTGGAAAATTAAGCTTATTCTTAGTGACTCAGAATGGATGGCTAACAGAAATGAGGGAGCAACTTCTCCTCACAGCAGGATGGAAGTAGCACCTATGATTTGTATTTTTGGGTAAGACTTCAAGGCTGAGTACTGTATTAATTAAGGAATGATTTCAGCTGTGATTGAATGGAGAGTGGGAGACAGACACTACCCTTTATCATCATGAACTTGAAGTCTTATTTGTAGACCATCTTGAAAAGTCTAGAAGATGTTGAATGAGGTATAAAAAGAAGTTCAGAAGTTACTTTAGTTGCCTTAGTTCTCTATTAGGAGGTGCAGTGCTCAGTTGCTATCCTGTTATGCCATCCAATGATAGATATATTATTTGCAGTCTCTGAAACTATGCTGATACAATGCTAGTGTGTAAATACTAGGCAGTTTGGTTTGCTCTCTGATTGTTCTGTATTGCTTTTGCCTTAGACTTTAATTCATTCTTTGCCCCAATATATTTTGATAACTTTTTGAAACCTTCTGAAGCTTTGGTATTTATTCCCCACCACCACCACCCCACATTTCCCTCACTATTTTTTAAATAAAATATGAAAATCTCTCATCTTTTAGTACAGCATGTGAGTTAGGATCACAAAATAGGATCTTTAGGATCTTGAGTTTATTATTAAATAATTGCATGGAAACCAGATTAATTATTAATAATAACTGCAATTCTACAGTAATATGATGTGTCTGAAAGTGTGTGTGATAGAAAAACCAAACATTGAACTAACACCATTTCCCCAAAACATTGCACTGAACCAGGATGCTCTCTTGAGACTATGTCCTACCTCCCAGTAGTTTCTGTTGGCAGGCCTATAAAAGTGGGCTTTAAATTTCTCCATGGGGAAAATGCCAGTTTCTTAGGCATATACATGGCCTGCAGATTTTGGCAAAGCATTAACTAAGCACTATGGGCAACACAGAGTTTGCCTTAGGATTTGTTTATACTGTACAGTAGGACCCCCGTTTCCTCTCATTCATTAAAGAGAAATGAAAAAAGAGGAAAGAAACCAATAACTCAACAGCAGCAAAGCAAGCTACTGTCACAAAATAGCAGTTTTGGGGTTTTTTTTTGTTCTCTCTCTTATCCATGGTTTTCGTTATCCACAGGAAGTCCTACTATATTCAGATTCTCCTGTTCAGTTTTGATATTTTGCCTACAATGTCAATATCTTCCTTTACAATATTACCTTCTTGTTTCTTTGCTTTGATTAAAGTTTGGCATTTCAACATATAGTATGAAGAAAGAAAGAAAATGGCAGCATACACTTGACATGAAAGAGGCTAGATGACACTGTCTTCAGGGTATCCTTTCCACCCTGATCTGTCTAAGAACTCTCCTGTTTATTCAGCAAGGAATTCCTTCAAGTTGTGGCTCATTCGTATATGTATTTTATGGTATATCAGTTCATGCAAGGAATTGGCCAGACCTCACAATTCATCGGATAGCCAGCAGCCCCCTGCAGCTGTGTATTTTGAGAGACTATCAGTAAGAGAGATAGGATGTCTTTTCAGAGATGTTTGTCTTTCATAAACATCAAACTCACTCTCACAGATCCCTAGAAAACTATGAGAAACATTAGCTGAAAGAGTTCAAAGTGAAATGCACAGAGAGCTTCTTAGGAGAGCCTTGACTTCATGCTGTACTATAGTTTTCTGATTAAAAATAATAAAATGGATCTGAGCAGCATCTTTTAAAATACGTTTTGCCATATATATAGTTTAATATCTTTGTGCTCTTAAAGAAAGCAGGAAGAATTGTGCATTTGCCCTCACTTTATAATAAATGTCCATGTTTTGCACCATATTATCTCCTGTGTCTTTGTGAGCATTATGGTTTCAAACAAAGCTTTCTTTTATTAAGCAGATCATTCAAATAAAGGGGTTTTTATTTTCATATCAGAAAACAGAGGCTCCAGAATGTTTCTTATTGTTAGTCCTCCTCTCTCTGCCCCACCCTCACTTTAAAGGAATTTTAAAATAATAAAATAGTTGAAATGTAACAAAAGGAATATTTGTAAGAGTGGTTCACAAGAACACATAGGAGTTATTTCCACAGTAATTCTATATTACATACATTAGTACTAAAATCTTCTTCTTCTTCTTCTTCTTCTTCTTCTTCTTCTTCTGATGATGATGATGATGATGATGATGATGATGATGATGAATATTTTTACCCCCACCTTTCTCCTTGGAAAAGGACCCAGGGTGGCTTGCAATACTGAAATACAATATACAGCTCAGAATATTTAAGACATATTCAAGTTAAGAACAGGGAATTAGAAGAGGCATATTAAAACATTAAAAGGTAACATTAAAGCTATTTAGAGCACACAAAAAGAAAAAGAAATCCATTATGAGGGGCAGAAAGTAACATGAAAAACACTGGTGTTCTTATGAAATCCGTCAATGTAATCATGCATGGTAATCCATATAAAAGTCACATAGTAGGTAGTCCACCATTCAGGGAAAGCTTGCCTGAAGAGGAAGGTCTTTACCTGCTTCTGGAAAGTCAGCAGAAATGGGGCAGTCCTGGCCTCCAGCGAGAGGATGTTCCAAAGACTGGGAGCAGCAATAGAGAAGACAATTTGGAAAAACTCCACTGGGCAGTTCTGTGCCAAAGCAATGGTGGTAGAGAAAAAAATATTTCTTTGCTACTTCCACTGCCTTGGAATAAGCTTTTTAATGGCCTTTCACTGTTTCAGTCTGTGTTTTCCACCAATGCCTTTCAGCTCTACAGACCACCTTTTTCATATTTGCTAGTTCTCCAGTAAACCAAGCAGCCAGTTTGGCTGTACTTCGAGGAAGGATACATTTAGGGGCAATCAGGTCAATGGCATTGCTCATTTCCCCATTCCAGAGATCAATCAAGGATTCCATGGAATCACCTGTCAAAGAGCCTTTTCACACGACCCCGAAGATTTGCTGGCCCCTTAAATTTGGACCAGAGATCTTGGGGGTTCGTTGCTGTTCCTCCGTCCCCACCCCTCTGCACTTCCTTGCTCATGTCTGCATGAGGGGAGGGAGGGAAAAAAGGGACAAAAGAATAAAGGCTTACCTCCCAGTGCCGGTGGAAGCTGCTCTGAGCCCCGTCACTTCCTGATTCCTTCTCTTAAAGGGGCGGGAGGCAAAAAACAACAACAAAAAGAAGCGAGGAGAGCCCGGCACATCCGCATCAAGGAATTTTCACCCTCCTACTGGATGCGCTTAGGTGGGTGGGATGCGCTTAGGTGGGTGGGGTCACAATTAATTTCCTGTAAACTCCGGAGCTGGTGGGGAAACATTTTAAAGCTCCGGAGCTGGGAGCCATTTGCCCCGGAGTTTAGGGGTCGTGTATAAACGCCCAAAGAGGTGGGACACTGCCCTTGGGGAACTACAAAACCATCTGGATCCATCAACCTTCTTGGACCAATTGCTTTTGTCTGACTTCCACCCCTGCCCAGGCTCTGAGTTCCAGTGAGCCTAAAGTGCATCAGATAATGGTCTATCCAAGACAATGGGACTACAGAAAGTTCCTTTACTCCGAGGTTCCCAATATCCATACCAGGGCTGAAGACCAGGTCTAAGGTGTGCCCTACAGAATGAGTAGACACCTTTTGAGATAGACCCCTGGTTGCCATGGAGGTCATGAAGTCTTTGGAAACCCCTGACAGAGCTGCCTCAGCATGGATGCTAAAGTCCCCCAGCATGATGAGCCGGGGAATTCCAATACCACCCCTGTTATCGGTTCAGTTAGCTGAGGTAGAGAAGTTGTTGTGCCTCGGGAAGGGTAGTAGAGGTTGAGAGAAAAAAGTTAATTGTGTAGATACAATTAATGTGCACATTTTCATTATGTTAATAGTAGTAATAGGGACATGGGAGGAGACTTATGTCAATTTTGGTCAAAGGGAATTAAACTAATGTCTTTGAGGACAATAACTTTGTTGAGACAGATGCAACAAGGAAAGCAGTTGAACTTTTTATCTCCGTTGTATCTGTTTTCTGCACTACTTTTAGGTGTAGTTGTGCAACAGAAATGTGAATATTCAATTGTGGTTACAAAATTACCATGTCTAATTTGGCCAGGAGCCAAGTAATCCTCCAAGGCAGCAAGAGATAGAGAAGCTCCATGGTCCTTTATCTACTGCTCACTCTTTTCGACTTCAGGGAAAAACAAGAGTCCTGCCTACACCTGATATGATGTTTATTAAGGACATCATTGTTGCTTTTGTTTACTTTTCTTTCTGGTCCATTTGAAGCTAATTTACATGTACTACGTTGGATTTCCCTCAAAGTTGCATTCCAGTGATTAACAGGGATTTACAGGGATTTATAGGGCTAGATAATTGGATCTACACATTATGTCTTGATATTGAAAATAGTTTCTAGAAAAAAGTTCACGATCACCATTCTTTGTCAAACCTGAATAGTGGTGTCTAGTATACTATAGCCTTAAATCCATCAGAATGGCCAAGACTCCTGTACAGAGAAATCACTGTCTCTTTATTCCCAGGTGAGGCTGTCCTGCTGCTTCTTTCAGAATCAGCCTATAGAACAAGAGGCCAGAAGAGATAATTATTTCTGGAGAGGATTAAGGACAACTATATGGCAGTAGCACTGCCATTTCAGTCTTGTGGGGTTGTATATCACTGTTAAATTATATGTTCTTTTCTAAGTTTCAGCCCTTAGTTTCTCTCCAGTACAAAAAAAAAAAAAAACTTAGGTTGAAAGACCTGGTCTTTGAGAAGTCATGTCTAGCCAAAGTGAACAGTATTCCCTTAGAAGGACCTGCAGCCTGACTCTACATGTGTCGATTTGAAATATTCAACTAGACTATTCTGCAGCAGGGATCATCCCCAAATGACCAGTTTGCTGGAAAGTGCAAATCCCAGATAAGAATATATTTCCAGGAGGGCAAATACTGTATGCCATAGAGTACGAAAAGCCCTTTATGCCTTTTTTCTGACTTAAAATACTGTACTATAATATTTGAAATACAAGTTTCCCTTTTAATATTTATATTGATTTTTTTACCTATCACTACAGTATGCTAGGTAATGCCCTGTGCCCTATGTTGGGAATATTGTGGTCAGTTCATACATACATCAGAAGCTGGTGTGGTATAGGGATTAGACTAAAAAACTGTATCCTTGAGTCCAAGCTCTGCTCAGTCATAGAAACTCAAATTTGAGAATGGCCATAGTAAATTGCTCCTTAAACATCTATCACAGTGATGGCGAACCTTCGGCACTCCAGATGTTTTTGACCACAACTCCTTTGTCATTGGCAATCTAGGCTCGGAATTCTGGGGAGTTGTGGTCCAAAACATCTGGAGTGCTGAAGGTTCACCACCACTGATCTATCATATCTCGAAAACCCCGTTTATGTCACTATTAAGTTAGATGTGACTTGATGGTACATAACAACATAAGAGTTCACACATGCCTTAGTAAACATGAGCGATGACCCAGGCGCACTTCTGTAATTTCTGGTAAGGAAAATCAGAGCTGAATTTGTGAAATCAATCCAGACGCAGTAAGTTTCAATAGACCCACCTGGAAAATCAAGTATAATGAGTGGTTGGGTGCCCTATACAACAAATTAGACGCTACAACAAGCAACCTGGGCTAAATAAGAAAGAATCTGTCTGCTAGGTTGGAAGCTTAAAATGGAAGTGGAATTATGATAGCATTCATAATCCTGCCATTATATATTTTAAAGCAAATGAGAGTAAAACAAGGAGCATATAAACTGTGCACATTGAAACATCTGTATTATGTCCCCTTGCAAAATTGTATCCCCTTGAGAAGCAATGCAGATTACAGATCTTGAAGCTGATGATGAAGGATATGGAAAGGAGTGACAACTACACAATTCACAATGTACCACCTTCATTTCTATTTTCTTAACAGGGTCTATTATGGTAGCAATTTTTTAAATGGTGAAGTGTTCAGTGTGAATGGTACTTTTCTCACTGAAGAGAATAACATTCCACTTTCTGTATATGCTGTAATGCTACACTCCTGCTTACACTGAAGTATGCCTTTATTGCTACGTTATAATCAAAACCAAGGGAAGAATGGTTAAGAGCAGTATAAATATTGTTTATATAAGTCACTTCCTCAGAATGGCAGTATGCAATATCAATGTCTACTTTTTAAAATAATAATAATCTTCTATATTATAGCAATATGTGGCAAAGGATAATCATAGATTACAAAATACTAAGGCTTTCTATGTCCTTTATATCACCTTTTGCATCAGAGGATTATAGACCGCAAAATACTGCATGTACTAAGCCTTATAATCTTGATATCACCTTTTAAAGCAGTTGTGGGCAATACAAACAACATACTTCCCATGGTTTGAGTGTGAGACTTTCAAAAGCTCTGCTTGATGCCTCAACAAATCCCACAATGATTCTGCTAAGATACATGACAGACGAGAAGGATGCATCTTATTTCTCAGGCAGAATTGTACTCCTTAAAGGTTGTCATGACTGGGATTTTGTGCCAAATATACTTCTCACTACTCCAGGAGGTTACCCATGAGGCATAGCTCTACTACACCTTCCGGGCAGAAAGGAAACTACTGGCTTAGTTTCTGCATAGAAAGCTAGGACAGACCTTGGGCTGCCCTAAGCCTTGAAGCCTTCCTGTTATGGTATGTCTTTTCTCCAGGAGAGCCACACTTAGGTGCCTGTAGGTGTGGAGCTGTCAGGTGGAACACCCATAATTTAGAATTATGGAGTTTATAGTCCAGAATAGAGATGGGCACAGAACGAACATTTTTTCATTTCCGTTACCGTTTGTCGTTTCCATTACGTAACAAAACGACAAACGAAAATTGTGATGAAAATGCAACAAAACAAACAGAACCACGAAAATTGTGGTCGTTACATTTTGTTTCTGTTAATGGCGATGCACAATGAAATGAGCTGTTTTAAATGTTAAAAAATGCCCTGGACATCTGTAAAAACGCAGCAATAATTATTTATATTGTCTGATAATACCTACCAGGGGGGTTGGGGTCCTTAAAACGTTTGTTTTTGTCTTCTCCCATCGCGATGTATTTTTCTTTTCCCTTTAAAATGGATGTTTCCACCAGCCACAAAATGGAGGCAAGCCATGTGATGTGGGATCATGTTCAACCAATAGCATGCCCAGGTTGCAGACTAGGCGGGCAGGTCTGGCAGCCACAGAGGGCATAAAAAGCTCTGGCAGCCCCCATCCTCCTTGCAGTCTCTGGTGGGAGTTAGGGTGGGGTTGCTGTCTCTGTGACTCTAGCTTCAGTCCTGCAGCCTCCCTGTGTGTGTGTGTGCTGCGTACCTCTCGGTGAGTACCCTCCCTTGCCCCGCAGTGCAGTCACTCTGTGGCTGCCTTGCACCCTGGGCAACGCCCACCGCTGCCTTTGCAGCCTCCCTGCGTACCTAGTCTATACTGTGTCTCTGCCAGCATCCTTTTTTTTTTAGTGTTTTCCCTCTGGTCTGGGGCGTTGGGGGATGCCTGCGCATGGAAATGCTTTAAAAATAGTGCAAAAAGTGGGTAGAAACGACAAACGAAAAAACGAAAAACGGTAATGAAATTTTTCAAAAAATTTGCGAGGAATGGAAACAAACTGAAACAGACCTCTCAACGACAAATGAAAAACCGAAACACTATTTTTTTGTTTCGTGCCCATCTCTAGTCCAGAAAGCCAGTGTCCAGTCTACCTCTGTTTTAAATGTTTAGCATATATGTAGTGATATTCCATCACATAGTAGATATTGAAACTGCTGGCAGATTTAGAGGCTGATTAGTAACAAAACAAATCTACACAGGCATTTGTTTTGGCAAAACCAAGAATGAGTTATCAGGCACATCAAAGTCTAAGCAGGTTTTATGTGATGCTGCCCCGATATATTTGTTGAGGGGACAGGGATTCCCCCAACTCTTGGCTACTTCCTTTGTGTGAGCAAGTGAATCAATAGAATATTGTGGTCCAACCTAAAGATAATGTGGACCAGGGCTAGTGGTCCGGATCAGTTATTTAAAACCATGTATTTAATGCTCTTTTACGCAATTCCCACTTTAATTCTAAAGCAAACATTTTCCTTCCTATAATACCTGCCATCCCATCCTTTATATCAATGTATTTTAATTAGGTTTATAGTTTAATTGTTTAAAGTGTAAAACTTAATGTGTTTTTAAAAATCTGATTCTTTTAAATACTGAGTGCCCTTATTGGAGGAACAACATACATACATACATACATACATACATACATACATACATACATACATACATACATACATACATACATACATACATACAT
>JAHTLZ010003518.1:13086269-13109561 GCA_023846285.1 Phrynocephalus versicolor
ACACACACACACACACACACACACACACACACACACACACACACACACACACACACACACAAGTTAGGGAACCCTCGGCTGACTTATCCCTGCAGCCTTCCTTAAAACAAGAGGCGAAACAGGAAGGGAAAGGAGTAATGGGTGCCTGAAAAGATCCCAGATCCCTTCATACAAAGATTCCCAATTTCCCCCACCCCCAACACACACACACACACAGAGAGAGAGAGAGAGAGAGAGAGAGAGAGAGAGAGAGAGAGAGGCTTTGCAAGCATTGTATGTTCTGGCAGTCCGTATCTCAGCTTTGCTGTGACACACCTTGGCAGTGATGATCCAGCAAACAGAACAGTGCCTGAACCAGGAAGCAGGCGGAGGGGGGATTAAAAAAACAACTAACGCGTGGTATCGCGGCATGGAGGTGGTCAGGGGGCCCGGGGGGAGAGAGAGAAAGAGCCACAATCCAAGTAGAAAGTTTAGCACCTGTAAAGCTACATGCAAGCCAACAAACAAAAGAAGTGGCGCCTCATCCGTCCCCCTCCACGCCGAAGCCACCGCCAGAGGAAGAGAGAAAGAAGGCAGGAGCAGTCTGGAGGCGGCATCCAGGATGCTGGGTACTAGCTGCCGCCCAATTCCGGGGCCTTGCGCCGCGGCTCCGAGACCTAACTCGGAGCCTGCGATGCAAGTCAAACAGCCCCCTAGTGGACGCAAGTCAAATATGACGCAAGTCAAGTGGAACGTAAGTCAAGGTTCCACTGTATCAGTATATAAACCCTGAGAAAAACAGCTGAATTTGTTCACCTGCAAATACATAAATACATCTAATAAATAAAAGAACTAGAGGTAATGGTCTCACCAGCCAATATTTTATCCCAATAACATGTGGGAAATGTGACTTGGGAAGGATCCCCCCCATGTGTTAGGCACAGTAAAAACAAGTAGGGCCTGATACTTTAATGGTCCTTGAAGGCACTTTTCTCCTGTTGAGACCACATTAGGCTATTCCTACTGCACACTGCTGAATTTCCCAAGGTCCAATGAAAAAAATTCAACACAGAGAGGTCCAGGAAAAATTACCGGTTTATTAGGCCTAATAAAGAACGGTAAGGCCAACTAACCCACAGCAAGGCAGTGCAGGATGGTCGGCCCAGAAACAAAATGGTTGCAAACTTTTATACCTTCCCCCCCCCACAGAGTTCATACGGATCCCTGGGATAGGTAGGTGGTTATCTTCAGGGAGGCCACCAATGGTGACAGTCCAGGGAGTGTCCCAGGGTGGTCCTGGGGCGCTGCGGGGGTGGTCCTGGGGCTGGCAACATTACCCAGTCTCTGCCCCATAATCCAAGTGTGGCTGGGTTAATGTTTGCCATTGAGGTGTTTATGAGCTGTGATGGTTGGAAACAATGGGGCGGAAGGAAATGACATTGTCCAGGGTTTTGGCTAATCTTCAATTCAATAGGAGGGCTGGAAAGTCAACAGAAGGGTTTCAAGTTGTCAGACAAGTCCTCCAGGGTATGTGGAAAAGAGACAATGGGAGGTCTCCTGGCAGTCTCCTGGCTGAGATTAATCCTATTGTCCATGAGGAGATTCTTGCCTCGCCCTGGAATCTCCTTGGTTGATGTAGTCGCTTCTGGAAGATGCAGCCATGCCAAAGAGTCACCATTTTCCTCCTTCTCTCCCCATGGTTCTTGCCCAAGATGGTGGTCCCAAGCATAGAGAACAGAGGGGGGAGTACCCAGGAAAACATGGTGGAGTGAGAGGTTAAGAAGGGAGCAGGGGGGTGCCCTTCTAGCTCAAGGTGGCGGGGAGGGGAAGGCAAGAGAAAGAGAGGGTTGGAAGAAATCTAGTGGAGGGGAAAAAGGAGAATCCAGGTGTGTATGGAGTTTTGTCAGTAGCTTAGGCTCTTCAGGGTCTATGGTGAATGATGTTGTTGTATTTCAGTTAATCAAAGTCTCCTGGTTCAGCAACAGTGCCGCTCAGGCTTGGAAAAGTCTGCAGAGCAGCTTGCCTATTATTTCTATGGGAAAGTTCCAATTTGTTTGGGATTTCTGTGTAGTGCTTGTGCATGGTGTGGGGCACGGTTTGGGGTGCTGGGAACCCCAAAAGCATCTCGTAAAATATTTCATTTTATTTTTTCTTAGTGACTCTACACTCCTACATCATACATTGCCTGCTAATTTTCTTATTCACTGCTCTAGCACAGAAATTTAACAACCAAGGAGGGGGATGGAGGAGGACTTCTGTCTTCTTTTCTTGAATGGTGCCAGTGTATGTTATGCTGATGATACCCAACTCTGTCTCCTTTTTATCATCTCCTTTTTATTTAAACTGAAGGAAGCAGTCTCAGTTCTAAATCAGGGCCTCCTGTCAGTAGTGAGCTAAAGGAGGGCAAATAAACTGAAACTTAAGACAAGGCAGAGGTGCTCTTGGTCAATAGAAAACCAGATTGAGGAATAGTGTTGCAGCCTGTGCTGGATGGGGTTACATTCCCTCTGAAAACAGGCACACAACTTGGAGGTTCTCCTGGGTCCATCTCTGAGCCTGGGTGTCCAGGTTTCAGAGGTGGCCAGGGGTGCTTTTGCACAGTTAATACTAGTGCTCCAGCTGTACCTGTTCCTCAAGAGGTCCGTCCTAGCCACTGTGACACACTGATTGATTTATTGATTAGATTTATATCCCTCTCCATCTAGCTAACCGGGTAGTCTGGGCAGTTCCAGCTAATCTGGACGGTTAACATTCCCTAGTTACATCTTGGCTGGATTACTTTAACACACTATGTAAGGCTGCTTTTGGAAAGTGTTTGGAAACTTCAAAAGGGTCCAAAATGCTGTAGCCTGACTGTGAACTGGGGCTGGTTACAGGGAACATAGAACTCCCCTGTTATAGCAGCTCTACTGGCTGCCAATCCATTTCCTGGAACTCCCTCTCATGGGAGGCTGGATGCAACAACATGACCCTTAAGATACTAAAATGCCCTGTCTGTGTGAATGAGGATTGAAATGACTATTTGTTCTAATAAAACAGTGGTTCTGTGCCAGTATTAATAGAAACATCTGGTTGCGATATGGTGTTTTCGTGAGAATGACTAAGAATTTGCTCCATTGCAGTGATCTACTTATGTTGCATGGCATGAACTTCTGGCATTCCAGCCATAACTGAACATTCATTGCTTCTCCTAGTACCCCCTTTCCCCATTCACTAATTTATGGTAAGTAATAAACATAACAATTGAATGCCTGTAAACACCAAAGTGTCCTTTCCTAAACAGTAGGGGGTTGCTATTATCACAGATTCAGATATTTTTTTTTTGAGATAAGGGAGATGGGAACGATTAAGTTATGAAAGGTTGAGGATCCCTATAGAAAGAATTGGCAGTCTTTGGTTTTATTCATTTGGGTATTTTGTTGGGTTAATTCAAACCTTTAGTTTAACTTTACATTCCTAGTTTTAATTTTTTTGCATTGAGTGCAGATCCTGTATCTCCCGTAAGTTTGGGAATATTATCATAAGTTAAGGAAACAAATCAATGTACAATATGCTTTATGGTTTGCCAAGAAGCATTAACATTCCTGATTGTCGGTGTGTGTGTGTTTTTTTTCAATAAAATAAATCAGAACCATATGATTGTTTTTCCTTTAACATGGTCACATGCTTTATATACTTAGTTATAGCAGAAATGCATTAGTGAGCAGCTGAGGCTTAAATCCGATCTCAGAGGCTATATGAAAGGAAAATTAGTTACTGTGAGAGCAGATGATTGCTGAAAGAAACACTTAAAATGCATTTGCCAATATCTGCAGTTTTGCTTGTCGCAAAAGCCTTTTGTTACAAAGACTGACATAAATGTATTTGAAAATTACTTTTTGCTTTGCCGTTAGAGTTGTGAAGTATCAAATGGGTTTGAGATAATATGAGATTGAATACCATGGACCTGTTTTGTTGCTGAATAGAACCTTTGTGCACTTCTGATAACTAGTTTGCTGATGGCATTAAAGATAAAAATGCTTGTTAGGTGCATAACAGCTGCTGTACTTTTTTAAAGACAGATTTACTGCATGTGTTGTGTCAAATCCATGTCCTTGGTATTATAGCAATGGGATTTGTTACAGGACTTTCCATTCAGGGAATGGGCAAATCAATACGTGATAGCTGGAGTCACCTACTCCTTGCAGTCCCTTTAACTCCAAAACAGGTATCTATCAGTGTCAGTGCCACATTTAACGCAAACAGCTGCTTCAGAGGACAGTTTATTCTGCCCACTACAATGTTGTCCTGGCTTCCATAAACTGCTGTTTATATATGAATAATGTGCAGATTACTTGTGCTGATGCAGTTAAGTATACATCTAGTTTGGCCTTTTAAATCTGTGGAGAACATACCGCTACGCATACCTTCAAAGTTTTCTTTGTTTTATATATTTGTTTTGCTACAGTAACGTAAAGTTATGCCACGTAAGCCTGATGATGATGTCATCAGCCAGAGTCATGTTTTATTAATAAAACATGTCCTATCCTTCCCCACCAAGGTTCCCAGGCTCCCTTAGGATCCCTTCTAGCTACTGGTCCCATCACACCCACTGAGGCCACCAGCAAAGGCCATATTTAAAACATGTAAGATCTCCTCCCTCCTTCTCCTGCCCCCCCCCCATTTGAGACCAGGAGGAAAAGAGGCTTCCAAGTTATTTTTGGAGGGACAGTTGAGAAGGGGGGGAAGACAGGGTCTTGTCCTCAACCCTTAGTAAAATGAGGGTGGAACAAAATCATCTCCATTGCGAAGTGCTTTAATTGAAGGAGAAAGAGGTCTGCAATTTTTTTTAAAAGGGAGGTAGTTTTACCTCTCCCCCACAATGAAAACAATCCTTGAGTTCTCCTTCTGAGTTTTAAGAGTTTTGGGTTAAAACTATTGCAAGTATTTATGACTGAGAGAGGCCCAAGGGAAGCAGGCTCTTAGTGAGGAGGAGATGTTTTTTATGGTTCTTGAGGAAGTGACTTGTTTTGTATTTCAATTGATTCAATTATGATTGTGTATGTGAAGCCAAGGTGTAAGTGAAGGTCTCTCATGACTGCTTTTACAGGATTGTTTGCACGGCTGGACTTAATGGGAAATAGGGAGCTTTTCTTCTATTAATTTGTCGCCTCTTTTTCTCTAAGCAGTGAGGTAGAAAATACCTCAGTTTGGGCTTGTGCGCCTTTTCCGAGTTCTCTTTTCCCACTGCCACCTGAATTTGGACAAGATGAATGATAGAAGTAGACTTAGTGGTGAAACTTGTGCTCCTTGGAGACATCTCGAAACAACCCAATACAAACCTGATAGAAAATATCTGTCATCACAGGAACAGCAACAAAGGTTGCCTCAAAACTAATATACAGGGGCTACTTTGCTTTCATTGATTTTTAAAATGTTTTGTAATATGAGGCAAGCCTTATAATTTCACATCCACATTGCCTATGTTGCTTCTAAGGTACAAGAGCAATTTTATTTATAAATGATGTTGCTTTTAAATTAGCTTTTTAAACACATTGATACTAATAATTTTGAACAGACTTTCTACAATGCAGAGTTTTTAATAGACTCTCCTTTATTTCCATAACTCTCTCTGCTTTACTTATGTTAGTAGTAAATCAAGGAATACACATAAATAAGCAACAGAAATCCATGGTATAGTATTAGTTAGTTCGTTAATTTTACTTCTTGTAAGTAAAGGCTGTCTCATTTAATACAATTCAGAAGAGTTATTGGTTGCCTAAACAGACTTTTTAAAAATGTACTCAAGCATTTTTCACTTTCTCAATTAATAATAACAATAACAATAATAACAACAACAACAATAGTGAAGAAGAAGCAAAAGATGATGATGATGATGATGACGACAACAGTGATGATGATCTGCAGCTCAAAATTGCCATGAGCCTGTGAGACAGTGTTTTAGGAGATTATCACCAATTTGAGCAAACATTGTCAGAAAGATTCCCCATCCTTGTAATAGGCTCAAAATATAAAGTATAAATGAAATGTTACCTGTGTATTTCTGTGTCACCATTCTGAAATATATTACATTTAAGTTTAAAGTGACTGGCACAAGCAAAGAAAATAAAATCATTGTAGACTTTTAAGACAGTTGCATAGCTCATACAGAAATAGAATGGTTAAGTCACTAACATTTTTCAGTACTGCATAGTATTTTGTCAATTTTTCCTTTGGTCTTTTCCTTTTCTTTGCCATCATGCTGAGACTAACTAACAGGTCTTCTTTGGAAGTAGAAACATTGGTCACATAAAAATGTAACAAAACAATAGAAACAACAGTAATAATTGCAAATGCAGTGTTGAGAGCTGAACAAAATACATATATATTATGCCCCCCATAGTGAAGCTTTACTTAATTTTTACACTTTAAACTGCATATCGAAGAAGTTTTCAAATCTTGAATATGATTTTTACTTATTCCAATGGGTTGTATTGCAAAGATGAATTAGAAGGATGTTTGCAGTGTGGCCAGATCTATTAGATGAATATCTCATAAATGGCTGTGCATTTCTACCTTATATTGCATTTTAAATTGTGAGGGGCAATTCATATCAATTTGAGTTTAAAGGCTGTTTTGTCTCTTGCATTTTTCTGAAATAAAAAAGCAAAATCTAAGAACTCTCTGTTTCATACTCCCCCACCCCCAAACAATTTGGAAAGTATTCAAGTTTCCTATCTACCAGCGTCAGCAAAGGAGCCAAATATTTTGATTTCCTAGGCGAATAATGTGTATTCATTTAAAAGAACATAGGATTTTAGCTTTCAGTGACAATGATGATACACATGTTCTCGCAAGTGGTTTACCGTGGGAATAGTTTCATAGGAGTAGGCTGCTATGCAAGCAGTATAACATTAGATTACACAGTGATTCTCAAAGAGATTGTGTTTTTTTCTTCTCATGGTTCTAAAAAATTGTTTTACAGAATGAACCCTATCCATGAATCTTAATTCTGTTCAAAATGATGGATTGTAATTTTTTTCTAAATATATGGCTGTTGCTCAAATCTGCCCCTTGGCATGGTCTCCTTATATGTGCTTATTTGCACTTATCTGCATTAGTATTAGCACCTACTCCATATTTTAACCTCTGAAAGAAATGAATATGCAACACATTTTCTTGCTTTATTTTGCTTGGATATTAAGCAAACGACTGAGCATATAGTTTAAATATGATTGTGGATAACTGAATGAATAAACTAGTGTACAAATGCCAGACAAAGTGGTGAAATATTCAGGAGTCTCGGGTTTGGTTTGTTGTTAGTATGTGTTAATAAAACATCAAACTAGACTCTATAAACAATGTGCTGAAGACGCCTTTCATTAGGCCTGTTTGCATTTTGCAATCTTTGGAGCCCATTCCATTGGCTGTTTATCCAGTGAGATGATTTGACAGATACCATTTAATTATGCTTTCATGTTTGTTTTCCGAGTGCAGTTAGTCAGTGTAATGCCAAAGCAACTTTCCTCCAACAAAACCAAACACACTTCCTTACATCCACTGCTTAAATTATGTTAATGTTGGTAGAAATGATAATAGGAGCCATTTCTAATTATTATAGGGAAAAAAAGAATCTGATCCATTTAGAGGATAAATAATCCCCCACATGAAATCAAAACGATTTGGGTTTGTCAGGAGATGCATAATCACTAGTTTTCCTGAGCCAGTTTGAATAACTGGATTACGAATTACTGTAGAAGAAAACAAAATGAATGAACCCCAGTGTCTTGTGGCGCCATTGGAGTGAACTTTGATGGATTATGGTCCATTTCTTTAGACATGAGGGATTTTTGTATCCAAGCTCAATGAGATGTACAAACATGTTCTGATCAAAGTAATTGGTGCTTTTGTCAACATAAATATTTTGAGCTGATAATGTCAACTGTTTATCAATGTTAGATATAATGTATTTGAATTGTGTTAGCCATTGACACAGGAGAAAGGATTGGATCAATGCAAAGGACACATTCACAAAAAGCTTATTTGTGGTATCTCATTACCACAGGCCATGTATGTTGTGGTGGGATCAATTGATAGTGACTTCTGCATCTCTAAATAGCTGATAAGGCTATAGAACCAGGCTCTGTTCTATTGCATGACTGTCTTTCAAACAACAAATTGGAAGTTTGGAGCGTAATTGAATTGTAGGGGGCAGGCTTGATACCTCTATCATACAATCAGTAGTTCTAGTTCACCTTTTCTGGAACAGTACAAGATGCAAGTTTGAAATAGTAATATCTAACATTTGCTATAATTCATGTTTGGATGTTATTTTATATCTAGTCTATTGAATCATAAAGAAGCAGTGCAAGATTGCCAAGGCTGGCCAGGAAATAAAAGTCTGCTATCTTGCTGTAACCAGACTCACAGGTCATCCAGGACTAAAATTAAAGTCCTGGTTCCTTTATGAGTTGTGGCACTTCTTCCAAAAACAGAATGTAGATTAACACTAAATAATCAACCATAAAACTATATAAATAGTAGTTAAAAATGACAAAAGGAAACTTTCAAAGCCAGAATGTATTGTTTGTGCTACCCCTATTTTTAGAATTGCCGTAGAATGTTGATATTCTAATAATGCTATTAATGTCTATTCTATCAATTCTATCAATTCTATTAATGAATTAATTAAAAGGAAGTGTAAAATACTCTAAAATAAATAAAATAAATAAATATTCTGCTATGATTATGTTTCTAAAGCTATCATAAATGTAGCTGTAAAAATGCAGAACAGCCTACCATAAATAAATGAACACGAAGCCTCAATTTTAAAAGGAAGTTGACAACCTCGAGCGGGTGCAGAGGAGGGCGACCGGGATGGTTGAGGGTCTAGAGGAAATGTCTTATGAGGAATGGCTTAGGGAACTGGGAATGTTTAGCCTTTCAAAAAGAAGGCTGAGGGAGGATATGATAGCTATGTTTAAATATTTGAAAGGGTGTCATATTGAAGAGGGAACAGAGACTAGGACTCAAGGCAATTGTTTCAAACTACAGGAAAAGAGATTCCATTTGAACATTAGGAAGAACTTCATGACAGTTAGAGCTGTTTGGCAGTGGAATATGCTGCCACAAAGGGTGGTGGAGTCTCCTTCTTTGGAAGTTTTTAAGCACAGGCTGGATGGCCATCTGTCAGAAAGATTGTGTTGGGGTTTCTGCAAGCCAGGGGGTTGGACTGGATGGCCCTTGAGGTCTCTTTCAACTCTATGATTCTATGAAGCAGATTCCTTGATTCAATCCCTGTCTTCTAGTTCCAGTTTGTTATTGTACCATTTGTTTGTGTTTTCCTTTGTATCTTCAAGATACTGGTGAATCTTTGTGGAAGGTATGTAAGGTCTCATTGGCTTCTGCACCTGAAATCTGGTAGTAGACTAACTACTCCAGTGTTGTCTAGGAGTGCAGGAAGTTATTAAATACTGCCCATTTAAAAACTACCAGCTACTCAGATCAAGAAATGATGGTGCTTTATTGGTAATAAAAAGGAAAGCAAATAATTTTGTTTCCTTTTCTTAACTGGGAGTTGAGTCATGGCTACTGGACTTCTTTTTTTGAGAGATAGAAACGTTTCGCTGTTCATCCAAACAGCTTCATCGGTCTCCTTTTCTTGTAAGACTGCAATCCTGTATGGAGCTAGGCTACTATGTTTTCAGGATTTCAAGAGGAAAATTAACTAGATTAACAGGGTGAGAGAGCCCAAAAACACATGAGGGGAAAAATAACACGTTTTTTTAAAAAAACAAGCTTCGGAATTCTATTTCCTACTATGCTTTGTGTGAGTAGAGCTAGCCTCTGTGGTCTTGGGCCAACCTGCAGTCCCAGGGTGCCCTCAGAAGAAAACCAACCAATTGGTAAACCAATTCTTAGCATTCTCTGCTTGGAAAATCCTAAAAAGGGTCTCTGTAAGTTAAAATTCAGCTGATGGTACATGATTATTGTAAATGGCATTGAACTTTCTCTCCTTGTTTGTAGTGGTTTTATTGCTTCCTCTAAAATATTTCTGAGAGTATGCAGCTCTGCTTTTGTCTTCTTAGATTAATGGTTCTTCTGTGTCCAGTTGCAATTCTATAAAGGCCACTGTCATCAGTGTATAGAAATGTCATGGCCCCTGCCCAGAGAGATTATAATCTACAAAGGCACAAGAGTGGTAGAATCCTTGGCAGCTTCAGAACATTTAGGCTGGGGAAGGTGGGAATTCTTTGAAACTCAGCTTTGCTGTGCATACAGTTCAAAAGATCTTACTAAATCCACACTTAGCCCTTCTCCACTGATCTTTGAGTCTTTGCCTGGACAAGGAATGCTGCAGGATGTAGCAAACCATGCCTTGATTTGTCCTTTTGGGACAAATTAGACAACTTAAAAAAAAAAACCTTCCGGATATAAACTCCTGTAAGACAGAAGGCTTTTGTATATTTCCCCAAAGTTTTCTCTTTGTTTGCCATTTTTGTAAAATGTCCAGTAATTTTTTTTTTAAAAAAGTAACAGTGGTCACCTTGTAGTGGAAATAGTAGCATTTGAACAGTTGCTTCTGTGATGTTTTGATCAGTCAGCCCGACCCATTGTAGAGTTGTGTTGTGCACACAGGATTAGCTTTTCAATGGAGAGAGAGAGAACCAATTTGTGCAGAGACAGTAGCTGTGCATGAAGTATTATTTGCTCAAGTTACAGAAACCACAGTGAACTGAAGAAAAGATTTCTGGTGAGTCCTCAAGATGCTATTTTCTTCTGCTGAGAAGACAAACTTGACAAAAATGACATCCAAGCTGAGATATCTTCAGTCCCTTAGCAGCAAGCACATAGCTGAAATAATTACCTTGCTGAGATACCACCATCTGCTGGCACCTAATCTGCCCTTTACTTCAGCTTGTTAACTTTTGTCCTCCAACAATGCAGCTAGAACTGATGGAGGAAGCAATAATAGTGGCAGGCACAGCCTCAAAGTTTAATCTGAATTCATTCTGCTGCTGTCTTCCCGACGAGGTGGTACACTTGTTCAAAAGGAAGACAGTCAAACTGAATGTCTGTAACTCACCAGACTATAGGAACTCATCATCTGAACCAGATAGAAGGAGCCAATGCAGATAAATGGCTGGCTTGCAAGGTTTTTGTTAGAGGGGGCAGTGGCTCATTCGTGCAGTGGAGAAGGCAGCAGTAGATGGAGACACTGGCCTCAGTCTGCCACTGTCCCTGATCTCTCTCATATGAAGTGAAGGTCTGAGTTCATCTCGTAGCTTGGAAAATACCTCTGCTGGTTGTAGTCCAGAAAAGTAATGTTTCATATTTCTGGTGCACCTTCTGTTGGTCTGGTGGTAGCGATGGCTCTGCTAGTATTCCTCCAGACGAGTTCATTACTTGTCCAACAGGTTCTCATTAATCAAAAACAGATTGCTTGGTGTTACTGCTCCAACATTTCTAAATTGCTGTAGTTCACATTAGGCCATATATCAGGTGGCACTCGGAGCCATTTCTGTGGGCACCCAATATCGCCCCTTCACAGCCACCTGTATTCAGGTTAAATTGCTGTATTGGCACTTTGTGGAAAATTAGTGGGCTTTGAATCGCAGTTTGGGCACCCGGACTCTAAAAGGTTTGCCCTCACTGGGCTAGATATTTGTAATTTAAAAACCATGGAGGGTGTGGCCTTGCAATAATTGTATCCCCCTCCCTCCCCCTGCTGATGTCAGATCAGGAAACATTTGTCGTCCCCCCCCTCCCTGGCTATTACTAATGCATTTTGTTTTTAAAAGAAAGATCTACAACTACACCAAGAAATTTCTTCTCCACGAAGACCTAAACAAATATTTGGCTTCTCTGTTAAATTACATGTTTTGGTTATCTTTCAGGAGACTTCCTTTGAAAGCTGCTTGACTTGTTTCTCTATAAATCATTGAACTAGCCATTATGACATCTATGATTTTAAAATCCTGCTTCAGTATCATAGTTGGTCAGGAACACTGAACCATGAAAACATCCATCATTTGGTTATAAATCAAAGCACAGTGATGGGCAAATCCAGTTAGATAGCTTTGCTGTGGTGTAACTTTGCTTTGGTGTAACTTGATTGGGTGCCGGAAGCATTTAATTTAAAATAACTCACAGCTTCATGTCCACCACCTTGTTTGTTCTGAGGCTCCTTCAGGTTCCCTTTTGTTCCAAATAAGCAAGATAGGAAGCTTTTAATTATTTCCAGCGAAATGCTTCTGGCACCCAGTCCAGTTGACACCATGCAAAATTGCACCAACAGGATTTTGCCCTTTGTTAGCATCAAATGGCTTTGGTGGCATTTGCTGAATCATAATCTCTTTACGTCAATGCTGAAAAAAGTATGCTCTTTATCTGTCCAGGGCTGCATTCTTATTACCTGAGAGCCTGTCCATAGCTGCATTATCCCCTTCCTGAGTTACAATATTTTTTCTGACTCTGTCACTTGCATCCATAAAGATAATGCTGTCAAGAACATTTCTGAATTGGCCTTTTGGAATATTAGTTCAGGTGTGAAGCTTTGTAATATTTCACTAATTAATTTTCAATTACTTTCCCTCTTCAATCTTAACCCTCTGTTTCACTTGAATAAACCAAGTGATTTTCTTTTCCTTGACTCATTTAACATAATGCAACAATAATTCCCCAGATTTATAACCTTGTTCAAAATATTTCTGTTTTTTCACCAGAATTTGAGCTTGGGGCAGTGGGGTGTCAGCCTGGACTATTAAAAATTGTTTCAGCTAGCAAAGGCTCACTAAACATGAGAATAAGCCTTTAGATGATCCAATATACTGTATTAGGCATAATAACATAAGAAAAATACTTTATAGTGTTGATTACAGTAGATCATCATTTTGTCTCAGATTTCTATTAGATATATGTTAAAATCTTCAGAGAGGGTAGCCGTGTTAGTCTTTTCAAGAATTGCCGGCAAAAATTAAAGAAAAACAAAACAAAAGGCACAAAACATGTGGCACCTTAAAGTCTAACTTTCATATTTTAATGTAACATTTCGTGGATGCGTCCACTTCTTCAGATATATATTTCTGTTTCTATATTTCTGTATGTCTGAAGAAGTGGACATGTCCATGAAACATTACATTAAAATTTGAAAGTTCGTCTTTAAGGTGCCACACGTTTTGTGTCTTTTTTTGTTTTGTTTTGTTTTTCTTTGATTTTTGCCTGCAATGCTAAAATCTTGTTTGCCATTTGATGGAATTAATAGGGCTAGCCTTACCCTGGTTTAAGTGCCATGAAATATATTTTATGTTACAATATTTCTACAAAATTAATTTTTAAAATTTATTTTAAAAACTTAATTAGTTACCTTGAACACTATTTTATACTTGAAAGGCAGGAATTGATGGATGGATGGATGGATGGATGGATGGATGGATTCACTGAATGAAAGAATGAATGTAATTTCTCTCTATGAAGCCGCTATAATTTGATCTACTTCGGGTATTTCTTGTCCAGGAGGTGCTATTCTGCCTAGTCTTGGGCAGTAATCTGTATTATGTTAGCCCTGAGGATAACTGAGCAGACAACTCAAGGTAGCTTGGACTGAAGGTGCTTCTGAAATTGCTTATCAACTGAAATCTTGTTGTGTTTAGTGTACCATAAAGGTACAGCTGTGCAAATGCCTGAGTCATAATGCCGAGGCACTCTGTGTGTCTGATTGCTTAGAGAGCTGTGCAGTTGTGATTGCACAACTGGCTGCACAAACACGTTTGCATAACTGCTTCCTGGGTGCAACTGCCTTGGTGTGAATTTTGCAACCAGTTATGTAGTTACAGCTTTGCAACAATATTTGCCCAATGTACATATTGATAAAAGTGGTGTATTAAATAAATCTGATTCCCAGAACTGCATGCAAGAAAGGGAAAAAGATGCAAGTAAACTCAAAACTAAGACAAACGGCATGCTTCAGTTGTGACTTGATTTTAAAAAATGTTCCTAGTTAACCAGAGATTGAATATATAGTGGAATGAATCAGTGATATAATAAGGCAATGAGATGAGAGGATATATCTTAATTTAATAATAATAATCATGTGCCATCAAGTCAGTTCTGACATGGCAACTCTTTTCACAGTTTTTCAAGTAGAGAATGTGCAACAGTGGTTTTAGAGGAGGCTGCCAGTCACATGCACATGTAATTTAACTCATTTATTATTAAGACAAAGTGTGGTATTTCAAATCATGGAATCTCAAAGACTTTTCCTTCAAAACAAATAAGTATGGTTCATTGTAGAACAAATAATAATGTTGTACATGCTTTTTGTTATTGTCCTAAGTTACTATTTCTATATTGAACATTTAACATAGTCTTCTAGTTAAAGTACTTCATAATTTAACATCTGCCTGTTCCTATCTTCCTCTCAGTGTTTGCACTGGTATTTATATCTGATGAGTCCATCCACAACATATGTTTGCATACTCCAATAGGAGTATTTTGCCTTTATGGAGAATATATATTTAGAAATGCATGTCTTAAAGGCATATTTAAATCTGCGCTGTATGTATTTTTGAAACTTTATTTATTTATTTTGCTTATTTATACAACTTTTATGCTACCCACTGCCGACTGTCTGGGCAGCTTACATTTAAAATGAAAAAAATTAAAGCAATTAAAACATTAAAATGTCAATGAACAATTACTGTATAAACAATAAAAACATTTAAATACAAAACACTAAAATTGCCATCAGGACGCACAATCTATGTTATGTCAGTTAAAAAACTTCTGACACAGGAAGGTTTTCACCTGGCGCCGAAACGTCATCGACATTGGCACCAGGCGGATGTCACTCCATAGCCTGGGGGCAGCTGCCGAAAAGGCTCTATGTCTACAAGCCATCCCTTTAACTTCTTTAAGGGATGATTCTTTCAGGATGACCCCCTGGCTGGATCTTAATTGCCAAGTAGGTTCATAGGGAAGGAGGTGGTCCTTCAGGGATCTAGGGCCTAAGCGTAATTGAAGTTTAATGCTGAATGGTCAGATCACAGCAGAACAGACTTAGAAATGAACACATATGAAGTTGACATTGACTGGAAATAGACTCATCAGTCTAATTCCATTTTTTTGTCAGTAGATGTTCTACTGAGTCTCAAAACAGAGGCAGACTGGATAAATGCATAATGTGCTTCAGAGATGGTCTTCAAATTACAGCTCCAATTTGGGAGCTGAGTGTTCGGAGCCAGGCTGCTTCTTAGAATAAGAATGTCTAATGTAATCCTGTATAATTCTGATAAGATTAAGCCAGAGATTTTGGAATAGTATACACTCTACTATTTGTCAATTTTGAATGATGTTTCAATGATTTGTATCGTAATTAAGTATCAGTGAATTGGATCGCAAGCCCCCTGAGGCAAGGTAGCTGCTATTAGCATTTGAATTGCTTTCCTGAGATGGACCAAACTTTAATTTTCAATTTCTTGATACTTCTGCATTCAAATTAATCAAATGAATTAAAGATGAAATGTTGATGGCTTAGTTTCTATAGTAACAAGAACCACACTTCTGCAGCCTAAAAGCAAGGTCAGCTATGGGCTGATGTTCCAGTAGTCTGTGATATTAGCGTTCAGGTTGCAATATAAATGACAAGGGAGGTCAAACCTTTACAAACTAGAGGAAGCATTATTAAGATCATAGTGTATTTGAAAAAAAAGAACCTATTTTCTATTTGCCCATGGATAAATGTACAGAATTTTATAGAAAAGGGCACTGTGCTAGACAAGATTCTCCCAGTGTCTCTACAAAGGAAGAATGACAGCAGTAATGAATTGACCAGTACAAGTGGCATCCAAACAAAACATTGTGGTGAATCCATTAGATTCTACTATGCCTTCTGGTTTTCCTTAATTAATTAGATGCCCAGAATAAGGTTGCAATACACAGAGCAGAGTTTCTCAGAACAGAAGTGAAATGATAGAACAGAAATTACTACCCCCGATATCATGCATCTGTAGAACTTAAGAGTAAAAACAAAACCACCCCCCCCCCCGAGTTCACATTGGCACCAATGTCATCATGAGGCATAGTACAGGTTGTTTTAAATTGTTATGTTGCAGTCCTATATCTTCTTGGGGTATAGGCCTATTGACATTATACAAATGGGACACTTGCATTATTATTTACTCACTTCAATTATTTTGGGCTGTAAACCTGTTTAGTTCTGTTCCTAGAAGCGTGTGTTCTAAGACTTTTCTTTAGCTGATCACAATTTCATTGTCAACACCATCAGTAATTCAGACAATGAAGTCTTGGTACCAACCCCAGCTATATTGAAGATTTTGTTATGCAAATTGAAGACAACTCTGACAACACAGTAGCTCTAGAAAAATAACCAGAAAGAAGCACAGCAGCACTGTGACCTGAATTAATGCAGGGGCTGTAGATGTCACTTCTATGAAAACCCAGTAACACATGTATCTGACTGTATTGCCTCAGTCTCATTATTGCCTAACATATAACATGCTGGAAATCTTACATACCCTTGAATAATGACTGTAACCTCACATCACTACTGAAGAAGATCAGAAGACTGGCAATGTTATGAATATGAATGTCCGCAGTTGCACTCTGTTCCATTCAAGATCCTTATGCCATCACTGAGGATGCTACTTATTATCTCGTTGCTGGTACCAAAAATCATCCCATATGCTCAGTCAATACGGATGTTCTCTGTGTTGGCCTTTTCATACCAGACAAGTGACACTGAGTCAATATCATCTGATACCAACAGCAGCAGCTACCATAATAGTTATAGCAGTCCCAATATCATCACCCCTCACATTGCTGCAAAGCTTCCCTCATCTTCCACTTGCCTCCATAATCACAATTGCTGATGCCACTTATCTTCACAACCACTAATGCTAGCATTGCATCCTCTACGTCCCATGAAGTTATTTTCTCTTAATATTCGATCAAGAGTTATGGATCAATATGGAAAAATTGCATCAGATTCCATCGCAAGACCTCATGTTTATTTCAGCCATGTTGCACCCTACATAAGCCATAGTGGAGATTTCCAAGGAAATTTAGCTGCAGTTTTTCTTAGGCTCCCACTCTTCTAAACGGATACATGTATTTCCTTTCTGTACATCAAATAATAATGCATGACCTAGATAGAGAGCAGAAAATAACACCAGCCATTAATTGACGTGAAACTTGTACAAAGCAAAAAGTCATACAAACCACCTTTGTGTTTTACCACTAATTCATTCCTTTTCATTTTAATTTGTGTTCCTTGATAGTAATCTTTATGAGACATAAATTCAATGAAGGGGAAAGTACAGGGAGTTGTGACTGTGAGCTATAGGCTGTTGTATGTTTCGTGCTGGAAAGCTGTACTTAATCTCCAAACCCCCCATAAGTCTCCTCCCAAGATTATGCCCAAAGGGATCATAGCTTATGAAGGGGAAGAAAGAAAGTGAAACACATCCAGCTTTCTTGGTTACAGAATACATCATTTGTGCATTTTAGGGCTCTTAACACAGAGGCTACCTTTTGGTCACTGCTTCTCGATTGCTTATTTGCTGAGGATATAGAAGTGAATTAGGGCATGGACTGATGATTATCAGCATTCCTGTCTGCTACCTGGCAGTAAGAACGTTACAGCTTCTAAATTCAATCTTCCTCTTCTTCTGTTCGTTGTCATCTCATTCTCTTTCCCCCACTTTTTTGGATGACTTTTCCTTGAAAAGGCTCTAGAGTCTGAAGTTGTTTGATGTAGTTACACTGCCATAAAGCAAATGGCATAACATTTAGAGGCAAATTGCCTAATGTTAATCACTGTAATCAGTGAGAACATTATATGTTGTATTTGGTGAGACTGACATAACTATGGAAGAAAACTCTGTTCTAGGTGTCTTACAAATAAAAACTATATGCCAGTTACGAATTTATGGAAGCCGATATCAACAAATAATATGTACTATAAAACAACTGCTTCTTATAAGAACAAATTACAGGGGGGGTCAGTTGCCTTGGACTGATATTTGAAAGTTGACCAATCACATTCATCGTGTTAAGATCTTTTATGAAGCACAATTAAGCATATCCTGCATTCCTCCAGAAATGGAGCTAGCCTTATGTCTCCAACATGGTGATAGTGTGTCATGAATAAGATATGTAACAAAACAAACACAGCCATAGTGGGTGAGAGGTAAAATTGCAGTAAACACAAGCTGGTTGTGCCCACTGGCTGGTTATTCTCATTTCTAGTCAATTCCATTAAGTGACAACTAGCCAAGATCCAGAGGAATGAACTAAATTATAATCTTAATGGTGGAGAGGGAAACCCCATCAAAGCAGTCATGGTTGACTTGGCTTTCTATCGTTGGCTTGTGGGGTGGGGTTGGGGGGCAGCAGCAAAATATTATTTACATACTTATGTTGCAAACCATTCTGAGTGCTTTAGTTCTGTGAGGAGGCATATAAATCAAAATGACAACAACCTCAGTGGTTCAGGTATTTTGACTGTTGGGAGCTCAATTCCCCAGTGTCTTCCTGAAAAGGGCTTAACTCAGTGATTCGTAGGGCCCCATACAGCGCTGCAGTTCTAAGATGCTAAGATTATTTAAAGAAACAAAGCAGAATAGACTGCTCTCTTATTATTTTCCTTGATCTGGAGAGTACTATTGTATTATTCCGTTGATGCCACTTAGCATTGCATCAGCTTTTTTTTTTTTTTGCCCACTTTATAATGTTGTTGACTCATGCCTAGTTTGTGGTCTGCTAAAAACTCTAGATCTTTTTCACACATGTTATTGCCAAGCCAGATATTATCTATCTTATATCTCTGCATCTGATTTTTTCTGCTTTTATATATATATATTTGATTTAAGTTTCCGCAAGAGTTTCATCTGATGCCCTCACTACAAGCCTTTAAGAAATTACTGAAAACCTAGCTTTATAGGTTGGCCTTCCCCAATCATTCAATTCCAACTTCCTTATATAAATAGGACACTACTCTTCTTTCTGCCCTAAGCACAACCGATCTCGCCTGATTTCGGAAGCTAAGCAGGGTTGGCCCTGGTTAGTACTTGGATGGGAGACCACCAGGGAATACCAGGTGCTGTAGGCGCCTGGAGTAGGAACTGGAAAACCACTCCAGTATTCCTGCCAAGAAAACTCCATAGACATGGAGTCATGAAGAGTCGGTCACAACTGTAATGACACAACACACACACACACACAACACAACACACACACACACACACACACTTCTTTCCCACATTATGATAATTCTTTAAAAGCTCTTTTTTTCCTCATTTGTATTTTATTTTGAACTGCTGAATGGTTTTGATTTATTTGTGCTTACTTGTCCTTTTTAAATTATTATTTATGTCATGTTGGTTTTGATTGACGACTTTGTTTATTTACTGTTCTAAGTTGGTATAATGTGTTTTATTGTATTTTGCTTATGTTTGTAAATTGCCCAGAGTAGCTTTCTGCTAGATGATCTTGGTATATTAAATAAATAAATAAATAAATAAATAAATAAATAAATAAATAAATAAATGTAGAACTTCACATTTTCTCCATTACACTCATGTTGGTGTTTTTTTCTTTTCCCTTCTGACTGAGTTTTCATATCTTTTAAGGTCATATTAAATCCTGATTCTGTTTTCTAGCGTATTGGCTACCCCAATGAGTTTTGTATCATCTGTAGACTTTAGGAGAGTCTATTGGCATTCCTGAATAAAGCTGACATGGGCCCTGTGGAGTACCCTATTTATCCCAGGTTGTTACTTCTGTCCAAGATGGAATTGGTTTGCACTTTTCAGGTATGGCCCACCCAGCAGCTCCATATCCACAAAACAATAGCATCCACCAAACATTAGCCCGTGTTTCATCAGCTTGGCCACAAGAATCATCAGGAGTCTTGCAGACCTTACTAAACGAAGGCAGAAGGGGTAGCGCCTAAACCCTTATAATCCATTTCCTAAAATATGAAGATAACAATATTTATAAGTAGGCTATACAGAAAAAACACATAGGGTTGTTCTGGGTGAGTACAGAATTGTGACAAATACTGGATCTTACTCAGGGAATTTGTTCAGTCCCCTTGACCTCATCTATTTGAGATTCTAGGGAGCAGGAACTCCTGTCAGCATAGCAATCCACAAGTGTTGTCAATGGAGGGTGGGGTTTTCTTCATAGACAATGCCACTTTTGCAATGGCAACTCCCATGCAAATTAGGCTATTCCACATTAGTATGCTAAAGGAGCTTTGTGCACCACAAAAAGCTCAGTAGGATGCTAGGCATGGTATTCAATGTTTGTTTCACACAGAGTAAGCTTATGATCTTCAGGCCATCCTTCAAGTACAATGGAAAAACACAGAAACTTTGATCTAAACAAATGTCTTCAATGAGAAGGAAGTGAAATATTTTAACCAGTTGTACAGAAAAAGGAGGATGTTTATATGTACTAGATTAGCTTATTTTCCATAGACATTTCCAAGTTAAGTATGGAGAAAATATGGCTAATTTGAACAATCACAGAAAGCAGTTCCTAATAAAATGAATATATTCTAAAGAAAATAAACATTAGTAAAGACATTTAGGTAGTTTTTGTTGTTTTATTTTTATCTTCAATGTGGCCCACGCTGGGTCTGTAGAGAAGTAAAGAGAGAGACAGAACAACCCAGTGTATTTCTATTCAAAAATATGTTCCACTGAATTAAATGGGAAATTTCTCCTAGGTTGGTATACACAAGAATGTGGATGTTGTAAGCTTTTGCTAAGCATCATTTCATGTTTTCCCGCAAATAATATGCATCAAAGATTAGTAATTGGCATTAGTATGTTTATAACAAAATTTGCAAGTGACGCAAATAAGCTACGTCAATATTTTCTATTTCCTGCCCTTGATTCCAAATAGCAAGCAGCAGTCACATCTTGAGGAAATGAAATCAGATATGCAAGTATGTATACACAGATATGCAAGTATGTACACACCCACCCACAGACACACACATACAAACACACACACACATTATATATGACATGAGAACAGTAGGATAACATGCCAGCCAAAGCTCTCCATCTTTCAGTACTAGTTGCCACTTATCAGTAGCTGGCAACATTAAGGTAAAAGTAAAAAAGACTGCACAGATCATTTTAATGTTTGAGCAGACTTCTCATCGTGGTCATTGAGCTAAATCAGGAAAGGACTTTTGGTAGAGAATGCCTATGACCATCTGATATAATTAGATTGTGCAATAATGTCCCACTGGCTTAGGCCAATGAATGTGTTTCATCGCAGGTTTATTAAATCAAAGCTGCAAGCCAGAGAGCTGGGTTGTTGTTCACACGAGCTGTTAATACAATTACTGTAGTTTCTTAAGAAATGATCTATTCTGGAATTGTCTATTTATAGACATGTTATGTAGTAGTAGGCTCATATTGATGCTAATTTACTTGAGGGAATGCTTATAGTCTCGAATCAAATCAGTTTTCTCTAGATTTATTATTATACAGAAGAAATAAGGATGTCTTAACATTTTCAGCATATGGGAATGCCAGTGTGGTATTTTTAGACTGTTTTCCCTTCAATTAAATCATTAGGTCACGTTTAATTTTGGGGCTAGGAACATGGAATGAGAGAGAATTCAGCAGGTCTGGTGTGGATCTAGGTAGATGTTAGAGCATATTCTAAAAAGCACTTCCATAGTGTCATTTGTTCTTTGCTGTTCCCGTATTTCTTAATTCATATTGGTGCACCCATGATGCCCATGCTATGTGGCCCTGTGAATAAGAATGGGATTTAGATATTTATTTTATTGGTTTTATATGCCTCCTGTTTTAAAGTTCCCAAAGTTTTTATTGACAATTATTTTACTTCTATGCTATTTAAATGTTGACTATATCAGAGGTAGGAAAGCCAGCACGTCAGATGTTATCGCCTGGAAATCCTAACATTGTTCTCCATTGGTTATTCTAAGCGCTACTAGGATGGGAGGTCCAACAAATTCTGGAGTAACATATTTTTGCTCACCATAGCCCTGTCATACAAGAAAGGTATGGTAGAAATACTTGAGATTTCTGTTTCCAAAGTTTAAAAGAATTTTTTTAGCTCTACAGAGTCGCTATTATACCTTCTTAATGGGAGATAAAATTGGATTTGTTCTAAGCAAAAGGTAAGTCCTTGTTTGAAACCATTTGATACACTAGGACATATAAGTAGGAGAACATAAGCTATTGGTTTAAAGAAAAGGTCTGGGAGGATGACCAGCATTAGTAATGACATGGCTAGAGATCGGTCAGATCAGTGGCAAGACAATTCCCCATGATACTGTATCTGGAATAGATACTACAGAGTTGTTTTTACGAGCACAACTTGTTTAATCACTTTTAATGATCTATTTATTTATGTTTTATATGCTTGTTTTAAATGCCATAAACTGTCTTGAGTCCTTTATGCAGGAAGACAGGCAGTATATAAATATATAAAGTAGATAGATGGATTCTCACTGCTGCTCTGTTTTAACTTGATAATTTAAAAGATGCTATTTAATTGTACATTTTAAATGTTGCAATGGCTAATCAGCAATTACTCATAAACAATTATATATTTGACTCTAATCAGATTTATTTTATGACTTGTCAATAATTGCATTGTATTAGTTACTACTTACCATTAGTGATACTGACAAGAAAAGCACCTAGCACTGTATGGAATACTGTATCTAGAAAAGAACAACCTCCAACTCAATCTAAGATCACAGCCTTTGGAAAATCAAGGAACATATTCAACTGGGACATCACTGGAAACAAAGCTGGCCAAGTGAAATAATTCAGGGATTTAGGAGTTCTATTCCAAACCAATATTTCCAGAACCACGCAGCATAGGGCAATCAGGACTAATGCTAAGATCACAGCCCAGGACATTTCACATATTTTTTTCTACAGCAGAGACAACTCATTTCCTAGCAGCTTTTGGAGTTTATAGAGCTAAAATTATCCCCCTTGTCTTGTGTGGCTGAATGCATGGGACCATACTTCGGAACAGCTCCAAAACAACTCTAGTTTTATGCAAATTTCTTAGTCTCCCAGTCTTTTTAGCATATGCAGTGCTTTGTTTAGAGACAAGGTTACTTAGGTTGGAGAAAACATCCTGGTTAAGATTCTTTAAGTACTGGCTCACAATTGTCTATACATCTGTTTATGACTGCTTGTTCTTTCACCTTTTACAAGAAGCAGAGCCTGCTAGGGAGATGTGCCTCTTTGAAAAGAAAAGAAAAGCCATCAGTCAAGACTTGGATATCTCCAGCTCACTCAAATT
>JAHTLZ010003518.1:13109571-13141132 GCA_023846285.1 Phrynocephalus versicolor
GCCCCATTTCTGCAGTTAACTGCAAAGCTAAAATCGTGTTGTGGTTTATGCATGCATAAGAGGAATCTTTTAAGTCATCACGGCAAATGGCAGCAAACTGAGGAAGTAAATATCATATATGAGGGTGTGATTGGCTGGGCACCTGGTAAAGGTCCAAACGGGTGTTATAAAAGTCAAATAAATAAATAAATAAATAAATAAATAAATAAATAAATAAATAAATAAATAAATAAATTTTATTTTGATAACTGTACCACATTGGGTAAAACAGTGAATGCCTAAGTTCCAGCTCTCACATGTGTCCCATTTGTATCTAAATTCATCAAGGCAAAATTCCTCAAACACCCCTGATTATTATGGAATTTACTTAGTAAAGCAGTCTAAAAAAGTTGAATACAGAATATGGGTGACTGCACATGGAAAAGGACATTCCATATGCCTTTTGGGAAGCTTTTCACTACATCTACTGCTGTTACTGAACTTGAAGTAGCAGCATGCCCTAAAATGACCCATACACCCTAAAAGTCCTAAATACCTGTTATATAGAATACAGTGGTACCTTGACTTATGAAATTAATTCCTTCTGCATGCATTTTCAACAGTCAAATTTTTCATGTCGAATCACGGTTTCCCATAGGAATGCATTGAAAAATCAATTAATCAGTTCCAGGAGGTTGGAAAAAAGGCAAGAAGGGAACAGATTAATTGGTTTTCAGTGCATTCCCATGGGAAGGCTGTCCCAACACCCTTCAATCAATGGCAGCCAAAGGCTGCTCTCCACAGCCCCACCAGGCAGCTGATTTTGACAGGTCTGACCTGTCAAAATCAGCTGTCTGGCGGGGATGCAGATAGCAGCCTTGGCTGCCTTTGATTGAGGGAGATCACCCATTGATCTTTGCCCAACCTGGGTGGCTTGCAATGAAAGCGCGGATTGCCTGTTCCCTTCCAAGTCACCAAGGCTGGGCAAAGGTCAGTGGGTCTCTGCTCTACCCCCCAATTTATCCCTGCTGGGCCCACCTAACATGCTTGCCTTGCAAGGCACCCAGGCTGGGCAAAGATCGATTGGTCCCTGCTCTGCCCAACAAATTTTCTGTAAAAGCAAAAGAAAGCCCAAAAGAAAGAGGACATAACTAATTCCTCCAGAACTGCTGTATTGTATTCTAAATGTGAGTATAACAGTACAATGAATTCATACAAAGGCATTCTCAGATGTTCTTTCAGATGCATCCAAATGCTGAATTTGCCTTGAGAAAGCCATTGTATTGACTGCAGAATTTTAGTGTGTTTCTGAAAATGATTAGTTCTCTGTGTTCTATTTAATTGTTGGTCCCTCTTGGCAATTTACAAAGTTAACTTTGGCGGCATTATTGTGATGCCCTATGTCTAACACGCATAGTAGGAGAGCTTTGCAGTGTCTTGGCTGATCTGAGGATTTCCTTTTATTTCAAATCATATGAAATACATTTTAAAACAACACTTTTAGCATCCTTGCTGTTCCTAATCTGCCTGCCTTGCTGTGCTCATGAAAACTCTTTTCTCTCTTTCATGCTGTGCTCCTTGACTGTTGACTTTTGAGGTGGAGACACCCTAGGTAGATTTAGTAAATCAGGGTTGAGATGGGAGTAAAGAAAATGAGCTGAAAACACATTCAAAACTATCTAGCTGGGGAAGTTGTCTTTTTATTTGTTTCTATGTATGTTCATTTTTTGTAAAGTGAGGATGTTGAAGTACATTGGCTAATGTCTACCAACCTTGAGTCTACTGCAGATGTGTCAAATGTTCAGTTGACTGTAAGAACCAAAACTGGCAGGCTTTGTAGTGCAGACAGGTCTTACTTTCTACCTGAGTCACGTTATGTGTAGTGCAGAGACAGAAAGTCAATAGAGCTTACCAAGTGTTAGCAACTCTAAAAAGATTTTCTCGCATAATAGATTTCCTGCTAGGTTAGCATGTATATAAGATCTCCAAAAGCCCAGGAGATCAAACTGGCAGGTAGAGATGGGCATGAATTTAAAAAAAAAAATGGCATTTCGTTTGTCGTTTGGAGGGTCCGTTTCGGTTTGTTTCCGTTTTTCATGAATTTTTTGCAAAAAAATTGTTTTCGTTTTCATTCGTTTGTTACCATTTTGTTACCATTTATTTCTTTTTTGTGATTTTTTTAAAGGATTTTAAGCAATTCACTCATATTGCAGTAATGGAAATGAAACGCATGACAAAATTTCTGGTGTTTCTGTTCGTTTTGTTTCATTTTAGACACAAAATTCGTTTGTCGTTTTGTTACGTAACAAAACAAAAAACGGAAACAGAAACGAAAAATTGTTCGTTTTGTGCCCATCTCTACTGGCAGGAGTTTTACTTATGATGCAAATGTTGAATGATGCTCTGTAAATTATCCAAAACAAACTGTAGTGTCAAAACTGTTTACTAAATATATTCACAAGGTGTTAAAAATACATTATATCACACTTGTTGGTTCTACAGGAAGGACAAAGAATAGTGAAATCTCCCTTGTACACATAAAAATATAGGTTGCTGCAGCAGCAACAGCTTAGGAAGCTGCAACCTCATTTTTATTCTCATCCATAATTGGAAATGCTCATTGTTTAAAGCACAACTGGTGATGATCGCTTAGAGGAAACTCATACTCAACAACTGAGATCCCTGATGTCAGAAACTCACAAAGATGTGATGTAGTCAAAATGTGTACCTCTCCTGAAAGGCTTTAAGGAGAGACACTCAAAATCCTCAAAGATTAGACCATATTGTCCAAACTGTACACGGCCACAAGCAATGGAAAGAGGGGCGAGAGGTATGATCTGAGAGAGGGAGTCTCTGAAGTATAAGACCCCCCCCCAAAAAAAAAGATTTGTGGTGTTGTGCTGTTGCTGCTCTTTTATTGATTCTGATATTTGTATTTTGTATTACTTCCATTATTGTTTTGGGGTGTATTTGCTTTATTGATGTCAACCAGCCATGGTAGGTCTTCCCACTAACAGGTTGGTGTGATAGATAGATAGATAGGTAAACCAGCATGAAACTCTCAACTGAGGTTTGTGCCTATTTCTACCTTAATGAAACTCCAGTCAACTCCACTTGATGCCAGTGTGTGAAATGATCATGTCCAAAGATTTATCTCTACAGATTACTTACAGATTTGGGCAGTATCATATATCATATATAGTTTGTTTATAAAGATTCTGTCAAGATGGCTAATAGGGCTGAAGATTCAGGGCCTGTGATTCGTGATTATTTAAAATAATCTATGTTGTGTCAAATTATTATAGACCGTAAAAATCTGGTGGTAATGTTGCGTATTTTGTAGTAATTCCTAATGATCAGTTATAAACCCTCCAAAAAAATGCTATGTGTTTTATATCTTTATATCCATATCTATAAGCATACAAAAATCTGTATGTGTGCATATGAACTTGGATAAAGCATAAAAGTGGACCCCATCATCGTATCTCAGTTTTAAAATTTTACTCATTTTAGGACTAAACTTTTACTGTGCTAGTTCCTTCCCTCCCTCTGTCCCTTTGCATGTTTAGAACTCTAATCAGTCACCATGACACAGTGCTTAAATTGCTGTACTTTAGCCAAATTCTTCTCACAACCTAGAGTTCAATCCCAGGTCGCTGGCTCAAGGTTCACTTAGCCTTCCATTCTTCTGAGGCTGGCAAATTAGGTGCCCAGCTTGCTGTGGGGGCCAATGTGTATCCTGCATTGAACTGTAAACCACCCAGAGAATGCTTGAAGCTCTATGGGGTAATATTTAAGCAGCATGTTTTGCTTTTTTTCCTGAATGGTTAAGTTTCTATTGTATGTAAGATGCTCTTTTAGTTCTCTATTCTTAACTTGATTATGTCTTTAATGTTCTGGGCTGTATATTGTCCCTTGTTATTGTAAGCCATCTTGGGTTCTTTTCTAAGAAGAAAGGTGGGGTAAAAATGTTCTAAATAAAATAAATAAAATGAATATTGTTTTCCCCTTCAAAAATCACTCATTCCTGTGAAGGTGAACTGGAACTTCACAGAGCTGGAAAAAAGAAAACAGGAAAATGCTGTCTCTTACCAACGTAGGCTGTTACCCCATGTCCACTTTGTACTGCAACAAACTTAAATCTTGTTGTGGCCACGTGGTTTTGTTGCTGTTCTTGCATCCCCATGGTTGCACTTTATTGTTACGTAACTTCTGTGACCCCCACAGATGGGGTCCGCATCAAAGTGCATTTTATTTTGTTTTCCTGTAGCACTATTTTTTTAAAAAAAAATTAAAACCCGATAGGTAGGTATATCAGTATATCAATTTTCATTTGTCATTTGTCAAACTTCGAATACTTCTTTTTTGGCTTCTTTCGATGCGTAGTGGCTTCTTGTACTGTGAATTTACTGTCACGTGGCTGCTCCAAGTAGTGCCACTAGGTGGCCCTATGGCAACATTATGCTGCAGATTAAATGGTACCCCATGGCATGTGCATCAGTTTTAAAAATGCAACGGAATAGTGACAAGAGTTCCACCACCCCAAGGCCAGGTAAAAGGATGCACTGAGTCAGGCTTCAGGGAGCATGGTCACACTTTGTTTTGCTTAAAGCATGACAGACATGGGGGAACAATTTTAAGATCCACATCTCAGAGCACTTTCTAGAGCAACAAAGTGGACATAGGTAATGGCCATAGCCACAGAGTTGGTATCATTTCTTCCAAGATTGCTCTGCTTACATTTCAGTTATGCTTTTCTTTGTGTTGTATAAAAGTAATGCCTGTTTGTCATTCTGCTATATTTCTTTCTATGAACTGCTGTTCTAAGATCCAAACAACAAGCAATGTGGATGGAATAGGTTTTTCATCAGCATCTGAGTAATGCAGCAGAATAGTTATATTTGACAGACACAGGAGGACAGGTTTGTGAATTAGCTATCCTTATGAGGGAAATGTTGATGAAGGGTCCAGCTGAAAGGTTTCCAGAAGGTGAAAAGGGGCAATTTATTGTTGGCAAGGTACTGCAGTCTGTGCCTGAACTGAAGAGCAACCTAGCACATGAGGTCACAATGAGTTGCCCTGACATCATTAAAGAGAGAGAAACACAATCATCCGCGCACATGGATGTGAATTGTCTTTTTAATTGAAAATGAGAACCAGTTCTTTTCAAGACAGCTATTTGCCACATATACAAAGCGACTGCCTGAAATTCTGATTACACTAACTAAATAGAATTTAAATTGGATAGACTGTTTAAAATATTGGGCATTAAATGTTCAATGCCCTGAACATTCTACACAAACACATAGACAAAAATACAGTATATAAGTATTATACACACAGAAAGACACATACACACAACAAATAAATCAAATCCTTGGCTCAACAGGGGGTCCAGGGCTATCTACTAAAGGTACTTGACATCATGAAAATACAGCAATATAACAAATACAATAAGTCAAATGAATCCAAGAGCGACAGTGATAGTAATGTTGTTGTTACAAGATGTTAAGTTGCCCCCCATGGACACCCTATGAAAAAGTGATCATCAAAATGTTCCATCCTCATCTGGCCTGCTCGGCTGTTTCTTCCTTTAAGGAGTCTGATGGTTGTAATAGAGGACTGATCTAATATTAAAAAGTGGCATTACATTCCCAAAGTGGGGGAGGGGGATGAGTGTAGTGAAATAACACTCTAAATTACAGTAAAGAGGAAGTGAAGCTTTCGTTCTTTAGGAGGTAGTTCTTCAGTCAGGGTGCTGTACCAGCAAGCCCTACCTTAAATTTTAAGGGCTGAATTGGTTCTTCACATATCCTGGCTTAAAACTATATAGTATTAAGGGCTAATACAGTGACTGAAATCCTGTTGCTTAGTTATTCATTTTAAAATAAAAAGGTGTAACATTTAGTCATATGGAGTTGGCAATGAGCAAGTAACTTTGGTTTCTCAGGGGTGAATGCGTCTGTTGGCTTGGTTTGCATTTGAGAATTCCAGTTGGGTGTCCTTAAGGACTAAATTGTGCCTTATGCCTCCCACATGCATAACAAAACATGAGATTTTCAGCTCTCATGTTTTGTGAGTGAGAGTGTTTGAGTGAGTGAGTGTGCACGCTGTAGAATCTGTTTAACACCTTCGTTTTGTGTTACAAAACTAGAGACGTGCACAAAATGACAAAATGGGGTTTTGTTTCATTTTTTTATTTGTTTCATTGGGAACAAAATGATTATTTTTAGAAAAATCATTTCATTTTTCTTTTTGCTTCATTTTAAATGTTTTTTTTACAGTTTACCAGCCCCGCCAGTCAGAGTTTTTTTTTAAGCCTAGTGCTGACCAGCTGGCCCATGAATCGGTTGGTGTTTTGGGGTTGGTGGGGGTGGTTAGCTTAGCGCTGACCAGTGGGGCCAGCTGGTTGGTGCTTATTTTTATCATTTATTTTGACAAGCGCCAACATTGGTGCTTGTCAAAACAAATAATAAACAAAAATGAAACAGAACAAAATGAAAATTTCTTTTTGTTTTGTTTCCTTTTTTTAAGAAAGGGCATTTCAGTTTTTGTTTCATTCTATAAAAAAATGAAAAATGAAATGAATTTTTTTTCATGTCATGCCCATCTCTAACAAAAACATATAATTTCAGAGTTCAGGGAGAATATATATGTGTGTGTGTGTGTGTGTCTATCTATCTATCTATCTATCTATCTATCTATCTATCTATCTATCTATCTATCTATCTATCTATCTATCTATCTATCTATCTATCTATCTATCTATCTATCTATCATCTATCTATCTATCTAAACTGGGTCTAAGTGTGTATTTTAGGATGCAGCACCCACAAAGTATTCTGTGATAAACTATGTACCAAAATGTATATGTTGTAAAAAGATAATTAAAATAATATCAACTTTTTGGGGCTTAAAAAGTGAACTGGTGTTTGAAAATTCTATCACATTGTATCAGTTGGGTTGCATAGTATTTTCATATTGATTAGTCAGGTATCTCAGTTCTTCAAGGAAGCAGGACAACCAACATAGGTGTGCAGCACGTGGATGTGGCTGAAGCTTCTGTGTTGATTCTCTGACTAATATGTGTGCATGAAGCAGAGGACTGCAGTTTGATTAGGTCACAATCAAAACTGATAGGAAGTACAGTGTCTGCATTCTGCATGTTGCCTACACTACTGATGTTACAGAACTGAGAAGTAGATATGATATTGAAGCGACAGCTCACACATTTTGGTGGCTGCTACTTGCCTCCCAACAGTCCACTTGGAGCTGTTGCCTGCTGTGAGCAGAGATGCATTTAGTGTGATGAGGGTAGTACACAGCTGTGAAAAGCCAGCAGCAGGCAACAGTTTGGAAAGTGATGGCTAGTTTTTTATTTGTTGTTTTTTTTAAACTGCCGAATTGCCATCAAAGTTGGCTGATTATGGCTTTTGTTTGGACTGGCTTTCCCTTGAATAATTCATGCAGAGGGATATCCATGTGAGATGTATTAGTTGCTTGCCTTTGTGAACTAACACTTACCAGCATGCTAAGAAAAATTGAAATGCTGTAGGGAAACACCTTGACATGCAACTGACCCTGTCAGTTACAACTGTTTTGAGAATATTTGTAGGAATTGCTTATTATATTTATAGTGAATGTTCCTTTCTCAAAGCATCAGGTAACACACATAGTAGAGATGGGCACGAATTAAAAAAATGACATTTTTGTTTTTCGTTGTGGGTCTGTTTTGGTTCATTTTTTGTGATTTTTTTGAAAAAAATTCATTTTGTTTTTTTGTTTTTCGTTTTTACCCACTTTTTGCGTGACTTAAAGCATTTCCGCACACGGACATCCCCCAACGCCCCAGAGCAGAGGGAAAAAAATAAAAAAAATGATGCTGGCAGAGACACAGTATGGACTAGGTATGCAGGGAGGCTGCAAAGGCAGCAGCGGGCGTTGCCCAGGGCGTAAGGCAGCCGCAGAGTGACTGCACTGCGGGGCAGGGGAGGGTACTCACCGAGAGGTACGCACGCACACAGGGAGGCTGCAAGAGAAATCTCTTCTTTCTCTCTCCTAAGAGCCAGGCTGCAGCCAGCAGGAACACAGAGACACACACCTGTCTGGCTGGCCTAATGTAACGAGTCGCAGAGACAGCAATCCCACCCTAACTCCCACCGCAGACTGCAAGGAGGACGGGGGCTGCCAAAGCTTTTTATGCCCTCTGTGGCTGCCACATCTACCTAGTCTGCAACCTGGGCATGCTATTGGTTGAAATTGTCCAAGAATTTACATGATCCCATCACATGGCTTGCATCCATCTTGTGGCTGGAATCCATTTTGTGTCATCCTTAAAGGGAAAAGAAAAAATACATTGCGATGGGAGAAAGACAAAAACAAACTTTTTGAGCACTGCAACCCCCTGGTAGGTAATAATTTCAAATAACTCTCTCTCTCTCTCTCTCTCTCTCTCTCTCTCTCTCTCTCTCTCTCTCTCTCTGTGTGTGTGTGTGTGTGTGTGTGTGTGTGTGTGCTGTTATTGTTCATCAAGAGAAGGAATGGAGACACAATTCTGTCTCTTGGTCTGCCTCATTCTTCCCATAACTTATTTACTTGTTTATCCCTGTGCTGCATTTCTACCCTTGTTCAGGGACAGGATATACAAGTGATGAGGCAGTACCAAACTGTTGTTCTGCCTCCTCATCCCATTAGTTTATGTTAATCTCCCTGTGGGAGGGCTAGAAAGACACAGCAGATGAGTTGGTGGCAACACTGACAACAGAGACAGCAGCATTTGATTTTGACACCTCTTTGAGTCCAGGTACAAAATAGGAACAGCAGTCACAGTACAGTACTGACATGTCTGATACTGCTTATATTTATTAGATTTTAATTCTTTGCCTCCTTCCACCATCTGTCATAACTCAAAATTTATCCAGGGAGGTATGCTATGCTAGGAGTCCACCCCTGGCTTATAATTATCAGTGGCGATGTGCATCTGAATCAGCCCAACTATAGACCAGCTTCTGTGCTACGTGAACATGATAAGCGTATACTTGCTTTGTCCTAGGGATGGGGAAACTCTGGTTCACTGAAGGTCTCTATCTGGTCTGTATCTTCATGTACTATTATCACCCATCATTGATCTCAAATACTGTAAGAGATATTTCAATCCCAGGGATTGAGCTGTCTGGAAAATTCAATTCTGTAGCTGTTGGATGGAAATGAACCACATTTTACTATTTTGAAGGCAGGTGCATGAGAGTGAGCTGTACCACATAGCCCAAGAACCTGTTGCATATTTATGCATGAAGAAATACAGTATGTATAATATAGATGTGTCTTGTATTGTTGATAGAAAATGGAAACGGATGCAAATATGCATCTATCATGCATTTCAGATTGCCACAAGATTGCTGAGTACTGGTACATTAAGATGTTCCCCTCCTCCTACTCCTATAGATTTCTGCACCTCCTAAAAATCTCCTGTGAAGGAACAATGGGGAGCTGCAAGAAGGCTGCTGGAATAAGAACTACACCCTCTTTCAGCTGATAGCACCCCTTTTGTCAGCAGAATATTATTGAATTCTCAGCAAGCATAATATAGTCAATTACTTTTGATGTCCACCAATGAGTACCAGAACTGAGTTACTGAAAGTATAAGTCAGGGCAGTCCAACTTTGAACAGCCCGCAGTCCACTTACAGCTGCAGAATGTCCCCACGGGCTACTTTCCAAGCCTCCGCACCTCCCTGTGGGCTACTTCCACAAAAATGTCCCTCTCTACAAAGAACCCAGTTGCAGCCCAACTTGGTGCAATAGATTATAGTCTTAAAACTAAACAGACTCACTTATAAAAATTTGTCAGAATAAAGGAAAATCTCAAGAAAACAAATGAAAGAGCTGTCCTTTATTTAAAGCTAAGAAAAATAATACGTGTAATATATCTCCTGCCTCTCCAAAGAGAGTTCTTGGCGTGTGGAAATAATGTTCACTAATGCTTGAACCTTTCTACTTACTAGAAAACTACACACACACACACACACACACACACACACACACACACACACACACACACACACACACACACACACAAACTAAAATGGTATCAGATACTTTTGCAGTCATGCAGATAAATGAAGATGCTCACCTATTTCTTTTCTTTCTCAACTTATGTAGGACACAAGATGAGCCATTTTTATTTTCAATGGCATAATCTCCATGAATGTAGATATGTGGCCTAAGTAGTATAAGTTTAAAGGTCAAAACATGGCTGCTAACACTAACTAACTAAATCAGGCACCATGAAGATTGCTAAGAAGCTGTGCCAAGCAATAGCTATGAGTGTTCTTGCACAGGAATAGGCAGTTATATTCACAGAAGTATTAAACTTTGTCCTACTTGGGGGGGGCAACTTTTTTCCTGAATCTGGGACATTATCATATTCTCAGATATTTGAAGTGCTTTTTTAAAGTAAACAGACACCTAACGGGTGGAAGAAAGGTCAAAAATAATGGGCAACCCAGAATTTCTTATATGCTGGTAGTCCTTTCTTTAAAAAAAAAAACTGTTGCAAATCTATTGAGGCAACCCATCAAGATAGTGCACATCATGGCTCAGTGGACTTCACTGACTCAGGTTGTGCTAGGAAGTATCAGCAGGTGTGAATGGGGACACTAAACAAGCAGAAATGCATGTTGGCTTGTGTTGTACTCTTGTAGTTCAGGCTTGAGAACAAACTATGAGTTTGGATGCTGACGGATTGTGGTTTGTCATGAACAAGAAAAAGAAACTCTGACCTCTCTCCATGAAAGAAGGGAGGAAAGGAAAAGGGAATGATGAGCCTGAGATTTTCATTTCTGATCTTTCCAGCCATCCTCTTTAGGATCTTCTGAATACAGCTAGTGTTGGACTTGCTTCTTATGAGACCCTTCTTTATGTCCAGTCTGAAGAACTTGACTGCTTCAGCTTTTGGCCAGAATATTAACATTGAGGAATTTCTTTTTAACTCAGAAAGCTCAGGAAATATCAAATGTGTATGTGAAGGGTCTCACCCAACATCTATGGCTCCAAGGTGAACATTTAAGTTTTCAAATCTCATCTGCATTTGTCCAGCTCTGGTTCCATATGAAGGTCATGGGGGATGGAATTTCACAGCTTTGGAAAATGCCCAAAGCCTGGGATGTGCCATCTTAATCCAGACAAAAGCCTGGAATCTATGGACTGAGTCCTTTTAAGAGGGATAGGCCATGAAAACAGCTCTGCTACATGATAGGATAGGAAAATTATAGGGACAATGATTTAAAAAATATGACCTGACAGGTAGCTCATGTAATTCAATAAGATGGTGGAAAATATGGGAGTTAAATGGTAAATTGAAACCCACTCGCACTGAACTATTCTGCACCAGGGTAAAAGGATGAAGTGAAGATGGTGGAACACCTGCCAACAAGCTATTATAATCATTCAGGTGAGAAACCACCAGAGCATGGACAAAGATCCTTGTTGTCTCAGGACTCGGAAAATGGCAGATCTTGTTGTAAATATTAGCAAACTGGAAATTGTATACCTTAGCTGCCACATTCACAAATGAACAATGCAACAGCTGGTAATCCACTAGAATGCTGAGATCCATAGCCATCAAGATAGGGCCAACCAACAAACCTTGCGAGGAGAGAGGAGGGATAGTCAATGGGCGGACAAGATGATCTGGATGCAAGATAAGAATGTCAGTCTTATCCATGTTCACCTTCATTTGATGAGAGGGCATCCATACCGAGATATCCAATAGGGAGCCTGCCCAGAAAGTCAAGGCCTCATCCCTAGCTCAGGAGAAGACTGATAACACTTGCACACAAGGGAAGTGTCTATAAAGAAAAAAGAACCAGGCCCAATATTGAGCCCTGTGCATCATCAGCAGTGATGGGAAAAGACTGGGAGGTTTTAGTACACATTGAAATTAAAAATATGTTATTTTCCCAGACACCGAACAAGCTACTTTTTGTCCTGTAAAGCCCAGTCAGGAATTAACCTCCCCTCCCCAATGCTCCGTCTTACTATCTAGCCACTTGCTCTGAAGTAGAATAAACTCTTAAAATGACAATATTTTACTAGACTTAAAATAGCTAGCCAGTTTATTCTGAGCTTTGAAAGACTTAAAAATATCAGTTTGGGACTAGTTCTTAAATGAAGGCACTATTCTATAGCTCTCTACCATGAGCTTGTGGGGTTCTGGGCTAGATTAATGATAAAGTGTCAAGGAAATTAGATTTTATTTCTTATTTCCAGCATTAATGCCATAATGGTTGCCATTAATTTTATCTCTGGAGAAAATGAGAAGCTTTGGTCTAGTCTTTAGCTAGGTTTAATCACTGGCTGTGTTCTGTAAGTTTAGGCCTCTGAATTCTTTCCACTTCATTAGCAAGCAGCAAGGGCTCCTTGTTTTTCAGTGCTGCGTTTTTCCAGCCTAGGGTTGTAGGTGTCTCTTACCTGGGGGGTTGGGGGGAAGCGTTCTAGGCATTTGGAGAATAGAAGATAATGGAGGGGAAAGGGGTTGAATTCCTTTCAAAGCTTGGATACAATCAAAAGCAGCTCTTTGCACAATTTAATAAACGCTCAATCGAGCAAAATAGGGAAATTTAATGAACTATTTTGCAGATCTAATATTTATTCCTTAGCCCTTAGGGTTCTCAAGAGGCTAATTATTTCTTGCTGATCTTTCACCTGGTTGCTTTCTGTGGCCTGATAACTGTCTGCAGAACAAAACAGCTTTCAGCATCAGTCACAAAGGTGTCTACAGACTGTAGTAAATTCACCAGTTTCTGTAAGAACAGCTCTCTTCTTGTGTAATAGCCAACTGCACACTTCATATCATTTCTCATCTTGGGAAAAGTATGGATTGTGTAAACTATAGTTACCTTCCAAACCAGAGCCCCAAATCTACTTTAAAACTTGGGATCTAGCACCAATTCATTTTGGAGATGGAAATCATCAGTATAAATCACAATTAAACTGATTCAGATAAACTAGAGGCTAATATAAATGCCAGACTATGGTTTATTTGCTTCCCGCTACAGCCACAATAAGCTGCCTAGATGCCCTAAGTACATCCGATCTCACCTGATTTCAGAAGCTAAGCAGGGTCGGCCCTGGTTAGTACTTGAATGGGGGACCACCAGGGAATACCAGGTGCTGTAGGCGCCTGGAGTAGGAACTGGCAAGCCACTCCAGTATTCCTGCCAAGAAAACTCCATGGACGTGGAGTCACGAAGGGTCAGTCATGACTGTAATGACACAACACACGTACACACACAGCCACAACTATTACATAATAAGCCCAGCCTGCCCTGTTGAATAGTGTGTTCCTTCTGTTGAGCAACTAACACTGTTGTATTGCAGGAAAGAGGAAGAAGGTGTCTAGAACAGCCATGTCAATCCGGTGGCCCTCCAAATGTATTGGACTGCATAATTCCTATGTGAGTTGGGATGATGGAAATTATAGACCAACTTTCCCAGAGGAGATTAGGTTATGGAAGAACTCTTCTGGATGCTACCAGATATCCCTACCCCTAACCATTTCTTTATAATAATAACTACTGTATATACTTGAGTATAAGCCTAGTTTTTCAGCCCTTATTTTGGGCTGGAAAAAAATGCCCTCAGGTTATACTCGAGTCAACAAGTTTTCCCATTTTGGGGGGTTAAAATTAGGTGCTCAGAAGGCTTGGGGAGGGAAGCAAAGGGCAAGTCCTGATCGGGTGAGCACTAGCAGTGCATCCACTTCCTATGTGACTCCAATGAGAAGGTTTAGTGGCACCCTCTTTGGAGCTTCATAACTCAGCCCCTGACCCCCAAATATTTCCAAATTTCAGGCGATCCCCTAAAATCACTTTCTGAAGGTACCACTGCTACTTTGGTGTCCCAGGTGTAATTTTTGAGCACATGCTTTTTAAAAAATACGCACTTGAAAATTATGCTTAAAATATGCAATCAAAAATTTCTTACCTTTGGACTCCAAAGTAGCAGGGTTACCTTCAGAAAGTGATTTTAAGGAACCTCCTGAAATTTGGAAACATTTAGGGGTAAGGGGACTTAGCTATGAAGCTCTAAAGGGGCTCATAGTAGTATTGGCAGGGACTGTGGAGGCAATCACAGAGTTTACTCTATGGTATTAACTCCATTATTGCCTTCATACTCCCAGCACACATTGACAATTACTACCCCCAGCCCCTGTAGAGCTCGGCTGGTATACCATATATACTTGAGTATAACTAAAAAAACACCCTCGGCTTATACTGGAGTCAATAAGTTTTCCCAGTTTTTTGGGATAAAATTTGGCCCTCGGCTTATTCTCGGGACAGCTTATACTGGAGTGTATATGGTATATGCTTTCCAGGTTGTACTTACCAGAACCAGCCACAAGAGGGAGCCACAGACAATTCAATGTATTATGTTCAACATATCCATGTCCTTTGGCATCTGGGGTGGGAGGAGCTTTGATCTGATCCCCCACAGATGCCAGAGTCCTAATGCATTGTTTTTACATGTTAGGGTGATAATATTAGTTAGATTGCCCAAGGTAGAGACCGACCTATTGTACTCTTTTGTTGGTGGGAAACTAGATCTGACCTGTGAAACTGAAGATGTAGAAATGTTCTGCGGCTGATTTTGTACACAGAGAACTGGAAGAAAGAAACAGAGAGGGATAAGGATTAACAAACAAAGATGGAAAATGAAAGGATTACAATGGATACCAAACTTGGCAATTCCTTGCTTCAGAGAGGAAGCCATTAGGTAACCGTTGGCATTTACAGGTATATTTCTGTTTCTCGGTACCTTTCCCATGCAAAATGCATAACTGGGCTACTTCAGAAACATAATTTCCTTCCTTTCAAGTTTGCATTTCACGAATGCTACCTGCCACCCGGTGGCTGAATAGACAATGTATAAGTGGCCTTTGAATTGGTAATAACTGGAGCTCATCTCCAAGAGAGCAGGTGTTTGATTATCTGGCTTTATTTGCATGGTTAAATGTTAAATGCTACTAATCCCCCATAGCATACAGGGCACGTGGATAATAGCAAGCACTCCTCTTTGAACTTTCCATTTCAATGTCAGATCAGGAAGTTCACCACAAGTTTCTGTAGACAGTGATACCTGCAGTCAACCTGTATCATCTTAGAATTTTCTGCCTTTGCTGCTATCACCAGGGATGGAGGTGTCTGGGTTTTCTGAACTACAGATACCATAATTCTCCATGGGAGGGGTTGGTTCTACCTACCTTGCAGATATGTTACAAACATATCAGTGTGATGCACTTCTGTTTTCTTCTAGATGCTACAGTGGTATTTGCAGTTCAGAAAATCCCAAAACACCATCCTAATTACCATCTCTCACAGACAGTAACTTTAAAAATATTTATTTTTTAAAAAAACTCATGATAAATATAATGTATGCAATAGCAAACAATTCACAAGGATATGCCTGTGAAGATTCTTAGTCATCCAGATGAGTTTATCCAAATTCACAAGGATAATCATTATGCCCTAAGCACTCTCATGATTTCAATTCTTTGCAATAGTTTCCTGAGCTTTCATGAATCTATTAATGCTTATTGATTGGCAATAAAACTCAGACGGGACTGCACACCCTTCCTACCCCATAATCTATCAAACCCACAACCTGAAGTTTCCATCCTTGTTTTAGGCCACCACAAAAACATCAACATCACATCAGTACCAGGTAGCAAAAACATTTCAGCTGTGCAGAAGAATGTGGCCTCCAAAGTTTCCAGCTGTGTTTAATTTTTAAAATTGCTTTCTAGCCGCTGCTCAGCAGTTGCCAAGAGATTAAGTAATCCTTGGTTCAGATAATGTGATTTATTTGGGTTGTAAAAAACCTGATGGAATGCCATTTGAGTCATAGCAGCATTCCTGGAACTGTGCAGAAGATGCCTGTAAGTGTTTGCTCTCATACACATAAAAAGAGCAATATTTTATATTCTTTCAACACCATTGATTGTGCTGGTTAATCAAGGCACCTGTAGAACATTTAATAGCAAGGCCTGCATAATCGCACAGAACAAAATTGGAGGGAATGTTAAAGACAAAGAAATTGCATGCTTTTTTTTTTTTTTTTTTTACAGAAAACTACTCTGTCTTTGAAAGTAGATCTTAATATTATATTGTGGGGGACAGGTTCCATCTAAAATCTCTGGTTATGTGCAGGTCAAACTACACAAGACTTATCTTTGAATCTCACACTTGGTGTTCAAAGAGATTAAACTCCTTCCTGTCAGACCACACAGATCCCACACAGAGGCCACTGTTTTTTTTTTTTTTGAAACTAACTAGTAATTAAAATAATTTTTTAAAATCCTCTCTAAACACAGGATTCAGACCCTTTAGAAAGATGTGCAGAAACCATGCAAATGATCAGCAGCACTATGGAGACTGATGAGCTTAATTGTAGGATTCAGTTTGTGCTTCCTAATTGTTTATGAATGCCACAAGAGATGGAATCAACACCTGTCTGGTAATCGATAGACGCCACAGATAAATTCTGTTTTTATCCAGATATGGATAATTCAAGATTACAACATCAATAGTATATTAGGAACATATATTTTTTGTTAACCGTAACTGCTATTGCCATGTCATATGGCATGTTGTTTGTGGTACAAAGACTCCCATCCCCCACTCCTAGCTCTAAAATTGTAATTTTAGAAAGAAGTTGCTAATGGAACAGATGCATGTTTGGTACCACAACATAGTGAGTTTTTGGATCCTGGAGAGGGTGGTAAATGGTGGTATTAAATCAAAGTAAGAAAATATGCTTTATGAAATATGGAAAAAATGGGAACACATGCGCAGAGGGAGAGAAAGAACATTTCCCCCTGCTTTAAGAGTTCTGTGATGGAACAGAGTGCTATAAGATTATACCGTTCTTTATACATTTTGAGCCAGGCTGAAACAGCTTTGGATGTGCATTAGATGGAAAGCATGAGCAAATAATTCAGTTCTTGCTGCTAGATGGTAAGATCAATGGTAGCTAGTTCTGGTGTGGTTACAAGCTGCGACTCATCTTGAGCAGAAGGTTACAATGTTTAATGTAGATCCAGAGTACTACTAAAGATAGTGACCTCATCCCTACTGCAATACTAGAGTCCTTGCAAGCTGTACTTCCCTATATATATATCGGTATTTGAAAGAGCACATTGTCAGTGTATTTCTGAATGAAGAGTTCTCCCTATAGGCAAAATAAATCTGATGCTATATAGAAACAGAGGGAAGGCAAATAAGTCTGTGTTCTATCTGCATCACTGATATGCTTTCCCAAAAGCAATAGGATTTTCAGCCTTCAAATTCAGTGGCACTTACCTCTGAACAAACATGCTTAGGATTCTACTGTAAATTTTATTTACATATCAATCCAGGAGGTGCCGCTTACGTCAGGTCCTGTTGAATGAACAGAGCATTCTGGTTGATGTTTAGAATCTATAATATGAATAGACTATTAATTTCTTAAAGATATTGAAAACTAATGACAGTGAAATGTGTCTGTATCAGAACATGCGGATGAGAGGCAGGGGAATGGGTGTTAACAAAAGTGTATACAGAGCACTCAAGGGAGAAATAAAATTAGTCAATGTTATTATTTCAAATTGTATTTTCTAGTATAATTCGTCATCATTGCAGAAACTATTAGCAAAGTAAATGAGCAGGAATATATATTCTTCCAGAATGTAGATAGTTCTTTGCAATTCACATTTATGGGAGATAGATGGCTGACTTTTTGTCATGAAAGTTTAGTACCAAAATATTGGACAACAGTGGCTCCAGATGATATCATTTGCCTACTGATTCAACTAAATTTAATTCCCAACTCGTCTGATATCGGACTGCTATGTCTCTGTCTGCTTCAATACAATGCAATGAAGAATATACTAAGGCTCTTTTCACATGACCCCTAAGATCCGCTGGCCACTTAAATTCGGACCAGAGATCTTGGGGGTTCGTTCCTCTTCCTGCGTTCCCACCTCTCCGCACTTCTTTCATCCTGTCTGCGTGAGGGGAGGGAGAAAAAAGGGGACAAAAGAATGCAGGCTCACCTCCGTTTGCCGGTCCAAGCCTCCAGAAGCCCCGTCGTCATCCTTCCTTCTCTTAAAGGGGCGGGAGGCAAAAACAACAACAAACAGAAGCGAGGAGAGCCGGGCACTCACTCCTTTACAAGCGGATCTGGGATTTTTCACCCTCCAAGAGCAGGTACCTGAAAAGTGTGCTGGGATGTGCTTAGGTGGGCGTGGCCGCACTTAATTTTCTGTAAACTCCGGAGCTGGTGGGGAAACAATTTTAAGCTCTGGAGCTGGGAGCCATTTGCGGCAGAGTTTAGGGGTCGTGTACAAATACCCTAAGTGACTGGCAATGCTTTGCCTAGTGTTCTAGTGATCGGTGTGGTCTGATGGGAAGGAGTTTAGTCTCTTTGAACACCAACACAAAGATAAGTGTTCCTACATTTCATGAAGTGATATATCAGACTCGCTCAGTAAGTGTACTGCCTCCATCCTGGGCCATTGCTGCAAATCCTGACATTGCAGCATCTGTTCCAGAGGATTTTGGGGGTTTCTTGTTTCCCCCTTTACTTCATTAAGCTCTGCAAAGTCCCATCTGAAAGAAATTTCCTGATCCCAAAGCTTGGCTGTCTTAAATATTAAAAATAAGGTAAAATAAATCCACCCTTGGATTGGATTTTATGTGAGGACCACATAGACCCCCCCTTTTTTTAATGTGGCATATTGGATTGACACACCAGGAGGAAATATACTTTAATAGCCATTAGCTTTGATTGCTCAAAATGGTGTCTCCATGTTCAGCAGCAATGTTATCAATTTCTAAGGTCAAACAAAACACTTGTGTTTTGAAATGCTCTGGTCCTCGGACTGCTGATATTGGTGTCAGTTGTTAATGAGACTGTGAGCAGCCTGCATTGGTTTGTGGTCTCATCGCTGACTGGTGAATACTTATTCTGGTGTTGATTTGTGTTTTGTTACCAGGATTCTCACTTGCTGCCAATGATTCCCATCAATTCAGAATTATGCAGTGAGTGTGGTGCCATCAGCATGCCACACAGTAAGCAATGTTGCAGCATAATGATGCAATGAAGCCATAATAGAATATGGTATTTTTAACCCTGCCCTTACTCAAAATGTACTGGGTTGTTTGTCCATTGTGAAGTCCCATCCAGCACCCCACAACTCTGAAAGTGGATGCATTTTTTACATCTGACAAAAGCTCTCGTATAAAACCCACTGCACTTGGCACAAGCGAAACACGGCGATAAGCATACATCATGCAGTTCTGTATCTGTGTTTGCTTCTTCCATAGTGAATATGTGGCCCCAGTGCCAAAGGGAATCAGTGTATGTGGCAGAGGTAAGCCTAAACCTTTGTTTTTATAGATTTATCTCATTTTTCTGGGATTTAAGAAGAAATTGTCATTTCAGATTTTATGTGTATTTGGAGGCAGGTAACATACCACTATGTTAAGGTAATTTTTTTCTGAGGAGAAACTCCTGGCCAGAAATCTCAAATCCCATCCATCTGGAAACTCTTATTTGATTTAAAAAATTAATAGCATAATTGATCCTTCTTTTACAGCACCAGAGCTCTTTGTAGCAAAGACTCCCGGGATCTAACATGATATTTTAGCATAGAAATTCCATCATGGTTTTCCCTTGATAAGGCTGTAGTACTATTTACTTCAATCCTTTAAAAAGTGGTAAATTAACTTTCATCTCGCTCCACTGAGACTTGGGGAATTTTTTATTTTACATGAGGTTTGCTCTAAATATTAACGGAAGATGTGCATTTATGCCAAATGTAGCACATTTCCAAAAGAGTATAAAATATTACCAACAGTTTACTTTTCAAGTGCTAGATGTCGCCACGCTGTCCCTTCTCCAAGACCACACAAATGCTAATAGCCTAGGTTGCTACGAAAATCGTGCTTTTCCAGACAGAAAGTCCACATGCGTCTGGTGTGAACTACAAGGCAATAACCACAAGGAAATATATATATAGTCTGAATTATAAATCTTGCTTAAGGGTGTTTATGCCCTTATGTGTCTTTATAGGTGGTGTCTAGACTTCGTGAAATTTGCTAAAGTTGGTCAGAGCCAAGAATTTTGCATATATATGATGCCCCAATGTATAAGACACCCCTATTTTTTGAACACAAAATTAACAAATCAATGTTTTAAACATAAAGCAACACATTGCTGTTGGCCTTGCACTGCATCTGTGCGAGGCCTACACACTCTCCACCTTCAACGGGATGTATTCTAATTGGTTTGTTTAGCATCAGCTGACGTCAGTTACCTAAAGCTCGTGATTGGAGGAAGCCTGTTTGCGGACACAAGATATGAGCAGTTTCCCAAAAACTTGGCTTACTTCCATGTATAAGACGACTCTCAATTTTTAGGTTAATGATTTTAGAAAAAAAGTATAGTCTGATACATGGAAAAATATGGTACCCACAGCAGGACCCCTGTGTCTGTGAGATTGATATCCATGGTTTCACTTATCTGTGGTTTGCCATTATTATTATTATTATTCTGTTCGCCAGCATTCTACCTATGAGGACATACAGTGGACCTTTGTATAACAAATGGTTTGTATAACATAAAATCTGTACAACATAAAACATTCCAGAGATAGGGGAAATTTGCTTAACATAATCGCCTATGGGGCAAATCCGTACAACATAAAAATGGGTTACTCTGTTTTCAATGCATTCCTATAGGAAATTTGTATAAAGGAAAATTTGCTTAACATAATTTCATTTGGAATGACTTAATTCCTTTATACAAGGTACCACTGTACAAGGATCTATTGATCCTTGCATGCAAGATACAAGGATAATTTGCCACAGCAGAGACAATGCTCTCACATCTCCACATTGGGCCCTGCTACCAGCGGTGGGATCGAGAGCACTTCCCTACAGGCCAAATACTCTCTCTCTCTCTCTCTCCCTCTCTCCCCCCCCCTCTCTCTCTCTCTGTGTTTCCCTATCAAGTATCAATACACAAAGCTACAGTATTTGGAATTTTGAAGTTCATCATTTAGCTAGTAAAGCCAAATTGATCTGGGAGTGATACCAAGCTACAACCGAGCATGTAGTCTCATCAAGAACAGATTGCTTACTAATCCCCAGACTTGGCAGTCTCCGATCCAATACCTTAATAGCTATAGCGCTAAAAAGAACCCTCCAATGGCACTTTCGGCAACTAGAAGGAAGTTATCACATCACTGTTCCTTCCACACGCACCTCAAAGAGTTAGGTCATAAAACTATCATTATTTGATAGTGTAAAAATCCACTAAGACATGTTGAAAGTTCAGCAGAGTAGCACTTCATCTGTAATTCTCCTGAAGCAGGTATTTTGTCAAGGTACTGAAGATTGCTTGAGTACTGAAACCTCATTCACAACTTTTTTGAAATGTGTACATATAATCTGTTCCCTCCAAGATGATCTGAATTTCTACAGTGATCAGTGATCAAAGACGTGTGCAATAAAGTGGTATTTCTACCATATGTCTGGGTTTGGGGGTGGCATCAACAGCATTGGGGCTGGGTGTATCAGTGCCTCTTTGAAGACAACAGGATTTGGAAAAAGTTATCCTTTTTTCTCTGGAACTTCCAGAGTTTTCCAGCTAACATAGCTGTCAGCTCTGTTGGGTAAGGGATAGATTGATGCACTCCAAAAACCTCTAAGTATTCATCTTTCCCTGTACTCACTCAGCCAGTCCCTCTCAGGGCGGATTTGAGTGTGAAAGAACTGAATTTACATGAAAAAAGGTGGACACGTTAAGGAATCTTCTCCACATCATTAGAGAAATTAAAGGGCTTGCCCACACTGTGAAATTTGATATGATCCTGCCTACATTTAAAACTTTCTTATCCACAATGCGATCTATTTTTACTCTTTCTTAAGCAGTTCTGTCTGCACTGACAGTTATGCTGTGAGTCCTTTTCTTGGTATTAGAGATGGGCACGACTTGAAAAATTTTTTTTTCGAGTTGTCGTTAGTCGGGCCGGTTCCGTTTTGGGTCGTTTCCGTTTTTCGTGAAAATTCGCAAAAATTAGTCGGTTCATTTTTTTTGTTTTTTCGTTTTCGTTAGTACTGGGTTTTTTTGGGGGGTAGCAGGCTCCTGGAGGCACCTCTGTGGGGTGGGTGCCTCCTCTGGCCCGCTAGGAAGGGAAAGCGGGCTCCTGGAGGCACCCGTAGGTGCCTCCTATCCTCACCCACTACTAGGAAGGGGAAGCAGGCTCCAAGAGACCCCTCAACATGGGGGGTCTCCCCTCCTCACCTGCTGCTGCAAAATGGCATGCATAGCCATATGGATATGCATACCAGTTGCGGACGATGAGACCGGTGCACTGGTACGACCATCCGTCCAGGAGAACCATGACTGGGTCGCACCTGTTATGTCTCACAAAGAAGGGAATCGTACTTGCGTGTAGTGCAATGCAAGTAGATCTGGCTTAGGGTTAAGGTGGGTTAGTGCAAGGGCTAGGGTTAGGCTAGTGACGGGTAAGGTTACGGTGGGCTAGTGGGTTGCACCTCTGGGTGCCTCTCTGACCCACTAAGAAGACAGTCTGTGACGTATGGGTAAGGAGTCAAGGATTAGGGTTAGGGTTAGGGGGCTTGGGCAGGTTTTAGGGGGCTTTTTGGCACATCCCAGAAGTCTCCATGGCCAAGTGGCCATGCGATTGGTGGGATGGCTCCAAAAATTTGCATGGTCGTCCACTCCCACATGGCTGGTCACTCGGCCAGCCCATCATTGCACAGGTGTAAATGAAATAAAATAAAATAAAATCAATGGAGGACAGAGGAGGAGAGGAGAGACATTTTGTTGCAAGAAAAAACCCACTGCTACTGTGAAAAATCTGGCAGTTTATAAATTTTCGCGTGTTTCTGTTGTGCTTGTGTGTTTTTGGACCACGATTTCAAAAACAATATTGCATTCACCGCCCCATTTTGGATCCCCCGCCCGCACCGCACCGCATGGCAACTCGAGTCCAGCTGCCCAGGACGGGGGGGAGGCGGGACCCCCCCTCCAGAAACCACCCCTCCGGTAGGTGCCCTGCGCCCTTAGTCAAGCAGGCATTTTTCTGCCTGCTTTTTGGCCCGGGAATGGGTGGGGGGGAGAGTGTAAAACTTTTTTCCTGTGCCGTCCGTGCCACTTGCTCGCGCTTTAATTGCGGCGGCCGGCGGCGAGACTGAGCTTGTTGCTGGCTGCGAGCCTGCGGCGAGTCCCACCAGAGCAGTCCAGGACGGAGGAGGAGGGGAGCCGGGGACCTCCAGAAACCACCCCTCTGGTAGGTGCCCTGAGGCATGGCAGGCATTTTTCCGCCTGCTTTTTGGCCGGGAACCGGGTTTTTTTAACTTTTAAAAACTTTTTTTCTGTGCTGCGTGGCATCGCGCGATCGCGCGATGCAAGTAACAAACACGACAAATCAGACCAAAATTGTTCGTTCGTCAGTTTGAGCTCGAATTCTGGCGGAGTAATTCCCGTTACCGTTTCCGTAGAGTAACGTAACCGAGTAACGGAAACGGAAACGGGAATACCGCTAAGTCGTGCCCATCTCTACTTGGTATATATTGATCCAATATGCCTCCATTTCATACACTGTGACACTCCCCTTACCACCCTTTCAATTAATAATCCCCTTCCAGCCTCTTTCCTTGTCTCCTTTTGCTTCATCATTTAGCATGCTATGATGAACACACACACACACACACACACACACACACACACACACACACACACACTTTTATATTTCAGGTCATTGCTAAGAAATTTCTGTTGATTACTTTGCAGATAAGTAATTTAACCGTAGGCATGTATGCTTTCACTTTGTTCATTTAATTGTCTAGCTGCAATACACTGTTATGTCTTGCACCATCAAACTGATTTAGCTTTGCAGCATGGTTTCATGGTGACGAACCTGTGTAGAGTTTCCCCCCAATTCCCAGCTGGCATCCGGTATATAAATGAAGACGGCATTGTCGTGGGATCCCTCTTCTCTTAGCCTGTCTCAGAGGAACAGTCAGGGACTAGTGCATATCTCTCCAGGGTAGGGAAACCCTTTGGAAAGTGCTATAGACATTGGATTTAATCCTCACTGAAGCCCCAGAGCAGGAATTACTGCTTATCCCAAATGGTTTGCCACCATCTCCACAAATTAAAGCACAATAATCTGCTCATAACATGTCCCTCTTGTGGTCAATGATCAAGTTATGGCAAGGGTTACAGGATTTAGTTCACCTGTGTGCTTCTGTAAAACAATATCCAGACCAAAGCGTGTAACTAAAAGCTTTATTAAAGAGAAGAAGAAAAGAAAAGAAAAGAATTGCATTTAGCAGAGGTGGAGATGGTAAGGCTGGAAAGGCCTCAGAATTAGGTACACAATCAAAGAACAAACTTCAGGAGAAATGAGTAAAAAATATGCAAGAGCAAAGAAACTTATGTCTTTGGCAAAAGACTTTCTGGCAGCAAACATCAAACAATTAGAACATTAGAAAACAAAACAAACCTGTTCTGTCATGAGTAACAACTTCATGATGGGTTGCTCCATGGAGGGCATAGTTGTTCTTCCAAGGGCTAAAGCAAGCCCTCTCCTTGGCATGATGCTTTCCATAGCTGTTGTCATTGTTCACTATCATCCTGGCTCCTTCTCCTTGAACCGGAAGGACATCCCTTCCCTTCCCCTGGTGTCCTTATTCTGCATGCATCAAATATTATTAAGGTGTGAATTCAGGAAACACAGATAGGGGGTAGAGATCATTTGAAGCATTAAGCTGTCAGTAGCTCCTTCAAGCTATCAAGTCAGTTTAACTTTTTCAGTTGTCTCTTGCGGCCAAATTAGTACAATGCAAAGGTGGCAAGTAGAGATGGGCATGAAATGAACTTTTAATTCATTTTGTTATTCATTATTATTCATTTCGTTAGCTAACTAAATGAATAAAAAACCAATCCATCAAAAAAAATGAAACGAAACAGAAATTTTGTTTCATTTGCTTCATTTTTCATTGCCCCCTCCTACCTTGTCGCTTCCTTCCTGCTCTTTGAACTCCAGAAACTGCTGCCTGTAGAGGCGCTGGCCCCAAGCCAGTGCCTCAAAAAGCCCCTGGCTGGGGACTTTTTAAAATAAAAAATAAAATAAAAAGGGGGGCTGCTTGGTGGCGCTCTAAAATCCACCCCAAATTAAAAATAAAATAAAACGAGCGCCGACCCGGCCCCAGGAGCTGCATGATTGGTGCTCAAAACAAAACAAAACAAAAACCCTGAGGCGCTGCCCTCCTCCAACAACTTTGCACAGATCATGTGCACATCTTCAGAGAAACTAGGTAATTCTACATAAGCAAAATTTCCATTGGAATAAGTGTGTGGTTTATATATAATGAGACTTCCACTTTAGAAACCCAGGTTGTCCCATTCTTTAATAAACCCTCCATTTTAGGAAAGCGGGATATACTGTGTTTCTGTATCCACAATTCAGAATGCCAGGGAATGGACTGACATTGCTGCACAATACTGTGCCTGTGTTGCCACCAGAAGAATTGATGCCAAGCTTTACATAGCAAAGGATAACCTGAATGTTGATGGCAGTAATGACAGCAGTCAAGAAAATGCAATCGTTCCCAACTTTGGAACTCTGGGTGCTTTTGGACTACAACTCCCAGAAATCCTGTACAGCACAGCTAATGCTGAAGGCTTCTGTGAGTTTTAGTCCAAGAACATCTGGGGACCCAAGCTCGAGAACCACTGGTTTATAAGATATCCTCTTGTTCCCAGTAGGATGCATACTTGTGAATTGGTTTGTAGTTGAGGTGAGAAGTGGTTAACTGAGGAAGAAAAAGGAGTCAGCTTTTTGGATTTTCCCTTGCTTATTGTCTCTTTGTGAATGATAGTGGGTTTCAATCTTGCAAGTTGCCCTGAGATAGGGATGTGAAAATTGTTCATTCTCAATTTTGTTGTGTTTCTCCAAATTACATCAATATTTTCTATCTGTCTTTGCTTTGTGTAAAGTTGCAAGACTGATAGATACTTTCTCACATTCCTATCAGTTCTCCCAAATGAAGGCTGGTCTCATCCTGCATGAAGTTGACCTATCCTGCATTATTTTATTTATTTATTTTCATTTTTTTTTTTACCCCTCCTTTCTCCTTGGAAAAGGACCCAAGGTGGCTTACAATAATGAGGGACAATATACAGCCTAGAACATTTAAGGCATATTCAAGTTAAGAACAGGGAATTAGAAGAGGCATCTTAGAACATTACAATGTAACATTAAAGCTACAAAGAGTATGCAAAAAAAAATCCATTATCAGTTGTGAAAAGTAACATGGAAAAGACTGGTGTTATTATGAAATCAGTCAATGTAATCATGCCTGGTAATCCATATAAAAGTTGCATAGTAGGTAGTAGCTCATTCAGGGAAAGCTTGCCTGAATTGTGATGTCAGATGGGCAGGGTAAATAATAATAAATAATAATATTTTTTGTGCCAAAATTTGAAGCCTGTAAGTCTAGTTTATTTATTAATAAAACTGCAGGGGGGAAAACAGATTAATATACTGTACCAAAAGAGCCTTTTTGAGAATATTTTGAAAAACATTGGAAAATCATGGGCACTTTTGGAAAAAAAAGAGTCTGTAAATGCAATAGTTTTCTATAGCAATTGTAGAAGAGGATTTTGTTAAACAAATAGAGCATAATGGCAGTACTTGTACAGACTGTACTCCCACTTTTTCTGTCATTTAAAACTGCTCCTCTTGTTACTGATGAACCGATCTTTAGATTTTGTTTGTGAGGAATAGCTGTATGGTATGTACAGTACATCTGAAAAGCAGAGAGTTATTGCTTTGAAGCTTCAGGACATATAGTTTAATCACAGATATTACAATTTTCTGCTAGAATGATGCAGGGAGTTTGGTATATACTGTATCTATTTTCTTAGGAGACTAAGAGTTAGAAAGAGGCTTATTTTATCCTCACTGACAGAACATGATGACCGTTAGGAACAATATCAAATATAATGGTTAAAGCTTACCTTTGCATGGCAAAGCAAACTCCCAAAGTGAATGCCTGTTGTCAACAACTCCTGCCAGATTTAAGCATTCAAATCATGGCTTGACTAGCTTGTGCCACGGCAAAAGTTATTTTACATTGGCTGATCCAGAAAGTCATTTGTTTCATCATATCATACAGCAGGCATATTAATCCTTCTTTTTGTTTTTTGTGTTTTTGTTTCTCCCCCTAACTTCTGAAATGATTCATGTCAAAATGTGATGACCCTGGTTGGGTGGGTGGGGTTTCTGGGAAATGTGCCAACACTCACAGTTAATACATAGTACTTAGGGATGCATAGTGCTTCTCAGTGTGTGTGTGTGTGTGGGGGGGGGGTAAATCTAAAGATGTAGCTGTGCTATATATATATTCTTTCTAGAGCATAGAAAGAAATATGATTGTTAAGCAGGATACTAGTATATAGTAAATTCTTTAATATAGCAGCAATCATTCTGATTTGAGAAAGTTGACTCAATTCTTTCGGTTTTGCATAAAGAAAGTGATTTTGCAGAAAAATTGCCATTATTTTGTGTGGAACATAATTCTTGCTGATGTGCGATCTCTAGTGAAGCCTCCCAGAAATTCATCACTGATAAGAATGTTATGCTTTTTCATATTTGCCTGTGATGATTAAATGAGTGAAAATTCATATACTGGTATATGAAAGAGCCACCGTGCTACATACCACAAGACATATGCAGTTTCCTGGGCTTAAACTTGGTTTTATTTCTAGTCCATGAACCAGTGGGCGGCCAGAAGAATATGATGGGAAAAAACAAACTCGCAGGCTTGCTTGTCTGCCGCAGCCAGTTCCTTAGTCTTGTATGTTTCAGTGAAGAAATACCACAATTCATTACTGTCTGTCTGTGCCACTAGCTACTCAGCAGTACATGCTCAGTTGTGTTGTGAGCTGTTTTATTCAGCTTGCCCATCAACTCTTGGTATGCTGCTAGATCATAACAACCTCTCATCCTCACTAGTCTGATTGCTAATCAAACCAAGACACATTGATCTTTTGTGTAAGACAATTGTGTCAGATCCATCCCAGCACATGGTTTTTGTGTGTGCTGTTCCTAGTCTCTTCTGTCACAGCCAGTCCTTATTCATTTGAACCGTAGCATGAAATGTGCACAAAGGAAAATGGTCATCTTTCAATTGTGACTTTGTTTACTCTGCCTTGAGTTGAAGTGTCAGGTTAATTGCCCAACATAACATCTCTTATTCTATAGAGAATTTATACTGTCCTATAAACTGAATCACAGAATAATGAAGTTGGAAGGGGCTTATAAGGCAATGAAGTCCAATACCAATTCCAAAGCAGGAACACAGATCATTGGATTATTTGCCAGGCCTTTGTTTAAATTTCTGTTGAATGCTTCCATTGTTGGAGGATTCATCATTTATTGAGGTAATTGATTCCATTGCTGTACTGCTCTAACAGTTACAAAGTTCAAACAACAGTTAGACGGTCAAACAAAATCTGACTTCCTTGAAAGTAAGCAACTGGTGAAAACTTCCAGTCAGTGGAAGTTACTGAAATTAATTTAATGTAAAAGGGAAGCCCAAAATTTAACCGGGAAATTGCTCATCACTTTTACAGTTCATAAGAAATGGACACAGCTTAAAGGAGCAGTGAGACATAATTTGCTTCTCGTGATAAAAATGATGATTTTTATTACATTTAGGGATATGTGAAAAGTCTGCTTTTTCAGATTTTTTAAAAATGAATTTTTTCAGGTCTGTAGCACCTAGCAATGAAGAGAAACTGGGCAAATATGCTTCTGAAAGGGTGCATATCACAGGGCTTTGAAAAATACATCTAGTAAAATGTGATTTTTTTTAAAAAAAAGTACACATAGCAAAATGTGTATTTTTCAATAATGCATACAAACACAATTGGGATAATGGGAAAAGTATACAAACAGTGCATAATATTTTTAACTATATACCAAAACCAGCACTGTTTTTAGAGTCCATGACATTTTTATCTTCTACTTCTTTGCCATAAATCTCTTCTCCCCATCATCCATCTATACTGCCAATTTTGTGCTCCACTGTCAGTATGTCTATTTTTCCTTTCCTTTCCTTTCTGTCTAGTTCTTCTTTAAACATTTTGCTCTTATATTCTTTCATCTCCTATCGTATTTCTCCTTTTTCCATTTCTCCTCTGATGATGTCTGCTTCTGAGCCATTCTGTAATCCAGAAACCAAGTTTGACAAGGCTAGGAGATCCCTGACTTAAACATTTACTATTCTATCTAGCCGTCTGTTCCCATGAATGCACTGTTTTGTTCACTTTTAAATGTTAAAGAAAAAGTGGAATGTGAGGGAACCAAAAATACAATAAAATGTGCAGAAACAAGAAAACAAGAAGAGGAAACACATCACAGCATTAGTTTAGAACTGGCTTTTATAAAAGAGGACACAGAATATCCAAAACATATATATTGCTAGTTCACATCAAAATTTATGGATCAAGATGTGTGTGTGTGTGTTGTGTCATTACAGTCGTGACCGACTCCTCGTGACTCCATGTCCATGGAGTTTTCTTGGCAGGAATACTGGAGTGGCTTGCCAGTTCCTACTCCAGGCACCTACAGCACCTGGTATTCCCTGGTGGTCTCCCATCCAAGTACTAGCCAGGGCCGACCCTGCTTAGCTTCCACAATCAGGGGAGATTGGATGTGCTTAGGGCATCTAGGCAGCTATGGATCAAGATAGGGGGATATAAATGATAGTATTAGAGGAACGTTCTGCTTTCATTGCTACTCTTTTGATGGGCAACATACAATGGATCCAAAGTATTTTATTGTCGAGCAGAGCAAATCAATGTTATACAAGCCAATTCTGAAAGGGATGGGCAGTCCAAACAAAACAAAAACCCTGTAACTTTAAAAATGCTATTTGGATCTGCACCAAATGTTGTCACAGTGAAGAAATACAGGGACTACCTTTCAAACTTGTTAGAAAATAACCCTGTGTTTGGGCAAGAAGTGGTTAACTAATGAAAAACAATTCCTTTGCTTCATGTCTCTTCAATGACTTTCCTTTGCTCAATGTCTCTTCAAGAATGGTGGTGAGCACAGGAGAGTAGCCTCTAGATCAGTGTTTCTAAAGCTTAGGTCCCCAGATGTTCTTGGATAACAGTTCCCAGAAATCCTAGCCAGAACAGCCAGTGTGAAGGATTCTGGGAGTTTTAGTCCAATAATGCCCGGGAACCCCAAGTTAGAGAACCATTACTATAGACCCATGGTGATGAACCTTTGGCACTTCAGATGGTTCAGACCACAAGCCCCAGAATCCCATGCTTCCATTGCCAATGACAAAGGATTTTTGGAGTTGTGGTCCAAAACATCTGGAATGCCGAAAGTTCGTTACCACTGCTAGACCATATTGACTGTTGCCATTGGTATTGTCAACATTTTGGATGCCCTTTGCTACATACAGCTTGGCGTCGTCTTCCTGTTGGCAATGGACAATATATTGTGCACTAATATTGGATCATTTCCTGGCATTTAGAATAATGGATGCAGAAACACTCTATTGCACATTCAGAGCGTGTTTGTGTGTGGGTGGTGGTGGTGGTGGTTGGAAGAACTGAATCTTTTACTACAATTTGCTTGGCAAATTTTCTGGCACAGTTGTACGGAAAATGTGAGCGTCACACCCACACAGCCCTTCTGGGTCAAAATGAGACACCACCCAAACACTCCTGCATACTTTCTGGCAACAGCAGGTCATTTCTCCAGTACACTGTGCCCTCTCACCAGCACCTCAGTATTGTGGAACTGTAGAAAAGTCTAAACAGTAGACACAAGATTCAGTCTCGACTCAAGTTTCGTGCTTTATTTTGTGATCTTATAAGAAGCATAATTTTTTTTTACATTTGCTCTTTATATGGGGAATTACACTGATTTTGTGCAAAGGAAAGGGATAATATGCTACTGTCACACTGAGACAATTTGCTGAAAGTCTAAGGAAGCTGCTAAGGAAGGGATATTACTCTTTGTCTTTCTGTTACCCGGAGGTAGGAATCTTGCAAGATTTGAAAATTCCTCAATGATATGTTATAATAATCAAACCATACCACCACGAATGGAGAATGTTTTCTTGCATTCCTAGTGTAGAGGAAGTCCTGTGCGTAAATGTATAGAGGAAAATGTTAGGAAAGGGAGTCTACGAAACATGCATAGCTATGTTTGTAGACTCACCCTACCAACAGAAAACATTTAATTAAATCTAGTTTATTTACCAGAAAGGAACGGAGAAAAGACACCGTTGTCTGCAATGACATGTGACATGAAAACAGAAAGCCAGGCAAACAGCTTGTGAGCTGACAATATGCCGTGCTAGTACAATGTACAAAGTAGTAACAAATCACTTTAAGCCTTAACCACATGTCTAAAATAACCATGTTCTTTCCAATAATAATAATAATAATAATAATAATAATAATAATAATAATAATAA
>JAHTLZ010003518.1:13146753-13203791 GCA_023846285.1 Phrynocephalus versicolor
TTGCTTTACTTTATTTAGCATTTATATACCGTGAGCTTGTACAAAGACAACTCAAAGTGTTATGCAAAAAAAAAAAAAAGCAAGCATAAAAGTTGCAAATAAGCAATAAGCAATAAAATACAATTTAATACCCAATAAAATGGGGGAAGCATATAAATAATTAAAACCATTTCACATACAACTAATTAAAACAATTTTTAAACATTAAAGTAACATCAACATGGATGTAGTGAGAATATTCTCAACTGCATTTTTAATGTTACTGAAAATTTATTCTCACCTCTTGAGTGAAATTATTTGCTCCTTTCCTTGTTAATGTTAAATGTTTACATTTAGTTAGTAGATCTAAAGGTCTGGCTGTGGACACTAAGTGAAGCAAAAAATAATAATAGAGGAAGTGGTAGCAGTATCAGAGCTGCAAAAAGGACCAAGATGAGAAGCTAAATATATGTTTATAAGGAACATAATGTAGAGGACATCACTGTGTAGAGACTCCCAAAAAGCACAGGAAAATGGTCAGGATATAATGGGAAGCTGTTGAGATGAGTTGGAATTACAACTGAAATTGGCATTTTTGGAAAATAGTTTTAAGGATTTGCTTTCTACTTCACCATGATTTGGAGATGGATTTGGCTTTTCAATGTTTATGCCAGTGGAACAAAAGCTGTAGCAGGTTATATCTTGCTGGTAAGACTACAGCTATGGCCAAGGTAGGAGACGTGGCATGCTTGCCAGCCAAGGAGCAAACTTACTAAGCACAGAGAGGCTCTTCAGCAGAAAGTTGGCCTCTCAGTGACAAACTGGTCACAACACTTATGAAGACACTGACCATGTAAAATAGTTATCATGTGTATCGGTAGCGGGTCTGCCTGCATGGATGAAATCATGGATCTTCAAGGATCCCAAGGAAGTCATCACGATTGGACTCAGTGGGGCTTTCTTTGGGGTAGGCAGTGCCATTAACATGACACCTCAAGCATCTGTTGCACATTTCCTGAGATCAAGGCAATTGGACTTGCCTGGATTTGTGATTAAAACTTATTTTAGCAGCAGAAGAGCCAAAATGAGGTTGCTCGGGCCATGAAAGGGCGGTTTTCAGTACCAGCCTACTCCTCCGACACCTTCTCTCTCTCTCTCCTTGGCTTGCAAGTCTCTTTGACAGTTGAGGGGAAGAAAATGAGCTTTTTAGGGTTGAGACTTGAATTCCTTGTCACAGGTGGGGGCAGTGGCTGCCAAAGTGAGGGACGAATGTGAGAGACACAGCCCCTCCACTGGAAGGGGCAGGAATCCATGGAGTGGGAAAGGGCACGTGGGGCCCTTCGCTTCCAGCAGCTGCCGCCACCTCTGCATACATTCCTCAGCTCCTCCCATCTGTCCCAGTGCACCACCTTCTCCTGTCTTCTGCAATTCCTTCTGTGACCCTGTGCCATGCTGTTCTTGCCACTGCCAAGTTTTTGCGCCCCCTAAAAAAACTGTACTCGGTGTGAAAAGCACCCATAGCACCCTGCACACTATGTCACTCAATACTCTTAAGCCATCCCCCCCCCCCCGTGCTAAAGTACAACTTCCATGTTACATCCTCTCTGTGAGGAAAACTCAAGAATGTGTTTAATTTATCTGGATGTTTGGCTTTGTTTGAAGGCAATATACATTCACTTTTCAAATATATGAATAAACCCATGTGGTTTTTCATACTGAATGTGGTTTTTCTATCCAGAGCCTTCTGTGAGGAAGCAGATCAAATGTACAGATGAGGGGAAAGAGGATGTTATTCCACCAAGGAGTCAATTTTGAAGTTATTTGCATACCAACCTTTAAAACTTTGTCTTTTTGGATGACTACTCCAAGAACCTTTCACCCAGCATGGTCGTTCCAGAATGACTTCTAGAAGGCACAGTTTAAAGAAAAGAAAAAGTAACTGCAGTTTTTCCATGTTCTGGCTTTTCAGTTTTTTGACATTTTTAATGTTCTGTAGAAATACAGAGATGTATGAACAAAATCTGAAAGAAGATAATAAGAGTTCTGCTACATTGGCTTGACTTACCATTCAGTAGGGGGCCTGCCAAATAGTGCCCCAAGTCTTTAAGAAATACTATGGAATATCATATCTTCAGTTGTTTATTATTTTTAATAAAACTGCCAAGGCTAACATTAATGTATTGAAATAAAAGGAAATTAAAAGGGAAAACGGCTGAGGGAACATTCCATTGCTTCCTGTCACCTGTTATTTGGAGCAGTTTTGCCATGGCTGAATCAACATTGTAAAAGTGTCTATGTAACCAGAACAGCTCAAATAAATGTTGCTTTCTTAGACATAAAGTTGATTGATTGCAGCAGCATCTTATGGAGCATCACATGGTTCACATGATAAGCACTAGAACAACTGTTCTCCCTGGAATTGCACTCCAAATGATAAGCATTTATCAGGCAGATGGAAATAAACAGTGCACAAGAAAATGAAGAGGAAATGAGATTACTCAGACGTCTTTGCTGAAAGTGTTAAGTATGTAATAAAGTATGTTCTACGGGAGAAAATAAATTCAAAATTAGTGAATTATAATCGCTTACACAGATTCCCATGAGTACATCCTCGGTTAAGAAAGATTGAATTGTATCCTTCTGTGTTCCTATTTTCTTGAGAACATGTTGGTTTAATCTCTGCTGAAGGAACTGCTGCATGGTAAACTTAATGGGCCTAATTTAGTTGCGACTAAGAACTGGATTTACACCATTATGTGTATGCAGCTAGAAAAAAAAGTGGGGCCTTGGGAAGGTTGTTTCTCTGATTTCTTTCATGTCCTGATTCAGAACAATAGGGAGTGGAAGGATTTTTTCTCTTTAGGGCTGGTGATGATTCTGGGCCACTTTTCCAAAGAGTATTTGACAGGTTGCTTTTGAATAGAGCCAGGATGGATCTTAGCATGGCACCATCCATTCTGCCTTCTTCTGAGTCCGGCTCAAGGGAAGTCTGTCACTTTCCTTGAGCTCACTTCCAATACCCACTTTTGTTCTCCTGTTGGAACTGGTTGACCCAAATCCTGCTGCTTAACATAGTAAATTGCATATTATTTATTTATTTATTTATTGAATTTCTAGACTGCCTTATGTGTCAACAAGGCCACTCTGGGCAATTAATAACAGTGGTACAAAAATACAAAATAATAATAATAATAAATTGCCTGGCCACAGGTAAGTTGTGTGAGAGTGTGGGGAGGCCCTTCCCAGCTGCAGTGGCGCTGGGACCTGCCCAACCACAGGCCAGGTGCATGCGGGCACAGGGATCACCTGCCTGGCAGTGGGAGTGCTGCTGGGGCTTGCCTGGCCATGTGCGCATGGTGGCAGGGAGACCTTGCCCAGCTGCAGCAGTGGCAGTGCAGCCCTGCCCGGCCACATGTGTGCTGTGGTGGGGAGGGTCTGCCTGGCTGCAGCAACAGCAGTGATGGGGCCCTGCCCAGCTGCAGTGGCAACGCCAGGGTGGACATGTGCTGCTGCAGCTGGGTCTACAGGCCTCTGCAGCTGGGACCTCTGCTGGGGCCTCAGCGAGGGCTGGAGTCCTCTGTGGACATGGTGAGGGGCAACATCTGGAAGAGGCGGCAGTGGGCCCGCGAGAAAGGGAGGGATGCCCCTGGCTTGCGCTGCCATCACCCCCCTCATCACCACTTTCACCATCACCCCCTGGCTAGCGCAACAGCCACAGTGGCAGAGAAGGGGGTGATGACAAAATGAGTACCTCCAGTGCGTTTTGCAAGACATTGTTTGTTGATCAAGGCAAAAATGATTGAAAATTTTTGCTCATTGACCGAAATACTCCTTAACCAAGGTTAAACCGAGATTAACAGTCCTGTACTAGTTTTCTTAGCTAGTTTCCCTCTTATGCCCCCTTTTCTCAGTTCATTTGCTTCTATATAACTACTGGGCATCTGGCTCCGGACCTGAGGTTGGGAGTTTGTGATTCCATGACTGAACCTGAAGATCCATAGGGTCTTTTCTGGCTCTGCGGTGATGATGTTTGTTAATATCCTTGGCATAGAAGGAGGGGGCTCATTTTAAAGATCTCATTACAAATTGTTCTCATTATTCTTGTTGTTTTCATACAAACACATTATTTTTGGCTTTGAATACATTAGTTTCTCTTTGATTTTTCCCATCCTTGGCAATACAAAAGCCATTTATTGGCTGCATCATTGTGCATTTTCATATCTATAATCTGGGTAGGTTATTTTCTCATTTGGAATTCCAAACTATTTTAAGAACCAGAAAAAGTTCTGATCATGCAATGAAAAGAAGTTTTACAGTTCCTCATTGTTGTGGGATGATGAATCAAGAAAGCATTGTTATGGCAGAATGGAACAACGGAGAGCTTTCCTTTGTGTTGGGGTGAGAAGTGATTAACTGATGAGAAAAGGACTTAGGTTCAGTGACATTTTCTTACTTTTTATCTCTTTGTGAATGGTAGTGATCATAAGAGGATCTCTACAGACTATCTTGATTGGTTCCTTTGAGGTTGTCAGCATTCAAGATTCCCTTTGCTATGAATATAAAGAGTGACATTCTTTTTTTCCTGGGCATTTCCTACTGTTTTGAACCATGGGTACAGAAAGAAAATATTTATATTATTTATTTATTTATTTAGAGTATTTTTACCCTGCCTTTCTCCTTGGAAAAGGACCCAAGGCAGCTTACAGTAATGAGGGACAATATACAGTCCAGTACAATTAAGACATATTTAAGTATTGAGAACAGGGAATTGAGGGACAAAATAGAAGCTACAAGAGAATGTGAGAAGTTAAAGAGAGAGTAAAAATTTTATGTGAAAATTATGAGTGATGGAAACTAACATTGAAAATGCAGTGTCAATGCAATCACACAAGGTTATAAGTGGTTATAAACACAAAGTCTATTTGCTCGTGTATGGTAGATTCATATAAAAGACACATAATAGGTAGTCCATCATTTAAGGAAAGCTTGCCTGAAGAGAAATGTCTTTGCCTGTTTCCAGAAAGACATCAGAGGTGGGCCAGTCCTGGCCTCTAGTGTGAGTTAGTTCCAGAGTCTCGGTGCAGCAGCGGAAAACGTCCTTCCATGTGTTCCTACGAGACGTACCTGTGAGGGTGTTAGGATGGAAAGGCTTCTCCCGATGACCTTAACACCCAAGTCAATTCATACTGTGAGATTCGATCTTTGAGGTAGCTAGGACCCAGGTTGTACAGTGCTTTGTAGGTTAAGGTGAGCATTTTGAATTGTGCTCAATAGCTGATTGGTAGCCAGTGGAACCACTTTAATAGGGGTGTAATGTGATCTCTGTACCCTACCCTAGTCAGCAATCTGGCTGCTGCATATTCTACATTCATAAACCAGAGACTTGTTGAATAACTGAATGTTCTGAATTTTTAGAACAGAAGTTTTAAGTACACATACATTACACACAAATTCCATCTTCCTGCAGTGTAGAATACCCATTTCCAGATGATCCCAGAGGATGATTATATGATCTGTAGTATGGTTGCTGGGTGCAGGCAGGAAAATAATGCCTGGGATATAGCTGCAGTCAGTTTGTGCCAACATATTTTGAAGGGCTATTACAGAGTTAATGAAATCATGGAGCTCTTGCTGGCAAGCCTGTACCAGGTATGTTCAGTAATTTAACAATGTGGCTGTTTTTCCTTGTTGGTAGCTTCTTTTGAGGATCAATGTTTCAGCTCCTGCAGCCTGGATTCCTTCCAAACAAAACGTGGGTGGGGCCTATATTTTTTCTTTCAATATAAGCAGGATTAGTTTTTTTAAAAAATGTTTGTGACCTATTTTAAGTCTGGTGTCATTGGGGGTCACCTGTTTTTGAACATGGGTTGGTGGGGAACAATTTTACTTTTTTTTAAAAAAAACAAAACCCTAACATGCAGCTATAATATTGGGTCTATTGGGTGCTTTTCTTGTCAAGGTCCACTCTTTGCATGGTCTCTGTAGGCTGCGGGGAACTAGAATTAATCCCAAGATTCATCTGTACCCAAAGCACTCTAGGATTTTATTTCAACTGTTTTTTAAATTTTTAAATGGTGATTTAAACACCATTTAAACAAATCATTGATTTTTATCCACCTTGCCACTGATCATACTTAGAAGGGGAGCAATCTGGATAACAGCTTGGTAGCTGCCCTAGTTAGAATGGATTTCTGTTTTATGGCCAGACACATGGGTTGACACCAATGAGCCAGGTTTGGTTACCTTTTCTGATAATGGCATACTCAGGTATGATGCTGTTTAAGCTGTGAAAAACTTCAACTACATCCCTAAGTGAAGAGTGTCATTGTGTAGTAGAGATGGGCACAAAATGAAAAACAAAAAGCTGTTTTGTTGTTTCATTAGCTAATGAAATGAAATGAAATGAGGAATCAGCATTTCGTTACAGATGAAAAGAACAATAGTTCCCCCCCCCCCAAATAAGATGTAATTTGTCTCATCTATAAAAGAGGTCCCTTATTTGCTGGGCTCAGGGGCCCTGTTGATTCTGCCGGCACTGCCACCACCGCAGCTGCAGCTGGAGAGGTTGAGCGAGGCCTGTGGGAAGACCCGTGCATGCGGCCACTGCCTCTGCCACCGAGCATCCCAGCCAGGGAGACTAAGTCAGGCCTGCGGGAGTCCCCACGGGCACTGCTGCTGCCACAGCTGCTGCCGAAAACCCCAGCCGGCCCAAGAGGGCAAGCGGCCTGATGGTGGGCCATGCCACTGCTGCCAAAGGCCCCAGATAGCCCAAGAGGGTGAGTGGCCTGGTGGTAGGCTGTACTGCTGCCGCTGCCGAAGACCCTGACTGGAGCAAGAGCCCAGGAGGCGGTAAGAATGGGGCCCCAGAGCAGTAGGAGGGGTGGGCTGCCCAGGAATGGGCTTTCCAGCCCCCTCTATTTCATTTTGTAAAAAAAATTCATTTCATATGAATTTTTTGAAAAAAAAAGTACAAAACGGTACAAAACGAAACGCAAGGGGGGTGAAATGGAACAAAACAAAATGCTATTCTTCTGTTTCATGCCCATCCTTAGGAAAAGACTTGCTGATGCCCAGTAATCTCGTGGAGCCTGCTCAAGTGTTTTGCAGCAATACAAGAGTGAAATAAGATGTCTGATGTTCCAACAAAACTGCCTGTTAGAACCAGTGGATGTGCAGGACAAGAATGAAGAAGCTGGATAATGCAAAATGACATGATATCCAATGATGTGAACAGAATTACTATATTATATATGCAGATGGTGTGACACAGATGGAAGGCGGCTGGCTGCACACATTTTTTGATGAAATTTGCTGTGCCCTAGAAAATTACAGGTCTCTTTTTTTTTGCTATGGTAGAAAGTGATAGTTCTCTCTCTGTGGGATATTAATTAGCAAATTAAATCTTATCATTTAGTAATGTGCTGCAGTGTCATAATCAGATCCTTGTGGGAATCTGTCTTGGTGCACTTTGTGTGTCTGCTTGCTTTGTGAATTTCATTTTTGATAACTCTCATGATTAATGTCCACTGAAGCATTTTGTGTGTGTGTATGTGTGTGTAATGGCAATTACGTGAAAGTTGGCTCACAGAAATATAGTACAGTGGTACCTCAACTTACAAATTTAATCCGTTCCAGATGCATGCTCTTAAGTCAGGGTACCTATCTAAAAAATTGAAACAAGTAAGTTAAAAAAAGAAAAAAAGAAAAAAAAACTATTTGTAAGTCGAGCAGACCATATCTAAAATTTGTAAGGCGGCAGTTAAAATGCCAACAGTTTTCCGTCCTTAAGTCAAATTGCTCTTAAGTCAAGGTACCCCTGGAGTAGTAAATCATATTTAAGCCTCAACATACTTTCCCGGGAATCTGAATACAGATACCCAAAGCAACTGAAAATGGATTTGGGAAGTTTGCTCTTAATAAAGAGTAAAACTGGATAGGTTACAAACCTGTAAAACTGATGAACATTCAGACAATATAAGCCTTTGTGACCACAGAGCTATGCAAAATATCTGATTATTCTGCATGTGTCTGTTATAATTGGCTTCTAGAGTCGGTGAGGCTGTTGCTTAATTGTGATAATTTCTTTTTTATTTATGTTAATTTTCTGTGCACAATACAGCTTTTACTCTTCATGGAGCTAAAGGTTTTGAAAATGCAGGAAGGATATTTGACTTGGTGGCTGATCTATATACACTTGTAAAGTAGCAGCATCTTAAATTTGCCTAACAACATTCCTTCCCATTAAGAATATGTGAGAAGGATGGGTATACAACAGTTCATATGTACACACACACACACACACACACACACACACACACACACACACACACACACACACACACACATTTATGGATACCTCGTGTGGTGTACTGGATAAAGTAACAAAGACTCAGAAAGATGAGTTCAAATCTTCACTAAGCCATATAAATTGACTGGGGGAGTAGGACTGGTAAAACTACTTCTTTAATATCTCACTTACCATGAAAGCCATGTTAGGGTTGCTATTAGTTGATTTAACTGGAAGGCACATGACAACAAAAAACATGTGTATAAGCAAGTAAAAGTCTGTCCCAGTGTCTATACTGCAAGAAAAGTAGAGGAGTGTGATTGATCAGCAATGAATACTTGGTGAACAGGTTATAGCTTACTTTATGACACAAAGGTGTCACACTTTTGTACCATATTACCTTTTTCCTATGAGACGGGCATAAACAGCTTATATGTTTTTCATGATGCAGTGAGTTTTATAATTTCAGCATTACCCAAGATACAGCTGAGCAAAGAATAATTAATTGCATTGGGATTTGGCATAGCTTCTTTATGAACTCTGCATACTATTGTAAATGGCTCCATTGGATCCCATGATTAAAGAGAATGTTGTGTCCAAATTTTTTTTTATCAAAACAAAGTATCTGATTTACTAGCACAACATCATCTGCTTAGAAACTGCTCAGAGCCAAAACAGTACCGTGTATGTTTTGTTTCATATTTCCCTTTATGACTATAACATTTTATGTCTTCCGTGGGCTTTGAAAAAATATACTGTATATTTTTGAATAGAAGTGAATGCAGTGGGAGTAATCTATATCTCAAGTTTAACAGTTGCTATAAGCAAAAACATTTGCCATTGCAATTTCCCCAAGCTATAAAGTGTTATGAGATACTGAAACTTTTCTTGTGCCAGAGTTTTCAAATCCAAATGTTCTTTCTGGACTTTTCTTTAAGTGTGTTTTTTATGCTTGAAGCCGATACACAACATGTACCTTTTAGGCATGTTAAAAAGCTCACTCAACCTTTTTGTTACATTTTTACATTTCACGATGATCAGTTTTAGTATTAATGCATATGCCGGTTTGAAGTCAGGTCTTTCTGCCCCATATTCAGTGCTCTACTATTGCATATTCAGCTGTCATAGGAGAGGGACTATGCTTTACGTTGGCTCACTATATTGCCACCCAGAGACCACTTGGCATTGGGGCGGCTAATTTTTTTGGTAAATAAATAAATAAATAAATAAATCTGACCCTTCTTGCTAGCCAGTGTTTTTGAGTCATGTAGCAGTCATGTTTGCCTGTTTCAGTTAAAGCAGGGGTGGCGAACACGCGACTCTCGAGCTGCATGCGGCTCCCGGCCAAAATGAATGCGGCTCTTCGGGGAGGGAAGAAAAGGACAAGCGCCAGCGGGGGGGGGGGAGAGAGAGAGCAAAGCGAGCAGGCAGGCATGCAGGCGAGCTGTTGCTGCTGCTCCTGGAGATGGCGGAGGAAGCTCCGGCGCACCCCGGGGACGTTAGCTGCAGCTCCAGCGCGTCGGGCGGACACTCGCGGCACGTGGGGGCCTCAAGGATGGCCGCGGCGAGAAGGGCAAGGCCATGCCGCCCATGGGGACGAGGGGTGCGTGGAAGGGCTCGGTGGGCCGCGCCGGGGCCCGACTGAAAGAGGGGGCCACCGTTACCGCCTGCAGCAGGTCAGGACGGGGGCCGTCGGCGCGTCCCCAGCCGCCGCCGCCGCTGCCCGCCCACCCGCCCTGAGCCTGACAGACATCAGCTCGGAGCCGAGGCGGAAGTGACGGCCGCTTCACCTGCTGGGCTCCAAGGAGGAGGAGGGGGGTGACACGCAGGGAGGAGGAGGACAGAGGGCGGACAGTCAGTCATTGTCCCTTGGGAAATTCGCCCGGGGAGGAGTCACCCCCCCTCGCCGGTTGGCTGCTGTCTCCCTCTCCGGCTGTGCCAACTGAAAAATACCCGTGTGTAAAAAGAACCGCTCTCAAACTGCTGTCTATGTTCTCGTCAACATACGTCTGTGAGAAGCTGTTTTCTACTTTGAAACACGTGAAATCAAAGCACCGGTCCATTCTGACTGACACTCATGTAAAGGAACTGCTCCGAGTGGCTATAACTGAATACAAACCTGATTTGCAGAAGATTACTGAAAACAAAAGATGCCAGAAATCCCACTGAGATTATCATCCCATCACTCCAACAAGGTAACAAAAAACACCTGACTGAGCATGTTATATTATGTGTTTAATATATTATTGTTAAAATTATATGCTTTTGTGTGAGTGTTTGTCTGTTTTGGCAGGTCACTGCGTGGTGTGGCTCTCTGACTCTCACAGTTTAAAATTTTGGCTGTTTTTGTCGAACTTGTTCGCCACCCCTGAGTTAAAGTATTTGATCATCTTAACCTTAATCCTTGTCAGTAGAGAGAGAGAGAGGAATTTGTTTGTATGTGTTGATGAGAAAGAGGGCTGGGTGGGTAGGGGGAAATTGCAAACTGGCAGATTTTTCTCACAGGGAATGTTGTATTCAACTGGTGGTGAAGGAATAAGGTTTAGGGGTTATGTAGTATTCTCTGTTGCCAGAGATATTCCTTGGTAACATGAGGACAACATGCACTTGCAATCTTCACCTTGCTTTATTAGTGGCTGATATTTTCATTCAATAGGCAAAGATTAAAATAGCTGTCGGCAGTATTTGGACCCATGTATCATCTCATTGTTGACCATGGGATGCTTATAAAACCTCATCATTTTAAAAGTGGATAATTATGTGTGTGTGGCTGTGTATCTCACTTAGGGATGGGAGGGGTAAAAATGACATTCGTACTACAGATGTCATGAATACTTCCTAAACCAGGCATGTCCAAACTTTGGCCCTCCAGTCGTTTTGGACCACAACTCCCACAGTCCTTTGTCAGTGGCAATCTAAGCTTAGAATTCTGGGACTTGTGGTCCAAAACATCAGAAGAGCCGAAGTTGGGACAAGCCTTCCCTAAATGCTTTGTTCATATTACCAAAAAGTCAATCAGGAATCCCCCAGAAGCACCTTCTCCTCTATAAGGGTCCAGTGTTAGTAATTAGACGTGGATTTTTTGTTTTTTCCACAAGAGCTATGATAATTCCACAGGAATTTCCTCATCCAAAATTCAAGCACCTATATCCAATAAACCCAAGGAATCAGAAGAATTTCAGTACACACAACTGAGACCCAGCCTTGTTCTTTTTAGCAGCCATTGCAAAGGAAAAGTGGATAGGGCTTGCCAAATTCCATGGGGATTGCAAGGGTTTGTGAGATTGGTAGTCTGTCTGCTCATTGGGCTCTCTCGCATGATGGCTCACAAAAAAGCTGCCACTCGCACAACCACTTATTGTTCCTCTGGAGCGTAGCAATTCTCACCCACTCTCTCCCTTTGCGACAGCTGCAGAAAAGAACATACTTTGCACCTTTGATATGTGCGCTGAAACTCTTCTGATGACTTGGACTTTTGGGATACAGGTGTCTAAATTCTGCCTGTGGGGGGGATGCCTGTGGAATTGTTGTAGCTGTTGTGAATTGTTTTTTAAAAACCCAAAATCTCCTGCCTTTGTATGGTGAAGGACATGAGGTTAACAGAATCTCTTATGTGTCCTAAGTGCACAGGCTCAAAGCTAGCAAAAATGTGAAATGTGGGACCTGATGTGGAGATGGAATCCAGGCTGTTTGAATTTTAATAGGGGGGGCAGTTTAGGGGTAACTAACACCTTGTTACTTTCCTCTCTATCATTGTTCCATGTCTTCCAGCCTTTGCCATCTCTCCCTCTTTACACGGTATTTCTTAAATAGCCATTCCCTGTTCCCCTCAGTAACCCTTCTGGCAGATAACCAGCAGTAGCTGCTAACTTAATGTGAGCCTAAGAAGGGAAAAAGTTATTGGTGAAGAGTTGCTGGTGGAAATTATTTGCAGATAGAGGAGAAAACAGCTATAATTTTGTTCAGGGAATTTCTCAAAGGGTTGGGAATAGATACAGTATGGGCACGAAATGAAAAACAAAATGTCATTTTGTTGTTTCATTAAGTAACACATTACTTCATTAGGTAACAAAACGGTAGGTTGCGTTTCATTTCATTTTTTAACAAAACACCATCCCCCCCCTAGAATGAAAGTCTTTGTCCTAGAGCTTCCTCAAGTTCTTCCCTGTAAGCCCACAAAATTTGGAAAAGTTTTGAGGTCAGGGGGCTGAGTTATGAAGCTCCAAAGGGAGTACCCCTGGGAAAAAATCTTTTTAATTGGAATTGGAACTTTGGAAGCCAATCCGTGAGGAAGCGTAGTGCCGCGGTGGCTTGGCTTCCGATTCCAATGGAAAGATTTTTTTCCTAGGGGCATCTCTGTTGGAGCGTCATAACTCAGCCCCCTGGCCCCCAAACATTTCCAAATTTCGGGGGCTTACAGGGAAGAGCTTGAGGAAGGTCCCGTGCCATTTTGGTCCTTTAGGATCCAGGGGAGCATTGTGCCTTGTTTCATTTTGTTTCATTTCATAGTGAAACTACTTTAAAAATTCATTACATTCAAAACAAAACAAAACAAAAGGCTATTTTCTAGAGATGGGCACGACTCGTTACTTGCATCGCGCGATCGTGTGCGATGCCAAGCGGCACAGAAAAAAAGTTTTTAAAAGTTAAAAAACCCGGTTCCCACCCAAAAAGCAGGCGGAAATATGCCTGCCGTGCCTCAGGGCACCTAACAGAGGGGTGGTTTCTGGAGGTCCCCGGCCTCCCCCCCCTCCTCCCTCCTGGGCTGCTCTGGTGGGACTCGCCGGCGCCGCAGGCTCTCAGCAGCAACAAGCCGCACGGCACGAGTCTCGCCGCCGGCTCAAGCGGCACGGACGGCACAGGAAAAAACTTTTATACTCTCCCCCCACCCATTCCCGCATGGCACGAGTCTCGCCGCCGGCTCAAGCAGCACGGATGGCACAGGAAAAAACTTTTAAACTCTCCCCCCACCCATTCCCAATTCCCGGGCCAAAAAGCAGGCGGAAAATGCCTGCCGTGCCTCAGGGCATCTACCGGAGGGGGGGTTTCTGGTCTGGAGGGGGGGTCCCGGCCTCCCCCCCCTCCGTCCTGGGATGCTGTGGTCTGGTGGGACTCGCCGCAGGCTCGCCCGCCGCAAAAAGCCCAGTCTCGCCGCCGGCCGCCAAAGCGCAAGCAAGCGGCACGGACGGCACAGGACAGGAAAAAAACTTTTTTAAACTCTCCCGGGTCTCCCCCCCACCCATTCCCGGGCCAAAAAGCAGGCAGAAAAATGCCTGCTTGACTAAGGGCGTAGGGCACCTACCGGAGGGATTGTTTGGAGGGGTGGTCCCGCCTCCCCCCATCCTGGGCAGCCGGACTCGAGTTGCCATGCCATGCGGTGCGGGCGGGGGATCTAAAATGGGGCGGCGAACGCAATATTGTTTTTGAAATCGTGGATCGTGGTCCAAAAACACACAAGCACAACAGAAACACGCGAAAATTTATAAACTGCCAGATTTTTCACAGTAGCAGTGGGTTTTTTCTTGCAACAAAATGTCTCTCCTCTCCTCCTCTGTCCTCCATTGATTTTATTTTATTTTATTTTATTTACACCTGCGCAGTGCGCAATGATGGGCTGGCCCAGTGGCCTGGCCAGCCATGTGGGAGGGGATGACCATGCAAATTTTTGGAGCCATCCCACCAATCGCATGGCCACTTGGCCATGGAGACTTCTGGGATGTGCCAAAAAGCCCCCTAAAACCTGCCCTAGCCCCCTAACCCCCTAACCCTAATCCTTGACTCCTTACCCATACGTCACAGACTGTCTTCTTAGTGGGTCAGAGAGGCACCCAGAGGTGTAACCCAATAGCCCACCGTAACCTTACCCGTCATTAGCCTAACCCTAGCCCTAACCCTAATCCACCTTAGCCCATAGCCAGATCTACTTGCATTGCACTACACACGCAAGTACGATTCCCTTCTTTGTGGGACATGGCAGGTGCGACACGCTCGTACCAAGGGATCAGGTACTTGAGCAGGTGTCACTGGCACTGCCTGCAAATGGTATGCATATCCATATGGTTATGCATGCCATTTTGCAGCAGCAGCAGGTGAGGAGGGGAGACCCCCATGTTGAGGGGTCTCTTGGAGCCTGCTGCTGCTGTCCCTTCCTAGTGGGTGAGGATAGGAGGCACCCACGGGTGCCTCCAGGAGCCCACTTTCCCTTTATAGTGGGCCAGAGGAGGCACCCACCCCACAGAGGTGCCTCCAGGAGCCCGCTACCCCCCCAAAAAAACCAGTATAACGAAAATGAAAAAACAAAAAAACAAACTGACTAATTTTTGCGAAGTTTCGCGAAAAACGGAAACGAGCCGAAACGGACTGCCTCCGACACACGACAACTCGAAAACGTCATTTTCCCGAGTTGTGCCCATATTTTCCTGTTTCGTGCCCATCTCTAGTTGGGAACACGGTGCTCTTGAAACCTTCAGGTCCTCGTTGATGGGGACCGGGTAGCCTTATCCTCAGCTATGGCTGTATTAGTAGAGGTTGATCGGCCCTTTATATTACCCCTTTGTGCAACTCCAAGTGTGATGCTAAGTGCAGACGTAGTGTTGTACTTTGTGTGACACAGAGGCATCTGTGGAGGGGGCTGCTTCTGACAAATTGTCTACTTCAGATACAGGAGGGAACCACACACATGCTGACTCTGTTAGGGAGTGAAGGTGTTTCAGCTCCCAGCTTTTTTACACCAACAGCCAAAGATGAGATAGGAAGGAAGAGATGAGAAGAGAAGAGAAGTAAACTGTGGGGCAGCTCACCTTTGACCTATCTAGGCATATTTCTTCTTTGGCAAAAATGCAGATGCTTTGTAGAGGTAACTAGTTCTCCAGCCCTACTGAAGGGGACTGTGTGGGGGAAGCAGTAGGACAGAAGAACAGTGAACTCTTACAAACAAACAAAATAGTTCATAAAATGTTCCTGAGAATAATGAAATGTCTGGGGCTTTGCAGAAAGCGGTGTAAATTGTTTCCCCTCACCCTTCTGCTCTCAAGCATGGAATTACTGTTAAAGCTCTGTAACCAGCAATGGCTAAAGGGATATATGACTTCTGGTAAAAATGAAAATCATCTGAACATGTGGATTAATAACTGAGCTCTTGCCTAAGGGAACACTGGACCTGGCTAGCTTTTGCCATTTATCTGTGGAATGCGGAACTCTTTTTATTACAAAGCATCTCTGTGTAATGGTGTTGTCATTGCTGAAACTCTGAGCACCATTAAGTCAGTTAATGTTTTCTTAATTATTACCTTTAAAAGTAAATTGTTTTTTCTGTTAGCATTGGAAAAGAGGTGCATGTGAAGTTTTTCTTGTTGGAATGTCTCTCGTTATTTTCATCTGCTTAACTCACAAGATCCTTCCAGTCAGGGCTCCTCTGGGTGGCTACCTGAAGCCTAAACCAAATTTATCCATATGGATGGGCACAAATTAGGCTCAAAGTGTATAATTCAGAATCAGTCCAGAGCATTTTGGTAACTTGGGGCAGTTTAAAAAAAGACAAACAGTGTGTCTCTTTAATGGTTGTAACCTGTCCTGTTGTAATCTTAAAGCTGAGCAAGATGGATAACATCATCAGATGCAACTTTCCTGTGTTAATTAATTTTTTCCAACCTAAATGTTCCTTTGGGGGTCTCTTGAAATAAGCTCCACAGGAGACGGGGGCTTCCATATATTAAAATTGCTACCACCACTCCAAGTCTCACCACTGGTGCTGGATTGTTGACATTAAAGACTTGCAGCCACCCTGTCTCATAGCTCCCAAAGGCTTCCACAGGATAACAGGGATTTGAAGCGATTCTTGGAACCATCAAGAGGGGGAATAGAAATCTGTAATATCCAAATTAAAAAACCCATACCTGATTTGGTCATGAACCAATGTGTGGCAGCAGTGAGGAAGGCCAATTCCATGCTAGGGATTATCACAAAGGGGATTGAAAATAAAACAGCCAACATTATAATACCATTATACAAAACGATAGTAAGGCCGCACCTGGAGTATTGTGTACAATTCTGGTCACCGCATCTCAAGAAAGACATAGTGGAACTGGAAAAGGTGCAGAAGAGAGCAATTAAAAGGATTACTGGGCTGGGGCACCTCCCTTATGAGGAAAGGCTAAAACATTTGGGGCTCTTTAGTCTGGAAAAAAGGCACCTGGTGGGGGGATATGATTGAGACGTACAAAATAATGCAGGGCATGAGTAAAGTGGATAGAGGGACGCTCTTCTCCCTCTCACAAAATACCAGAACTAGGGGACATCCACTCAAATTGAGGTCTGGGAGAGTAAGAACAGACAAAAGAAAATATTTTTTTTCACCTCCAGGGTTAAAACCAGGGTACTTCAAGGGCCAGATGCAGGGGAGTGGTATCAGGAGACAGATATCTAGTCTCGTGCACTCCCAGATGCATCTGGTGGGGCCACTGTGAGATACAGGAAGCTGGAGTAGATGGCCTTTGGCCTGATCCAGCATGGCTCTTCTTATGTTCTTATGTTATGTTCTTAAACATGAACAACAGAATTTGAGTCTCCTCACTTCCAAAATCTTTTTCTTGCTACTGTGAATATCATAACCTAATCCTCTTTTTCCTTTTCTCGCTATTTTGTTTATTGGGATGGTAATTATCTTCTGTCTACCCTACTTCTCAAGTTTCCAGTCTGATATCATAAAAAAAAAAAATCCTTCCAGTACTCTCTGATCGCAGTTTTTGAAAGAATTTCTTTGAAGTTTAGTAGTCATTTTTTATTTACTAGGGCTTGTGCTTGTCATTCTTCATTCCATCAGTGGTGAACCACCAAACCACCTTCTTAATTATTTCTAGTCTCATCTCTGTTGAATCTTAACACTGGTTGCTTATTTGAGTAAGTCTCACTGCTAATCTAAGCGTTATTTTGCTTGTGCTTTTCATGGTAGTACTACTCTTATCCCTTCACAACACATTGTAATCTTGAATGTTTAGGTCGTGTTTTTGCCTAGTGTGAAATTTTATTGCATAAACATTTTTTTTTAAAAAAATACAAATTTTCCCATAGTGCAAAGAAGGAAAACACAAATTAGTAAGCCTTAAGCGCATTAAAACACATTTCGAGGTAGATAGCATAAAACCGTACATGCCAAAAAAATTCAGCCATTTAAATGCTCCAGACAAAGAAGTGATCTGATTTGTGGATTTTAGCTTTAATTTGGATTTGCACTAAATGGGATCAAATCCCAAACAGATATGATTCAGAATCTCTGTTGCTTTCTAAACTGATTAACAGGGTCCTTGCTCAGCTCAACTGCCTGTGATTCTGGAGGCAATATACTGTATGGACATCATACCATGAATTTGTTCCCTTTTAATGCCATCCAAGGTGGGCCATTAGTACATCTTGAGCCAGCATATTTTGGGCCAGCCAACGGTGTACTCCTTTAACTATGCACTGTGTAAACATATGATCCCTGTTATTTGTTTTGACTCTCCAGACATTCCACATGGATGGGAGTTTCCAGCAGTAGCATTAGTAGAGAAGCCCTCTGTTCACTTTTCCCACATCAACAATAATTTTATACATCCACATCATTATCTTGTACATCTTTTATCTTTATTCAATTTAAATCAGTCTGAAAGCATTAATTTACTAGAGAATCTAGCTGGTGGCAGCCGAAGTGTGAATTAACCATGGTGCTTGTCAATATCCTGAGAAAGGGCTGGGGGCAATGCACAGCAATATCAGACTTTCCTCTAAGCTAAAATGCCTCAAGCATTTTACCTGTTTCTGAAAGGATAGTTTATTTAATTATTTATTTGAAATAATTTACCCTGCCTTTTTCCTTAACACTCATTACTGTATATTTATTTTATTTATTAGCCCTAAGGCTTCTCTGGGTTAAAAGGACCTAAGGCTGCTTCTGGCATTAAAACACAATATAACAGCCCCGTGGCACAGTGGTTAAATGCCTGTACTGCAGGTAAAACTGTGCTCACGACCTGGGGTTCAATCCCAGGTAGCAGGCTCAAGGTTCACTCAGCCTTCCATCCGTCTGAGGTTGGTGAACTGAGTACCCATCTTGCTGGGGGTGGGGCAATGTGTAGCCTGCATTACTGTAATTAAAACTGTAAACCGCCCAGAGACTACCTGAAGTGGTATGGGGCGGTATATAAGCAGAACACTTTATATAAAGGCTAACGACAGTGAATATGCAAATACTAAAAAGGATCAAACAAAAACAAGCAACACCAAAAGCATTCAAGCCAGAAAGGTGCAACAATCCTTTTAAAAAACCTCACTCAGGCGGCCAGTCACTGAAGGAAAGCTTGCCGGAGGAGAAAGGTTATTCCAACCGCTCCATAGTTTGGGGTTGCCCTTTTCTGCACACTGATAGTCGTTCTAGTAATAGGCTTTATTGCATCTGTGTTGGGATTTTGGCATTCTTTTGTAGCCCTAAACTGCTGAATCTTGGCATTTCCTCCCATCTTCAGTAAAGTGTGAACGTCTTGTCTAAATAATACTCTTTTACTTCTATGCTGCTTTCTTGCTGCTTTCTGAGTGCTCTAAGGCTCTGCATGAGATTTGCTGCAAATACCTCCAGTAAAAGAAATGTGGTCTATGTGAAAGATTTAAAAATATATCAAACCAGTGAGTGGTTTTGTGGAACAGAATGATTACTGAAAGGAAGCTTTAAATAAATGGTTTGACAATATATATGAATACTTATTTATAAAACAGGGAAATCTGTAAATAGCTGAGCTCATTCTTTTGCCCAGTGCTTGCTCAGTAGGCAATAAACGATCAAGAAACAATGTCTCTTGTGAATTGTAGTGCAATTTGAGTGCAAATGAGGTACAGTACCACCTTCTTGTAGTGTATCTTCTTAAGCTCAGTTTACTTGTAACCTTTTCCCATACACAATTATGTTTAATTGTGAAATCCTCAGCAAGCGCTGTTCAGTTCTCTGAGATTAAAGAAAGCTTTTTCAGAAATGCATAGTTCCTTTTTTAATTTGCATGGCCAAAATACTCTTAAGCTTTCACTAGCCTTCTTTGCAAACAGTTTACACTGGCACTGATAAACATCATAATTTGAAAAAGAGATTAATTGGCACTGACATTATCATGATCATATTTAGAGAAGTAAGAGGGAGATAGTGATCAGTGGGCAAAGGGAAGGAATGGCTAGTGGTCAGAACCATGCAAGATTTTGCCTGCCAGACGGAACTACTATTTTGAAGGCCTTGTGGTAAGACTGAAGGTTTTGACAAGATGGATGAATATGACAGATACATGGGTGTTGGTGGCATGGGCAGCATCCCTGCCTGGAGTAGGGAGTTGGACCTGATGGCCTTGTAGGCCCCTTCCAACCTCATGATTCTATTCTATGGTTCTCTGATATCCAAGCTGCAGTTATAGTAGCTGTTGCTTTGAGAAAGCATCTTGTTTGGCAGTGTGCAAACTACCCCTGTACCTGTCATCATACAGGAAATAACAAAAATATAACCATATTTTTCTGTCTATAAGACACCCCCATGTATAAGATGATCCCCAATTTTCCATCCTGAAATACAGTAACCCCCTGCCTATCGTGGGGGTTAGGGACCCACCTGACCCACAATGACTGAAAATCCACGATATGCGGATGCGGGTTGGGTGGGGTCTGGGGGGCGGTGGGACATCAGATCACCCGCCACCGCCCACCAATTCTGCCCTGAGACTTCTCAGAGCAGCATGCGCTGGTGGCGTTGGGGGACCTCACCTCCTACCGCTGCCCATCTGCGCCGCCCCAAGACTTCTCAGAGCAGTGTGCACTGGCAGCATTGGGGGACCTGACCTCCCGCCGCTGCCTGCCCGCGCTGCCCTGAGGCTTCTCGGAGGAGCATGGGCTGGCGGCATAGAGTGATGCGATCACCCCCCACTGCCCACCCCACAGCACCCCGAGGCTTCTCATCCAGGCCGTCTCCATTGAAATGCATTGGCTCAATGCATTTCAATGGAGAAAATTTTCCCCATTGGAATACATTGGCTCAATACATTCCAATGGGGAAAAATATCTCCATTGAAATGCATTGAGCCAATACATTTCAATGGAGATACGATCACCCCCTGCTGCCTGCCCGCCCGCGCAGCCCCGAGGCTTCTCGGAGGAGCGCAGGCTGGCGGCGGAGGGTAATGTGATCACCCCTGCTGCCCGTCCACCCGCCCGCCTGTGCAGCCCCGAGGCGTCTCATAGGAGCGCGGGCCACTGCGTGGGGTGATGTGATCGCCCCCGATGCCTGTCCGCGAGGCCCTGCGCGGGCCGGCAGTGCTGGGGGATTGGATCCGGGGCTTGGGGAAGGGTTAGGGTTAGGGTTAGGATCAAAAACAAGGAATCTTTCCCTGGCTCTGCATTTTATAGCCAGAGTCACTGGAGCTGCAGCGTTCTGGAGTTTTTCTCTAGATGGAAACCTTTGGATTGTAGGAGACAAGTGGACTGCAATTGGGTGTCAAGCATTCCTTGTTTTAGAAGTTTTCATGCAGCCCCAATTTTTGTTTCCTAGGGAATAATAATGACATTGCTTTGGACATCCCAGAGACATCTTGCTGGCTAAGCAGATAAAAGGCAAGGGGTAGACTAGATGACAGAATGGTAATTATTATGTTCCAGACATTTGATAGTACACCCATATCATCTCTCGCCATAGGGATGATGAGCTGGAGATTCAGTCCAGCATCTGTTGCACTGCATTTGCTACAGTCCACTAGATAGACCTTTATTTTGATCAAAGCAGGGTTAGTGTTGGCTGTTTTTATGTCAGTTTTATACAGAATTATAATTATGTTCTGTTTGCATTGAATGCCTTTGTTCTGTGAAATATTATTTTAATGGCAAAAGCCATATTTCTGTTTGTATTTTGTATCATAGCCAGTGGGCTGGTTCATATTGGGGTATAAATGTGTAGAGTCTTTCTAGGTTGACAAAGAAGGATCATATTCATTCTGGAATTGCTTGCCTTCCCTTGGGACCAACAGGAGGGTTGGGTGTGCACTAGAGGTAACATTGAAATTGGTCTGTAAGATAGTATGCCTAATCAATGTGTATAGCCTTCGGACATTTGCCAGTTAAGCTGAAGAATACAACTATACACACGTTTTCTGCATGTGCGTCCACCCAGTGTGGTGCAGTGGATAGGATGATGGACTAGGACTTAGAGGTCTGGATCAGCCACGAAAGCTCATTGAGGTGTAAAACTGTTAAAAAAAAACACTCCAATAACCCATTTACCTTGACAGCTCTATTAGGATTGTCGTAATTTGGTTCTGATCTAATAACACATAACAAATGAAATCAGTAACTTGAACTGACTTTCATTCTCTGTCCAGAATTAATGCATCAAATGCTAGTATTCATCCAACAGGTGGGATGTAGTATACAGTGGTGCCTCTAGTTACAAATTTAATCCGTTCCAAATGCATGCTCGTAAGTTGAACAATTTGTAAATAGAGCAGCGGTTTCCCATAGGAATGCATTGGAAACAGATTAATTAATTCATTTTGGAGGCTCGGAAAAAGACACAGACATCAGTTGTTGTTGTTTTTTGCAAAACTCTTTATAAAGTTCATTTTAAAACACAAACACACTGCACAGCAACATTACTTTTCAAGAATAAACATTTCCAACACCACATATTACTTTTTCTTACATGATACAGAACAGTTCAGTGCAGTTTAAAGCCAGGCAGGCACACTGACCGTGCCTCACCCATCCTCAGCCAAGATTTTCAAACCCAACCCAACACAGTTTTTGGGCCTGATGCAGGTCACTTTTTAGTGCAGCTTAAAGCAGTGCATTTTAACGACAACAAGGCACACTGACCATGCCTCACCCTTACACAACACAGGATTTGGACCTGGTGCAGGTCCCTTTTTAGTGCACACTTCCTCACTCCATGTCTTGTGCAACCCACAGAGGAATGGAAGCATGCCGTGGGTGTTTTAAAACCTCCCAGATGTAAAGCGCCTTGGGAGAACCATTTTTCAAAAATATATATTTTTTGTAAGTAGAGGCAACTGCATCTAAAATTTGTAAGGCAGCAGTTAAAAAACGCCACAGGTTTTCTGTTTGTAAGTAGAGCCGCTCATAAGTAGAGGTACCACTGTACATGTTTCTATCATCACCTACCATGCATTAAAAGGAATTAATCGTGTTCAATGAGGGTCAGACAGGCAGACAGACATCTAGATAAAGAGGATTCTTTTATGCAGTCAGAATCATTCTTATCACAATCTTTCCAGGTCACCGGTATGGGACTGCATCTGCTAAAACTGACAGTCCTGGAGGTCATAAAATAACTTGCCAATCAGATAATATTGTGGTACTTACCTAGACACATTCTGTTAGAATTTGATTCTGTTTTAGATGTGATGTTCTTGTGACTCAGCACCTTCATTTCCAAATAACAGTGTGGGATTAAGTGGCATGGTTCCTACTAACACTAATGGGAGTCCTATGGCTTAATCCAAGTCTTTAGAAAAGTATGTGTTACCCAATCGTCTTTTATCCGAAAGTGAGATTGTTTCCTCTCTTCCATTTTGCCAAAAACATTAATTCACACAACAGATCATGTAGGTAGGAAATAGACAGCAGGATGCAGATTATATCACTGCATAAGTGTAGTGAGGTGAGAGCAATTACATTTATTAATATACTTTGCATTGAAGTCAGATGTATCTGTTGCTTTCTTATTCTCACAAATAAGAAAAATATATATTAGGGAACCATTTGTTATATATTTGTCTTCTGTATGGCACACTTTCTTCAATCATTAACATTGACCATTAAATATACTAATAAATAGTTTTGTTTTATAAATAATAGAATAAAAAAATCAGTACTAAGCGCTGAAGAGAGTTTGTCCTGGTAAGACCTCCATACAGAAAACCTGACTGATTTTAAGTGGATTTATTCCTAGGTAGAGCTGAAGTACAAGAATCAGATTGATTCTGCAGCCAAAGATGGAGGAGCTCTATACAGTCAGCAAAAACAAGACCTGGTACTAACTGTGGTTCAGATCATCAGCTTCTGATAGCAAAATTCAAACTTAAACTGGAGAAAGTAGGGCAGACCACTGGGCCAGTCGTGTACAATCTAAGTCAAACCCCTTATGAATACACAGTGGAGATGAAGAATAGATTTAAGGAACTAGATTTGGTGGACAGAATGTCTGAAGAACTATGGATGGAGGCTTGTAACGTTGTACAGGAGGCAACAACGAACCCCATCCCAAAGAAAAGAAAATGCAAGAAAGCAGAGTGGCTGTCCAACGAGACCCTACAAATAGCAGAGGAGAGAAGGGACGCAAAATGCAAGGGAGAAAGAGAAAGATGCATAAAATTGAATGCAGACTTCCAAAGAATAGTGAGGAGAGACAGGATGGCCTTCTTGAATGAACAATGCAAAGAAATTGAGGAAAGTAATAGAAAAGGAAAAAACAGAGATCTTTTCTAGAAAACTGGAGATATTAAAGGGGCATTTTGTGCAAAGATGGATATGATAAAGGATAAAATGGTAGGGACCTGACAGAAGCAGAAGACATTAAGAAGAGATGGCAAGAATATACAGAGGTACACAGAGGAATTATATCAGAAAGATCTGGATGTCCCTGGTAACCAAGATAGTGTAGTTGCTGACCTCGAGCCAGACATCCTGGAAAGTGAAGTCAAGTGGGCCTTAGAAATCATTGCAAACAACAAGGCCAGTAGAGGTGATGGCATTCCAGTTGAACTATTTAAAATCTTAAAAGAGGATGCTGTTAAGGTGCTACACACAATATGCCAGCAAATTTTGAAAACTCAGCAGTGGCCGGAGGACTGGAAAAGATTGGTCTACACCCCAATCCCAAAGAAGGGCAACCCCAAAGAATCCTCCAATTATCATACAATTGCACTCATTTCACACGCTAGCAAGATTATGCTCAAAATTCTACAAGGGAGGCTTCAGTAGTATGTGGACAGAGAATTCCCAGAAGTGCAAGCTGGATTTTGAAGGGGCAGAGGAACAAGAGATCAAAGTGCCAACATGTGTTGGATTATGGAGAAAGCTAGTGAGTTCTACTTCTGCTTCATTGACTATGGCAACACCTATGATTCTGTGGACCACAACAAACTATGGCAAGTTCTTAAAGGAATGGGAGTGCCTGACCACCTTATCTGTCTCGTAAGAGACAACAACCTCAGATATGTAGATGATACTACTCCGATAGCAGAAAGTGAGGAGGAATTAAGGAAACTCTTACTGAGTGTTAAAGAGGAAAGTGAAAAAAAATGGGCTGAAGCTCAACATAAAAAAACCCTAAGATCATGGCCACTGGTCCCATCACCTCCTGGCAAACAGAAGGGGAAGAAATGGACTCAATGACAGAGTTTATTTTCTTGGGCTCCTTGATCACTGCAGATGGTGACTGCAGCAATGAAATTAAAAGATGCCTGCTTCTTGGGAAGAAAGTGATGACAAACCTAGGCAGCATCTTAAAGAGCAGAGACATCACTTTGCTGACAAAGGTCCAGATAGTCAAAGCTATGGTTTTTCCATTATTGATGTATGGAAGTCAGACCTGGACTATAAAGAAGGCTGATTGCTGCACAATTGATGCCTTTGAGCTGTGGTGCCGAAGGAGATTCTTGAGAGTCCCCTGGACTCTAAGGAGATCAAACCTATCCATCCTGAAAGAAATCAACCCGGAATGTTCACTGGAAGGACAGATTTTGAAGCTGAGGCTCCAGTACTTTGACTACCTCAGGAGAGAAGACACCTTGGAAAAGTCCCTAATGTTGTGAAATATTAAAGGAAAAAGGAAAGGGGGATGACAGAGAATGAGATGGTTGGACTGTGTCATTGATACAAACAATATGGATTTGACCAGTGGAAGACAGGAGGGCCTGATGAGCTCTGGTCCATGGGGTCACGAAGAGGCGGACTCTAGGGATGGGCATTTCATTCCGAAACCAGTAGGTTATGAAACGAACCATGCAAGCCCAGGTGGTGTTCAGAACTGGCTGATAGACACTGATCCAATTGCTATACCTCTCTCTCTGCCAGCACAGAGATGAACTGAAATGAGGAAGCACGCGGCGACGTCATCTTTCCTCCTTCGTGCTGCTGGCCATGTTAAGGTGGCCTGACATTCCCCTGAAAGGTGTTTCCTCTACTGAGGTGCTTTTACAGGGAAAAACATATTCCACACTATAGCTTCACAAGGAGGTGAGATGGGCACCTCTGTTGAAGATCCCAAATGCTGGGAAGACATACATGGAAGGATGTGGTCCTTAAAATATCCTGGGCCCAAACCTTTTAGGGCTTCAGGCAACCATGTTGTTAAGAAACTAGAAGCTAACGCAGTTGATACCAGACAAATAATATATGGTTCTAAAGCCACAACATATGAAGAAAAAAAGGATTTAGAAGAGAATAGCATAATTTGAGTAGTCTGAAGAAGATGGGTCTTTGCTTGCTTGCAACCTCACTGTAGGAAAACAAACAAATGTTTTTCTGGGGTTCTTGATGTATTTAAAACCTCCATGTGAATAGAAACCTTTCAGCTTCAGACTTACTACCATTCCTGTGGAGAAAGTGATGAAGGAAGAAGTGAGAGCCAGGGCTAGGGCCTAGGCGCTTTCTTTTAAACATGTTGATGAAAAAGGATTTGATAATGACTGTAAATGGCTTCTGTGAAGCATGAATGCCATAAATTAGGTACCCATACAAGAAGGACTGGTGTAGCTGCAGTTGAAAACCCTGACTCAACAGGAATACATTTTCCCTCTCAGTCTCACTCTGAATGTGGGAGTAATAATATTTAGTGTCTGATTTAGACGTCGTAAACACTGCTAAATTTTATTTGAAATCCAAACAGGTCCGATAATGAACAAGCTCTTAGGTCAGTGCTGCTCATGAACTGTTTCACAAGCAATAGCAGAAGACATCACACAACAAAGTATTTGGAACTACTTTGTGGTCTACAAGGGAGTTATGCCATTACATGCCTGTCCAAATATTTTTATTTTTTCATTTAGCCAGAAAAGTCCCAAGGGCTTGCGCTCAAAAAGTTTTCCTTTGCAAAGCCAATAACTTTGCAGAAGAGGTTTTATTCTTGTAGAAATCTCCCTCAGGGCAGCCATGTAAGCCCACTGAATCAGAAGCAATGAAGAATCTTGTGGCACTTTTAAAGGCTAAAAGTTTCATGAGGCATAAACTTTTGTAGACTGGAGCTCACTTTATCAAATGTGCCTGATGACATCTTATTTGACTTGTAGTGCAACATCTTTGGGTTGAATAGAAATTGTGAAATCATTTGCAGTTTCATAAAATGTTCTATAAATTCTATATATGATTATATTTATAAGTATCAGTGTTTTTATTTATTTATAAAAACAAATAGACAATAAGCACTGCAGAAATAAAAACGTACAGGTCCGTTAGAGATATTCTATATTCTAAATAATAATGTACATCAAAGGTGAAGATTTGAAGAAAAGAAATATAATTAGAGTTGTACAGTATTAAAATGCAACAAAGCAGCTTATTGTAACAGTCACTAAATTGTTTTTGAAAATTGTGTTGTATCCTAATGTACTTTCCTGAGAGGTAAGTACCGGCATTATAGAATTAATTTTCTTTTCACGTAAAGCAATTGTGTACTAATTATGCCTATCAGGTTGCCCCAAAATCTTCCCTTGCTATTTTAGCCACTTTTAAAGCATCTCCTGTGAACAAAATTATTTAAAATCTCATTTGGGCTTTGATCTAGACAGGAATATATAATGATATCATAAAAGATGGGGGAAATGAGTTTGTAATATTACTTTTATAGATATGTCATGTTTGCCATCTTTCTCTCCCCCGCCCCGTCACTTTGTCTTCATATTTTTCCCTTGATCAAAAGAAAAGAATTATACCTGTTCTGCACACTTTGACCAAGAAAATTAGCTATGGCTAGACTCACCCTAGTAAGATACCATTGCATTTTAACAAAGAAACAGATGAAAATTTTAGCAATTCTGTTTTGCATCAGCAGAGACGAGGACTATGGCCACAGATCGTTGGCTTTAAAATTAGTAGCATCTCTGTTTTCGGAGTCAGGTTCAATCAAACTAGCTATTGAATCCCAAGAGAAAGAAATTGGTGGTGTGCTATTCCATTTTTCTGGATTCCAATCCCTGGAATTCTCCCGGAATTCCCCAGCCCACAAACACAAATCTGGTGGAGACCCTAGGACAGTGGTGTCGAACCTTCGGCACTCCAGATGTTTTGGACCACAACTCCCACAGTCCTTTGTCATTGGCAATACAGACTTGAAATCCTGGGAGTTGTGGTCCAAAACATCTGGAGTGCCGAAAGTTCACCACCACTGCCCTAGGACAGTGGCTTTCCTCTGACAATGCATGGGCTTTCCCAGCCTTTGCTTCCTGCATCTTATCCTTTAAAATAAGAAGGGCAGCATATATAATATAAAATTCCTCATCTATTAATAAGGAACATGATCACAGAGTATGGATTTTGAATGAAATGTACTTGAATATCTGTAAACATAAGAGACTGTTGTTACGCTCCAAAGGTTTGTAGAAAAATATCCAGAGAGATTTGATCTGTGGGTTGAGACTGGTTACATAACAATTTCCCTTAAAAACTTTACCGGGGGGGGGGGGGCTAATACGACACCAGCAGTCAATGTTACATAATGCCTCCCCTTGTATATGCTTGAATTGAGACAATTAAGAACAATTTGGAGGGAAATCTATTTTAGACTACAGTTTCAATATCCACCACCCAGTTTGGAAGTCCATGGTGATGTCTGGGAGATTCTAGGACTTTTTGTGAAAAAAGAGAGTAACTTTTCTAAGCTCTGATAAAATAAACCACATTTTCAGAGTTCAACTGTTTTTCCTGTGCTCAAAATACTTTTAAATGATGGGAGCTGCCATTTAAAGTGGGTTAGATGCTGACATTGTCTAGTCCTCCAAGATCTTCCTGTGTTCTTTAAGGGATATTAGGTAGAAAGATATTGTCAATTATTTCAGCTACAAAAATAAAAAAGTTATTCAGGACTGCTGTATCATTATCCTTCTTGAAGGAAACAAATTTCACACGCAGAAAACCAGGCTGAGATATGTCAGTGATGGTGATGAACATTGGTGCAGCATGCTGTTTGTCCAGTAACACAGGATCTCCTGCTTGTCCCTGTGACGCTAGTGTGGTTGTGGTGTTGGTTCCTGTAAAGGAAGTCTGATTTACATTTCCACAAGGACATATTGGATGCTTCCATGCATAAGGACTTTGAAAGTCAATTTGCTTGTGTTGCATCCATTGTGCACATGGTTTTCCTCCAAACTGTTGGAGGAGGTTGTCGGGGAGGGGGGGATTTAAAGTTATGTGCCTCCAGATACACAGATGATACAAATTCTTTTCATACAAATCTGGAAAAGATGCTAATCTGATGGCAGTAATTGAAATGTCATCCAGGCAAGACAAAGGAGCTGTTGGTCGGTGAAAAAGTAGACTAGGGAACAAGAATTCATGTCTTGGCTTGATTACACTCTGCCTAAAGTTGGGATCTACATTATAACCTCAAAAGTCTCAGGGGAACTGAGTTTTTTTTTAAGTTAGTCACCTTGTGACATTTATATATCCTGAAAGGTGGGTAATAAATCAGCAATACAAAATATCAAGTTATACCTTCCCAGAATTAGCAATCATACAAATGGTAACTTGTTAAGTAGGGCATTTGACACTAGCGGAGAGAGACTGGCTTGACCATGAAGCCAATTTTATGGATCATAATAACACGAAGAAGCAATTTTAGGCATCCAGGGAAGATACAAATATTTCAGATAAACTGTCAGTAGAAGAGTGAGTTCCCTAATTGCAGAAAACTATCTGAGTGCACAGCAGGAGTTTTTCTCATTTTCAGCTTGCTCTTTTTTGAGATTGGTATTCAGGGCTTAAACACTGAAGTCTGCTTTCTCGAAGAGGAAAGGCTGCCAGAGTTCTACCTCTCCAACATGCGTGTGCATTCAGTTTTCTGGCACAAGCTTTCTATAACGTTTGTTTCTGCCTCCTCTTTCCCTGGTCAGCATGTTCCAAAAGGGCATCAGTCTTGGCGATCGTCCATATATTGTTGAATTAGAATGGAGTAAAGTGTGCATTTCCCTGCCCCAGACTCAAACCAGATACTGCTGCTCTGTTATTTGTACGGTAGCACACAATGATTGCTCTGTTTTTGAACTAAATTTTGCCTGGGGCAAAGCTGCCAAGCCCTTAAGTGAGGGAGGATGGTTCTTTCAGTTGTTGAACAGTTAGCTGTCATTGCTAACCTGTCATTTTCTTTACTTATGAAATATCTCTCATCTGATCGCTTTCTTTCTGCACAAACATAATAACACAGTCACTGCAATGCAGTAAGTTTCAACGATTTAGGTTGACACTTGAGAGAGAGTAAATTTGTACCATGCTAAATGTTTCTTGCAAACACGCAGCATGCTTTTCTTCACAAAAGCTATGGTTTCTAATAGTAGCTTCGCAAATTTTATTTAGAGGAGAACAAAACAGAGAATTTTATGGGACTGCTTTCTAGCTAGCAACAGCCCAAGAAATGTGTCTGTTTGGACGTGGCACTTTTCCCAAATAATTTCAAAATTTTACTTTCTGGCCAGCGATCTTCACGAGAGAAGATCTTCTCGGGAGGTTTTGTTCACAGTTCATCTTTTTATTTCTTAAAACGGCCAGAGAGAAGCAGCCTTATCTGTTTTGGTGCCCTGAAGAATGCAGCGGTGTATGCTAAAGTAGATTTTAAATTAGGAAAAGTCAACAGGGAACCCTGAGAAAAAGGTTTATCAGTGGGATTATTATGGACAGCAGCATCTTGATGAGAAAGACTGTTTCGCTGCTGCAGTGAGATTGTGTTTATTCTTAGGGGTCCTGACCAGATTTCCAATCAAGCAGCTGGGCACCTTTCACTACCCAGAGACTGGCCATCCTATCCTGTACTAGAGAAAGACTTGTGGTCTACCTTAATTTCTATTTAGTTTTGCCCAACAGAAGACTATCACAGTAGATAATGAAATATTCTTTTTTGCCCCTCATGGCACTCAGTTAGATACAGTCCGTTATAAATAAAAAATGAGATAGTACCAGTTGGTTTTTTTTCAAATAGCCAATTATCTCAGTGGTCTGTTAAGTCTTTATTATAATGATTTTATAATTAATAACATTGACCTTTAATTATTTACCAAGTGTCCTGCTTGTAGAGTATCTTTGTTTTAATTGCTTTAAAATTCGTGTCATGTTCAGATATATATCCAAATGTGAATTTGTTACTTTCAAATAACTGCAATAATGATTCCGAATAATCAGAGTTCCATTTATTTCTGTGGATGAGAAAGTAAAAGGATAGGTTTCTGCTAGTAAAACATGTTTATTTGGCTTCATGGAATGATTTCTTGAGAAATTAACATAAAAGACACATGGGCACCAAGGACATGAAGGTGGAGAACTCTTATTTCCCCTCATTGGAATTACCATGCGTTTGTCAATGGAGAGAGCTAGAGTGAGAACAAAACCTGTACTTGATGTCTGTCTACACTAAGGCAATCTAGAAGCAAGCACAGATACCAGAAGCTAGGTTCCTTTCAATTGAAAGCGAGCATAGCTGCTTTTAAACCTCCTGAGTATTTGCTGTTATGCTGATATGCTCTAGTGCAAGCCTACATTGCTTAGTTTTCTCTGTGTCTTTTTCTGAACCTTCAGCTTACATTTACAACTTATGTAAACTGATGGGGTCTGAACTCTCTGCAACACACCAGGAAAGGGACCTTGGTGTCCTGGTGGCCAGCTCAATGTACGTGTCAACCCAGTGTGCTGCAGCACTGAAAAAAGCAAACTCAATGATAGAGATCATATGAACAGTCACCTCAGATCTAATATGTCTTAAGTGACAATAGAGTTTTTACCTGTTAACTTCACTCCATGAAACTTTTGGGTGCTAGATCTCAAACAAATAAGAGAAAGTACTTTTTCACCCAGAGGATCACTGGCCTGTGGAACTCCCTGCCAGAAGAAGTGGTGACAGCTGTCAGCCTTGACAGCTTTAAGAAAGGATTGGACAAGTTCATGCTGTTCTGCTTTGGGTAGAGTCTGCAGGCAATATGAGACATGGGTGGGACAGATAAAGTAGGCACTTTGGGAAGGCTGCAAGAATGCAGCCTGCACCCATTGCAGCCACTTCTCCTGAGAGGAATGGGAGAGGGGTGAGCTTCTCAAACAAAATCTGTCACCCAGCTGCCTTATTCAGCATTGACACTATGAAAGGTACAGGTGCAGCACAGTGTGTGCATGGATGTGTGTCTGCCATGGAGATGGCAGAGAAGCCACTATTTTGAAGTGGGACAAATATGAGTGAGCCTTAGGCAAGTTCCAGTGCACTCAATGCAGTTCAGCCAAGGCATCCAGGGCAAGGGGCCAAAACAGATGCCAAAGAAGGCACTTTTCTCTCCAATAGCTGATGTGCCAGAGAAGGATAAGGATGGCATCAGCACTCAGGCTGACACTGTCAGCTTAGGCAGCAGAAGTACTTCTGCTTCTGTGGTTAGGAAATAGCTTTATGGAGAGCACCAGACATATTGCTTTTTTTTTTTTCTGCCACTGAACTGAAAACCTAAAAGTGCAGATTTAAGTTGCATTGTGCTAAGTCTTCCGCCTTGTTAACCTTTGGCCCTTAGTAACCAGACTAAGCAATTCATAGTTCCATATATTGGATATTTGTTCTTAGAGCATTGAGAGTTCAAAAAGATAACATGAGGAAAGCATGGAGAAATATTCATTGGGGTGCTTCTTAGCAACATGTATGCTTTTGAAATGTTGGCTACTTTAACCTTTGATTATGAGGATGCAATGGTGGTGGAGATGGCCCAACAAATATGTGTGGGAGTCTTACACTTAAAACATCATTTTAGAGGAGATTTTCTATCTAACTTGAAGCTTGACTTCAGCTGTTGCTTTTTCTGAGCCAGAATTATCTAGCGATTTACATTTACGTGCCATCACTCACACAGTTAGTATAGCTAGCAGCACATCTGCTTTATCTGGGCTTTTAAATCCATTGATGCCTTAGGTTCCTGTTGTGCCACTGAAATAAGGAAGATGACCCACATTACATGTGCTGCAGATGTTGTACAGGAGTGTAGAGATAAGATTAGCCGATTGCTTTCTAATGTGCTCTTTCATACTTTGTCCATCTTGGCATTTATGTAACACAAGCGTCCTAGTTTACTATCTTTATATTCAAGCCTGATGGGGTGAAGAACACAGAAAACATGCTAAAAGAACTAGGTTCAGTAGTGTATCACAGATAGCAAGAGGAGACAGCACCAAGAAGTGACTGCGTATCTACCCATGTTGACATCTAAAGCTGGGAAACAAGGCTCTTCAGCACCTTGAACAGCTCCCAGGGAGGCTTATCTACTTTGGCTTTACTGGAAACCCTTACAAAATTCCTAAACATGAAAAACCCTTCCAGCTCCCATTACACTGGCTGCAGAATAGAAAGTCTAAAAGGCATAGATAGCCCTTTGGCCTTGAACCTGGCCTTTTATTACTTCACAGTAATAGAAGTATTGAGCCCTAACAATTGCACTGTTAGGACCCAATCTGGCATGATGAATACAGTAACCCCCACCTATCACAGGGGTTAGGGACCCACCGGACCCGCGATGCCTGAAAATCCGTGATATGCGGAAGCGGGTCGGGGTCGGGGGGCAATCCGATCCCCGTGCCGCCGCCAGCACGTGCCGGTACGAATAATAGAAGGTGATGTTCCATTGCCAGTGTAGAACTGCCTTAAGTTTCTTGGCAAAAGCTTTTTCATGCAAAGTGGAGATTTATCATGAAAAAGATTCCAACAATAATTAGGTCAAATTGACATAGCAGCGGTGAGGTTTGAATTAAAGGGTGCGCCCCTGCTGCTGTTCCTTTACTTAGCTTCTTATTAATTTATGTTGCTCTGTTGGTTATATTTTCTATTGTGTTGTATTGTATTCAATTATGTGTATTTCCTGATTTGTTCTGCCTTTGTTCGCCGCCCAGAGTTCCCATTGGGAAGATGGGCGGGATATAAATTCAATAATAAATAAATAAATAAATAAATAAACGTATAAAACATGCAGAATCCTCATCAAGAAAACATCTGAGAATTTCATTCTTGTCTGCAGTATTTAAATCCCCACACACAGCAAAATAGACTGGGGGATATTAATACAACCACATTCATTTTACACAGCTATTTCAGAAGGTAATGCTTTTGGTTTGACAAGAGTTCTTATGCAGAGAACATGGGCATGCCCACACTGTTCATTACAGAGTCAGGGTGAACATTTTGACAGTAAGAACCATAAACATAATGGCAAGAATCCTGTTGTGAAAAGTTGCACGTGGAAGAACATTTTCTCAAGAGAGCTGTGGGCTATTCTTCATGCACACTCCGTTTTGCAACTACAGTCATGCCTCTACTTATGGGTTTAATCAATCCCGAATGGATGCTCATAAGTTGAACAACTCGTAGGTAGAGCAGCCATATCTAAAAAAAATAAAAATAAAAAAACAAATTAAAAAAAATTAAAAAAATTGCAAATAGAGCAGACCACATCTAAAATTTGTAAGGCAGCAGTTAAAATGGCAACAATTTTCTGCTTTTAAGTCAAATTGCTCTTAAGTAGAGCCGCTCATAAGTAGAGGTACCATTTAAACATCTGGATGATAATTCTTAGTTGATTTTTGTAAATAAGTATAGCACAACAAATAAGAAGTGTGTTTCTTTTTTAGGAGCGTGAGTTGATTCCTGTTCAGCTGCCCAACAGTGATAGACCTGTTTTTCACTTTAGTCTTTTCTGAAAAATATTGTTGTCATGTGTCTGCTAAGCCTTTCTGACAGAGTGCTTTAGTGATATATTATAAAGCCACTTACCCAGAGACACAGGAAACCTGAAACCTATATGGCCCTTCTTTTTCATGGTATTCACAGGTCACCATGTGACTAATGGAGTGACAAGGAGAGAGGCTAGAGCAATGAAAGAGGAAAATGCACTCCACGTCAGATTGATAGCAGCATAGAGAATTTTTATGTTTTAGTGCTAGGAGGTTGACAGAGACAAATCAGTTTTGTTTGTTTGTCTAAACAGCCTTCAGTGTTCTGCACAGTTGGGCTTTCTTAGATACCACAGAATTATGCAAGTGCAAAGAGATACTGATTTTGTGAGGAACAAGGCACTTGTCTTTTGAGTTTCATTTTTTATGTAGAATGTTGGCTGGCTGCATAGGAGGAGAAGTGAAGATGTCTATTGATCTTTAGTTCATTTCTCACCTTGCATTTAGTCCATGTGAATGGCTGCAGAGTTGCTCCTCCTTAGGTGCTCAAGACAATGCCCAGTGAGATGGGCCTTGTGGGCAGTTCCTTCACATCCCAGCAGAGATGGGCACAACTGGCACAGAACAAAACAGCAGAATGAATTTTATCACGATTGCCCATGGTTTCCAGCATTACCCTTGAGGCATGTGAAAAATTTATGCTGTAGCAGTTGCCTTGTCACAAATAAAATGTGGAAAGACTTTGGAATGCCTGGGTGACTGATGGCACTATCGTTGTGAGAGTGTTATTGTGGGAATTGCTGCATGCTTCGACAAAAGAAGAGTCAGTTCCTCTTCTAATGCCATTTAACAGTGTTATGCCAAGAAATATTGAAGAAGACTGAGCAAGTTAGCTCCCTTAGTCACAGAGGAAATGAATTATTCTTAGAACTCACTGAAGAATATGGAAAGTGAAATGAACACTTTTAGCAGGTCAGCATTTCTTGATGAAGGTTAAAATATGTTGGGACCTCTTGGTGTCCAGCATCTACTTGAATCAATTAGTGCTTCTAAGTTTGTGACACTGCACTCTTAATTGGGGATGGCTATTGATTACGTAACATTTGGCTCTTTGCAAGCTTTCCCCAGATGATGGATAACCTATTATGTATCTATATGATTACATAGATTTTGTGTTTATAACCACTTATAACTTTGTGTTTGTATCTCCCTTTTGGATGGTCTACCATGCACGATTACATGGAATTTTTACTCTCTCTTTAACTGCTCGTGTTCTCTTGAAGCTTTAATGTTGTCTTTCAATCCTGTAATATGTCCCTCACTTCCCTGTTCTCAAACTTGAATATGTCTTAATTGTACCGGACTGTTTATTTTCCCTCATTACTGTAAGCCACCTTGAGTCCTTTTCCAAGGAGCAAAGCGGGGTAAAATAGTCTGAATTTATTTATTTATTTATTTATTTATTTATTTATTTATTTATTTATTTATTTATTTATTCATTCATTCTTGGTCTTATAAACCGCCTGATTTTCCCAGAGGGAACTCTGGTTGGTGTACAGACATGTCACCCCAGGTGACTAAACAATACAATCACAAAACAGTCCCCAGTGAAAATAAACATCAAAACCTAACAAATGCAAATCAAACATCCAAATACCATTAAATACTACTAGCAAATACTAAAAAAGAATGTCACTGGCCAAGACAAATTATATCTGGCAAGAAACTAGAAAAACAAGTGCCAGCGGGGGGGGGGGGGGGGAAAAGAAAAAGGGTGCTCAGAGGCCCCCAACCCCTTGGCTGAAGAGCCAGGTCTTCAAGGCCCTTCTGAAGGCCAGCAACGACTCCACCTGCCTAATCTCAGTTTGTTCCAGTAAACCGGGCCCACCAATGAATGAATGGATGGATGGATGGATGCAGTAATATCTTGGTTTACAAGTATAATCTATTCTGGAAACATGGTTGTAAACCAAAACAATCTTATATCAAAGCAACTGTCTGAATAAGAAATAATGGAAACTCAAATTATTTGTTCTACGGTCCCATGGACTACAAACTGTACACATAAAATGCCAAAACGCACAAAAGAAGTTGGCTAGAAGTCCACGTCCACACCATGGTTTATGTACCTGGCTGCAGAATGTGCTCTGCTCAGGACTAACAATTTCAATGATCACCAATGGATTTTACTCTGTATTTTTAATGAAACAATAATAAAGTGCAGTTTTCAGTCATATACACACTTGACTAGCTGCCCCATGACTAGAAATGGTTTGAAAAATAAGAAAGAATGTTGGAAACAAATTAAATAAAAATATCAATATAGAGAAAAAATAAAACCCTAACCTGCCCGTTCCTGGCTGGTGCAAGTGGACCTCCATTCCTCTCTCCTCTGTCTACTTTGGAGGCTGCCTGAGATGGAATGTTCCAGACAATCACTTACAATCCAGCAGGGGAAGGGAGGGAGAAAGAGCCACTGTTGGCTCATGGGTGATCATGTGACCTGATTCAGTGCTTGTATATCAAGACACTGGCAAAATTTAGAAGAAAAGTTTGCTTGCTTTGCAAAACATTCTTAAACCAAGTTATTTTTAAACCAGTATATTACAGTATAGTTTTAAAAACAAATCAAGAGCTCATTTTCCCTGTTCTGCAACAATCACCCCTTCCATTATTGTTCTTAACTATGTTTCATTGTTAATTATACAACTGGGGTTTGAATCTGAGATTTGAAGTGGGATTACAAACTGAATTTTGGAGGAACTTATTGAATGTATTCCTATCTGACTAGCCTGTACAGAAAGCTTAGTGGAGATTAGCTATAAGTAACAGAATGAAAGATAATTGCATTCTTTTTCAGATTTTGGGAAAATTACTTTCTAATACGACTCCCATAATATCACATAGTTCAAATGCTAGCTCATTCTATCTGCAGATATTGGAATTTGTAGTTCAAAGGTAATTTTTGTTTCTGTACTTTCAAGGTACTTCTGTAGTTACAAGGGAGAGGGTATTTTCACAAAATGTTGAAGGAATATCACATAGTTCAAGCGCTAGTTCACAGTTCCTTCTGTTGCTGTTTTCTAGTTTATCGAGTAACAATTGCTCAGGAACGTGTGTTGTAAAGCATTGGAGGTGCTAATATATTATCATTTCTCATTGATTCAATATAGTATAATCACAAAGTGTTCCTAGCTGTTTTTCATATTGTTGAAACTGCAGCAGTAAAGATGCCTTAGCTAAAATGCTGGATGCTTTATTTAATCATGGTAAGTATTAAGATATTAGAATTGAAATTTCATAAGTGCAGAGCATTGCTGCTTGTCAAATGTAGATTTTCTTTATTGCCCCTTCACAGTGATGTGTATTTGGTTTTGACTTTTCCATTCCATGTTAAAAAAATTAGTATTATCTATATGCAAGCATCAGTAAGTAGAAAGCCAAGATATATAAACTGGATATTGATACTGTGAAGAACAGCTTTTGGAATTTCCTCGGGTATACAGTATATCTGCCTTGAACTTCCTCCATTACACATGCATTTGGAGAGGCTGTAAAAATGGAAGTAGCCAAGATAAATGCTGAAGCATTTGAACAGCTGTTCAGAAAATCTTTTCAGCAATAGAGAAGGCCCTGTTAACTTTGTTTCAAGTGCCAGTTGGGAGCTGTAGAAGAACTTTGGGGTTTGGCCATAAAAGAGTCATTTTCAAATCCTTGTTCAAACATTAAGGTTTTTTGGTATTTTGGGTAAGTATTTTCCATGTATCTCATGAGGTTTTTCTTAAGATGAGTTGTAAAAAGAGCAAGACATGAAAGATATAAAATTCAGTAAAATATTCTACATGGTCATGACCCACCACTACCACGGGGATATATAAAAATACAGATTGCATAGAATATGTGTGTATGTCTGAGTAAGTAGATTTGATCCATGCAAGCTCACACAGAAAGAAATCTGGAAATCTGGTAGTTTCATTATCCAATCAATGAAGTTTCCTGTTGATTTCAATAGGTGATGAGTACACCTACCATCGTGAGAGAGTGCCTATCTGTTCCTTCTTGAGTTGTATTTTGTTAATTAACCTTTCTGTGGAATTCATTCTCTTTTGATGTATGATGTAAGAGGAAGCCAACTGTAGCAAGAAGTAGGCAAAATTTGGATCAGTCAAGATTTTCAGTTTTAATGACTGTTCTTAGGGTGGGACTCATTCCTCGTTCCTGTTGCTCATGTGGTGTCAGGATTATAGCTCCTTCTCTTTTGGTTCCTTTGTCGTTGCCACACAGCAGCTGGCTTGGAGGAAGTTTCCAAATCCCCAAGATGATGCTATGCACAGAACTTTTTTTTAAAAAGGAGTGTATTGTGATTCTGTGGTGTGTAAGAGCATGAAAATGGCCAGCTGTCAGAAGTCATTAAGCAAAAAAAACTGTTCCAGGAACAACGCTCTCTGGATTCTTTCAGCTTTCAGATATGGGAATGATAAGTACTGAAGCAGTGCATAATTCCCCCCTGTCCCACGCTACCCAGTATTCCACCGGGTGCTTTCAGAACGATTAGTTCTATTATCACTCGAAGAGACAGATAATTCCACATACTTCTGGCTCGAAAGAAATATGAATTATGATCTCCATGATCACTGTTGCTCCTTGTGCACTGAAAAGCAAGAGGTGTGTCTTTTGGCGGCAAAGTGCCCTAAGTAAAAATTATCTGTTGCCTGTTGAATTGTGAAATGCAATGTGCAACTGATATGTCTACAGAGAGTTCGAAACCTGAGGCAATTTGAGTCCAAGCGTTAGGCCTTTTATATAGCAGCAGCACAACAGGATTTCACACAGTAAAGGGTGAAAATGCTATAAAGAGGGGGATATACACAGAAAATATATTCACTGCAAAGCAGACAACAATTAATATGTACTGAATTAGTTTGGGTGAGATGTATCTGCCCACAACACTGCATACACTCCTCATGCCTGCTTTTCTTAAACCATTTTTTATTCTCTGCAATGGTCTGTCATTAAGCCAGTGGTACGAAGTTGCAGAAATAGTCATCCTTTAGAAAATACAAATGTTTGTTATGTTGTGGGTTACACTTAGAAACGAGTCCCCTTTATCATAGCATAGAAGTCCTGGCGGTGGCTTCCCAGACATCCTTATTTTCACATTTAAACAATTGTCAAGTTTATACTGTTAGCTTCTATCTTGACCTTCAGTTCATGAACACCCTTCCTCTGCAGTCTCTTTCAGTTTTGCCTTTCTTATTTCTATTTCCCTCCCCCTCAATGGTTACTATGAGTATGTCTCATTTTGTTATAGTGAACATGACTAATAGAGATGGGCACGAAATGAAAAAAAAATCATTCTGTTATTTGTTATTCATTTCATTGCATAATGAAACGAATAATGAAAATTGAGATGAAATTGGAACGAACTGAACAGAACCACGAAAATTAGGTTCGTTACGTTTCATTTTCATTAATGGTGATGCGCAATGAAATGAGCTGTTTTTAAATGTAAAAATACGTCCTGAATATCCGTAGAAACCCAGCGATAATTATTTATTCTGCCTGATAATATCTACCGGGGGGGGGGTCCTTAAAATGTGCATTAATGTCTTTTCTTAGATTGCTGTATTTTTTTCCTTTACGGGGAGTTAGGGGACATCAACCCAAAATGGCTCCCAGACGCCTAATATTGATTTCTTGGGTATTAAAACGCCCTGGACATCCGTAAAAATGCAGCGATAATTCTTTGAAATTATTACCTACCAGGGGGTTGGGGTCCTTAAAACGTTTGTTTTTCTCCCATCGCGATGTATTTTTTCTTTTCCCTCTAAGGATGACACAAAATGGATCCCAGCCTCAAGATGGATGCAAGCCATGTGATGGGATCATGTAAATTCTTGGAAAAATTCAACCAATAGCATGCCCAGGTTGCAGACTGGGTAGGTGTGGCAGCCACAGAGGGCATAAAAAGCTCTGGCAGCCCCCGTCCTCCTTGCAGTCTGCGGTGAGAGTTAGGGTGGATTGCTGTCTCTGCGACTCATTACTTTAGGCCAGCCAGGCAGGTGTGTGTCTCTGTGTTCCTGCTGGCTGCAGCCTGGCTCTTAGGTGAGAGAAAGAAGAGATTCTCTTGCAGCCTCCCTGTGTGCGTGCGTACCTCTTGGAGAGTACCCTTCCCTGCCCCGCAGTGCAGTCACTGTGCGGCTGCCTTACACCCTGGGCAAGACCTGCCGCTGCCTTTGCAGCCTCCCTGCATACCTAGTCTATAATGTGTCTCTGCCAGCACCATTTTTTTAGTGTTTTCTGGGGCGTTGGGGGATGCCTGCACGCGGAAATGTTTTAAATTGAGCAAAAAGCAGGTAAAAATGAAAAATGAAAAAATGAAAAAACGAAATGAATTTTTTTCAAAAATTTCATGAAAAATGAAAACAAACTGAAACGGACTTGCAATGAAAAACAAAAAACCAAAATGTCATTTTTTTCTATTTGTGCCCATCTCTAATGACTAACATTCTCCCTTCCCTTCCCTTCCCTCCCCATGTGTTTCTTCTCCCCCAGATTCTGGATTAACTGCGAAATCTTCTAAAATTTATTCTAATATTTGAGAATGGTTGCTTTCCTGCAGTCTTCTTGTTCTTGAGTTCATTTGCAATTTTTCTGCCATCTGTGTTACTGAGGTCTGGATTCTTTTTAAAAAAGTGTTTTACTAATACAATAAAACCTTACTTTACAAGTACCTTGTTCTTACTAGTGTTTTGCAAGATGCGCAAACATTTCTTTAAGAAGGCCTTGAAGACCTTCCTCTTTAAAGAGGCCTTCGGTGACCTTATTAGTTAGTTTTTTTCTTCTTCTTTTCCTCCCTCCCTTCTCTACTCCATTTGCCGCCATCTTGTCCTCTGCCGCTTGACCGCTCGGAGGTTTTTTTAAAATAATTTTATGTGTTTTAACATTGTTCATAAGTGTGCTTCATCTTATTCAGCATCACCATAATTTCATTTCAACTCCAGGAAATTATGGATATTTAAAAAATGTGACTTCTGTAAAAGATATAAAAATATACATTATATCTGTAAATTAATCCTCTACAATTGTGTTCTAAATGTTTTAACATAAAATGTGCATTTTTTGCAGAGAACAGTGTCACAAAATTATGAGAAGTGTGAAAAATGAAATATCGGGTTGGTTGGCTAAAAATGTGGGCCCATTGTATCTTCAGTTCCTAACTGAAAGGCATTGTGATATTGCAACTCTGTAAGAGCAAGCTAGCAAAGCCTCATAGCTTTCTTCTGCCTTGCTTGAGATAACATGGTTTGCTCAAACAGTTTTATCATTGACTGTTGCCACGAGGTTCTGTGTCTTGCAGGGGTAGGGTACGGGGTACCTTTGACAGCCTTTGTTATTTTTTTTTCTTTTGTAGATTCTTATACACATTTTTGTTTCCTTGAGACACAATCTTAACTTCTTGGGTGAAAATTCAATCTTATATAAGATATAATTCTGTGACTTATAACATTCAACTGGAGGATGAATAATGGCATTATCTGTGAAGTGCCCTGAAATCTAGCTCTTGTGCAAAACACATAAAGGCACCTAAAAAGACCCCCACCTAATGGGATGGCAATCTAATTTGGTTGAAAACAATGTGAACAAGAAAATGAAAGGCAGAAAACTGGAGGAGGAGAAAACCAAAGGCAATTACATATAGCCTAGTTGAAATAAATGAGCATAAGACTTTATTTTTTTTTAAATAACAAACATAATTCTAATGAAGAAGCATTCCACAGATAACCAGAAAAAAGGCAAGGCAAGAAGTGGCAAAACAGAAGAGGGAAAGAAAGGAGTGATCGGGGGGAAAAGAATGAGAAGCATTCAAAGACAAAAGAGCTTAGAACGAAAAGAGAAACACAAATTTCAGGCATGCCTGGCATTGCTCAGCTTTGATTTCATCTTCCTCAAAGACATATGTAACATAGTAGAATTCCTGAAACACTTGCGGATAAAGGTCATGGTGGTGCTAAATTTGCCAACATGTTGAAGCACGGCACATTGGCAAGGCGCTATTGACTTTTGACTCCATCTGTTACAATGAACAGAGAGTTCTTTTCAGTACTTCTTCCCTTGCCTTTTGGGATTCCGGTTTCTCTAGGTCACATGTTACCTAATAGTATTGGTTTAGCTACTGCCTTTTCCCAGGACATTTGCCTTAATTAAAATGAAGCAATATCCTAATTCATAATGTAGCTCTGTATATTTTTGCAAGGATCAAGAACACTTTTGCATGGCCATCCAGACATATTAAGAGTCACGTTTTGGGATTTTTAAAAAGAGGAACTAATACCTCCCATTTTATAAAGAAGTGTGTTGGAAACATTACAAGTGAGTTTTAGCACACACCCCAGCAGAACCAACATTTTCTGTGTTCTTTAAAATTGCATGTTAGAAAAGTTAGAAGTTAAAGGAAAAAAAGGAAACCATTGTGGCATTTTAAAGATGGACAGATTTATTTCAGTGTGAATTTTTATGGAACAAAATCCACATCTTCAGATGCCTGTCTGAAGTGGATTGGGATCCACAATAGCTTACAAAAGCTGAAATAAATTTAATGTGCCATAGTATTTAGCCTTTTTTATTTTTGTTTCCCTTTCTTTACTTTTGCTAACCTTGGCTATCTCCTGATATGAACGCTGGAACATCATGCAAGGTACATATGACAGAAACTCAAATACAGGGGCTCCGACCAGGCCTGTACTGGAAGGGGCTACTTTGTCTACATGGCTGAGCAAGGCATGCTGGCTAGTGGCCAGGCTAGCCACTCGGGGATTACCAGCACATCTCGCCATATTGGCCAGCGCCTGACCACCTGATCAGTTGACCACCAGGAAAAGCCACAGGTAAAGGGCTAGCAGCTGGAGAAGTAGTCCGATAAAGCATTAATAAAAGTGTGGCCCATTATTAGTCCCAAACAATGAGTCTCATCTCTTTATTTTGGGCTGTGTGGACAAAGTATAAGGCTGATACTTCATGTCCATCTCATCGCTGTTCGCGGTCCCGCTGGGGACCGGTACGAAAAAATCTAACCGCACGTCCATTGCGGGATGAGGGGAGTTCATCCCAACCACGCCCCCTGAACTGCAATCTAAGCGGGATGAGAGATTCCCCTCCCTGGCCTCAGGAATCTCATTTCACTTCTCGTTCTAATATAAGTCTCATCACGCAATGTGCCATTCACCAGTACATTCCCTATGGAGTTAGCAACACAATGCAGAGAGATTAAAAGACAAATGCCTCAAACTTAGCTCCGTAACACATTGAAGGCAAGGCTTCGGAGAATCAAAACATTGAAAAACAGAAGGTCGGGCCAAAAAAAAAAGCAGAACAAAGGCATGGAATTTCACATTTCATCATGGAAAGAGGAGGTGTGGAAACAGTCATGCCGGTATCAGCAATCACACACGTGCGTACATGGGAACAGGGACAGAACTGCAAGAAGATCACATGGCTGCGACCAACATCAACACACAACAAACTTCCTCCTGGGACAAGAGTGGACATGAAGTAACTGTCTAAGTTTAGGGGAACAATTGCTAGTGCTGGTGCAGACTATGGTGTGCAGACTGCATGCTTAAGAATAAACTTAGGTTTAGGTTTGGTTTGACCAGGATATCAGCAAATGGCATTGCTGCTGTTAGGAAAGAAATGGCCATTGTATGTAGATAGGAAAAGCCTTGGAACAAAGAGTTTCCACATACCGTTGTGCAATAACCAACCTAAACTCGCCTGTTGGTCTCCAGGTATTGTTAAGAACGTGAAAAGACTTGAAGGTCCCTCAATATTTCAGGCTCGAAAGGGCTAAAAAAATAGTGGAATCCAAACATTACACTGTACTTCATGTGCTGGACTTTATCAAATGTCAAGTTTTACACAAACCTTCAGATGTGGAAAGCAGTTCAGAAATGTTTCTATGTGTTCGGTAAGTAGATTGATATTCTTCTGTCCCAGACTTGTTGGCGTGGCTTGTGGAAGAGGACAGATTGTTCAGTTGTATTTGCCAGCAGAAGCTGTCACACAGAAGGAGTGTCTGCTCTAATAGCTGCTTTTACTGCAGCAGTGACAGTGAAATTCACTTTTGAAGTGCTGAGTTCATTTTCTGACTTCATTTCTGTACCCAATAGTGCAGGAGACTGCAACAAAACTCATTTCTTCCACATTTCCTTTTCGTTTAAACATCAGAAAACCTCCTGCCTGCTCATGCTCTTGCTCTGCCAAGCTCTCGATAGTTTTAGTGCATTGTTTCGTCTACCAACTGGGAAGGAGAAGATTTTAAGGGTAGAAGACCCTCGCCTTTGTTCAACGCCGTGACAACACAAAAAACACTTCTTTTCCTCATGCCACTAGTGTAACATTTCTTCTTCAGCAAAAGACACAATACAGAAATCAATCTTAGTTGTTGCTTTTTAGGATCCTGTATATAAAACAAGTCTATGATGGTTTCTTGTTGTGGCAGTGAAGTTTCTGATTGATCAGCTGATCTATATATATTTCAAGTGTCCAGGGAACAAAGCTCCCAGAATGTTTGCAATCCATTTTCTATGAGGAAGAAAATTGACAGTCTCCCTGTGATTAAAAACTCCCATGGCAGAACTAGGGACTAGACCTGCTTAGAATACCACCCAGAAAGCAGCACGCAATAAAAGCAGTGGCAATAATATACTTTCAGTCAGCACTGGCAACAAGATCCAAAGAAGCATCTGGGCTGAATTTCACATATTGATTTGAACTTAACAGCACATTTCTAAATTGCAAATTGATACTATACAGTGTTTAAGTGAACTGCAATTACATGTTTTATTTCCCCATGTACTGTATGTGTCCTAGATGCAGATACAAGGTGTAAGCTTGAGTAGTGTGAATGATGCTGCCCAGAAGCAAAATGAGAGCCCTGGGAAATAAATGCAAATAATTCCTTAATTTATTTTACTTGTTAATTTATTACAAGTTGTCTCGACATCGAGTCTGGAAAGCAAAAGTCTTTCAAAGAGTATGCTAGAGAATTACCTGGCAAAAATGTTGAATAAAGAGGCCAGCTGATATAAAGGCCAATATTTTAAGAGTCCCAAAAATACCTAGCTCTACACTGGTTCATATATTACAAAGCAAATGATTTGAAATTATGTTAAAAGAAAACTGATAGCAAATGACATTGGATTGTTGCATTCTATAAGCCTAATTTCATAGACAATGGAGTGATGTGGAAGGATAGAAAAAAGAAACAAAAATGATCTCTTGGGAATAACAGCGGGAGATGGTCTTCTTAGTTACTCTGAATGAGTAGGAGTCCTGGTCTGCATAAAATCAGGATGTACTACTTGCTGTTCTTGGGTGTGTATAAAAGTATAAAATATAAAAGGGTCTCCATTGTATCAATAATTTCTTCTAGCAAAAGGTGGTGGGTACAACCTCCATCCCTCAGAAAACATGAGTACCCTCAACTTCTGTCATGTTTTAATCTTTATAAGTCACCTGAAGTTATTTTTTGCCTTTTCCAATTTGTATTATGTTTAGAGATGGGCACGAATTGAAAAAATGATGTTCCGGTTTTTCATTTTTCGTTGTGGGTCCCGTTTCAGTTCGTTTTCATTTTTTGTGATTTTTTTTGAAAAAAATTCATTTCGTTTTTCATTGTTCATTTTTTGTTTTTACCCACTTTTTGCGGTATTTTAAAGCATTTCCATGCAGGGGCGCCCCCCAATGCCCCAGACCAGAGGGAAAACACTAAAAAAAATGATGCTGGCAGAGACACAGTATAGACTAGGTATGCAGGGAGGCTGCAAAGGCAGCAGCAGGCATTGCCCAGGGTGAAAGGCAGCCACAGACTGACTACACTGCGGGGCAGGGAAGGGTACTCACCGAGGGTATGCACGAACACAGGGAGGCTGCAAGAGAAATCTCTTCTTTCTCTCTCCTAAGAGCCAAGCTGCAGCCAGCAGGAACACAGAGACACACACCTGCCTGCCTGGCCTAAAGTAACAAGTCACAGAGACAGCATTCCCACCCTAACTTCTACCGCAGACTGCAAGGAGGACAGGGGCTGCCAGAGCTTTTTATGCCCTCTGTGGCTGCCACACCTACCCAGTCTGCAACCTGGGCATGCTATTGGTTGAAATTGTCCAAGAATTTACATGATCCCATCACATGGCTTGCTCCATTTTGTGGCTGGAATCCATTTTGTGTCATCCTTAGAGGGAAAAGAAAAAATACATTGCGATTGGAGAAAGACAAAAACAAACATTTTAAGGACCCCAACCTCCGGGTAGGTAATAATTTCAAATAATTATCACTGCATTTTTACGGTTGTCCATGGCGTTTTAATACCCAAGAAATCAATATTAGGCATCTGGGAGCCATTTTGGTCAATGTCCCCTAAGCCCTAATTCCCCTTAAAGGAAAAAAATACAGCAATCTGAGAAAAGACATAAATGCACATTTTAAGGACCCCAACCCCCCTGGTAGGTATTATCAGGCAGAATAAATAATTATCGCTGGGTTTTTACGGCTATTCAGGATGGTTTTTAACATTTAAAAACAGCTCACTTCATTGTGCATCACCATTAACGAAAACAAAACGTAACAAACTTAATTTTCGTGGTTCTGTTCGGTTCGTTCCAATTTTATCACAATTTTCGTTATTTGTTTCATTATGTAACAAAATGAATAACGAATAACAGAATGAATTTTTTTTCGTTTCGTGCCCATCTCTAATTATGTTATAAAAGGTAAAGGAGGGAAAGGGGGGGGAATGCAAAACAGACCCCATCTTAAAGTCTTTCATAAAACCAAATATGCAGAAATGTTGGTGATTTTTTTTTTAAAAAAGCTGGCCTAATAAAATTCACGTTGATGCAGAATTTGGATGTTAGACTTTGTCGGAAAGCATGGTTGTCTCTGTCTTCTGAATTGCTTAAAGAATATAGAATCTAGCCATTCAGAGTAGGGTAGAACAGGGTGCTACAGACCTCTGGTGCTTCATCACCAGGAAATGCTAATCCGTATGATTTTATTGTCTGTTTTCTACTTTGCACAACATATTAAACTATATCCAGACATGTGAGTATAGTGTCTGCCTAGTAAATGCTTAATGTCCCCTGAAAATGTTCATTCTAACCCACAGGCCATATATTTGTAGGCCATTTCAGACTGTATATCCACGGGCTTTCTATCCATTGCACTTCTTCTTCTTCAAGTGCCATGTCCTTGTAGAAAGTTGGCGATCAGTAGCCTGAACTGATTTCTAAGGCTATTCTAAACAGAGCAGCTGTGCTCACAGCAGGCCATTGGCTTACGTTCTTAAGACAGAATATTCTATGCCCTGGGTCAAACTTTCCATCTATTTATCCTTGAAGTATAAATTGTAGCAGATGGTATTTCTTATTGCGCATTATGTGTCCAAAATATTGCAATTTTTGTTCTCGTGCCATGAAATAGGACCTGATTAACATCTCCCTAACAAGAGGACACGAGCTTCAAATAGGACAGATATAGGCCAGCCTTCAAGCTAGAAATTGTTTTTGAAATAATGGAAAATTTAAATTCTTTTTTTTTTGTTCTCAGACGGAAGTGTTGTAGTAAGTCAGCCCGAAACAGCCACATTTGAATATCTAATGTGCCTGCAATCTCATCTAGGATTAGATGGGTACATTAGGACTATAAAATCTAGCTCATTTTTCCTTTTTGCCCCTTCCTTTTCCCTGTCTGTTAGACCAAACTTGCTGGGTTTAGTGAAAGATTATGCAGATCCTGTCTTTGGCCACTTTTATGATATTCCTTCAGTAGTCCTACTGCAGATTAAACTTTAAACTTTATGTACATGGAAATTGTAGCCACTGTATCATAACAGGATGAGTGCAAGAAATATCATTCCTGGGGAAAGGGGGGGAGGCTTTTGTTTCTGTGATGTTACTCCCAGCTTCTTCAACATTATGATAATATGAGAACGACTGCATTGGTGTATTCTTGAAAGATCATTAAATAATATATGTTATGCAATTATATTATATTCAATAAACAGCCTTCCGGTACTTATTCCTTAATTTTAGAATTACCTGAAGAAACGGTGGCATTAACTTTTATGTACGCGTCCTTTATAGACTGTTATTAACATTTCTGTTCCATGGTGGATTTAAATGTTTAAAATAATATGGATATTACTTATTAACTGCATTTTCCCTGTAATATATAGTACTGATTACACCAGTGTTACATATTATAAGCTGTGATCCTATTTCCACTATCCTAAATTGAAATGAATGGAGAATTTAATTGACTGGTTATATGTCGAGATGTTAAACTAGTGATGGATATCTTATGAGTGTACTCATCCACAACATTGGCTTCTCATTGTAAACCCTTTTTCTAAGATCATCTGGTTATTAAAGCATCTAACATAGAATTGCTAATGAAGCTGGTTTTAAAAAATAACTTCACTTGAAAGGCATTCTGTTTGATCAAAACATCAATAAGGTCCCTAGATGAATTATAGTTTGATAGATTGCATTATCCATTTTATCAACTTCAAAGTACAAATGGGAGGAGCAGCTATTCTGAATGAACATTTGATGTGTTTGCAAGTATGCTGAATTAAACCTTTCCCCCACCCACATCAACACAGTGAGAGAACTCATTCTTCAGCAACAGTTGCAAAAGGCATTTCAGATTCATTGTAGAATATTAATAGACTCCCAGGAGACGTACATATCTCTGCATGTAACAGACTGCAGCTGCTGAGAAGGTGCGTTTGTTCTTGAATTTCTACCAAATGCATTCAATATGTTGTTGGAATTGGGAGAGATGTCTCTCTGAAAGGATCTGTACATCTGAGTAAACTCAACTAGGAAAATCTGTTCTGATAGCCTGCTACAATTTGCTTGGCTGGCTCTTTGAATTGTACTCAAAAATTGACCAAATGCCAATTGTTATTGCATTCAGAGTTCTTATAAAGATTACAGCTAGGTAATGCATGTGAACTGCTTTGAACATTTGGATGTGATCTACCAGCGTTACATCATAGACAGACAGACAGACAGACAGACAGACAGACGGATAGATGGATAGATGGATAGATGGATGGATTATTTATTTATTTATTTATTTATTTTATTTCATTTCATTTCTGTACCACCCATCTTCCAGCAGGAACTCTGGGCAGTTTGCAACAGATAGATAGATAGATAGATGGGTTGTTTGGTTGTTTGGTTGTTTGGTGGGTGGGTAATAAACAACCACACCTAATTGCTAGAGTCATACATCAGCTGTAATCTAAAAATAAAATTAAGTAATTAAGTAAATAAAAATGCTGTTCTTCTCAAGGTCCCTAGTTAGCAGGAAAAATCTCAAGCCAAGCAGTTTCACAGGAGGAAAAGCTTGATATGGGCGGGGGGGGGGGGCACCCATCTTTTCCTATTCTCAGTTTAGGTCAGGCTGCTATATCAGTATGAAAGTATCTGTAAGTATTTACTATAAGTAATGACACGCCAAAAAGTCATGGACAAGGGTTTTAGAAGGTGGAGAGAACTGCTGTGTATTGTGTCATTTGGAGCGAGGCACCTGCACTGTGACTTTGTGAGCCATCTTTCTGCACAAGTCCTGGCAGGAGCAAAAAAGAGCTCTAAGGGGAAAATAATTCTTGTGATTAGAGATGGGCACGATTCAGAAAAAAAAGTTTCGTTTTCGTTTTCGGCTAGGGTCCGTTTCGTTTCGTTTCCGTTTTCGTGAGCTAATTTCAAAATTTTTTGTTTTCGTTTCGTTACGTAACGAAAACGAAAAAACGAAAACGAAAACGAAAAAATTTTCGTTTCTCCCCATTTAACTCCATTGAGTGCTTTTCCAGTAACGAAAAACGAAAACTGGCTCAAAATTAGTCGTTTCGTTTCCGTTTTCGGTCCATTTTTGAACCATTTTTCGTTTTCGTTTCGTTACGTAACGAAAATGAAAAAACGAAAACGAAAATTGCGCTAAGTCGTGCCCATCTCTACTTGTGATGTGCCGATTAGCCTTCCATAATCAGAGCAGCAATGTAGGGTCCAGTAAGGTGTTACATTTGCTTTAGTAAGACTGTGTAGATGTGAGTGCGGGTGCAAAGGATGAAAAGCACTTTGGTTGCCTCTCAGATCAATGAAAAATATGGCATTTGTAACATGTCATCAGATTGCCTGATCAGCTGGGCTTTACCTAGATTCTGGACTTACCTGGATTTTTTTTTTCATGAGGACATGACAGCTTTCAACAATCAGTCAGCCTTATATCAACAGTCAGCCCGGGAGCACTTCTAGACCCTGCCAACCCTCTGCTGCCCTGCCTCTGTGACATCTGTGTAGATTATAAACCTCTCTTTGTCTCTTCCCTGCAGGCATGGATAGGAACAGCAACTTTTGTGATGTCAAACATGGCAAGGGATTTCCTGCAATGTTTAATAGTCGTTGCATTTTAAAAGCTTGGCAAACTTGCCCAAAAGGAGGCCTTTAAAGCTGATGTACCTTTATTTCAATGGAGCATATCTTCAATTCTGGCAAATCTTCTGAATTCGAAGGACACACTAACAACAGCTTCAGTGTTGATAGCTCGACAGTGAATTCCATTCCAGTGAAGAGAAAGAAGGCTCTATGTCATAGCAAAAGAACTGTTCTCTATGGGCTGATTTATCATATAGGCTCACTGTGATGTCCAGACAATGAATTGCATGAGTGAGCATGTCATTATAAAAGGCACACCAATGACAGAACATTTCATTCATCACGCATTATGTCAGACATATGTCTTTTGAACAGAGTCACATTTAACTGGGAATCACTAGGGATCGAGCCTATACAATGTTCCATTTGCCATATGCAACTTTCTTTTATTCAGCGTCAAGATTAGAAGGCCTTCTGTGGAATACAGGCATTGTGATGCTGTTCTACTAGCATTTCCTTACTAGGAACTGAGGAACTCTAGCATAGAAACAATCCAAATTGTGAATTCTCCATGTGTTGCTGAATTTCATTTTTACAGAATGTTTAACTAAAACAGTGTGATTCACACTTCCCAGACCCTAATGAGGATCGAAACAGTTATCTTTTAGACTGTACATTTCTCCAAATTTGCAATGCTATTCTCAGCTCATAATTTTCAGCTTCAGTTGGTTGGGAGTTCAATTCTCCACTGTGCCTCCCTGATTATGTACAGGGTCCCTTCCGGCAATGCAAATAATATTATTTTCAATGAGCCTTGTGGTGCAGTGGTTAAATGCCTGTACTGCAGGTAATACTGTTCTCATGACCTGGCGTTCACTCCTCGTTAGCCTGCTTATGGTTGACTCAGCCTTCCATCCTTCTGAGGTCAGTAAATTGAGTACCCAGCTTGTGGGGGCGGGGGAATGTGTAGCCTGCATAATTAAATTGTAAACTGCCCAGAGAGTGCTTGAAGTGGTATGGGGCAGTATATAGGCAGAACACTTTGCTTTGCTTTTAGAAAAAAACAACCCACATGTGATGTAACTTCTTTTAGCCACACACACACAAAAGGAAACCATACAAATACTTATACAGTGGACCCTTGTATAACAAACAGCTTGTATAACATAAAATGTGTACAACATAAAAATTCCAGAGATAGGGGAAATTTGCTTAACATAATCCCCTATGGGGTGAATCTGTACAACATAAAAATGGGATCACTCTGTTTTCAATGCATTCCTATGGGAATTTGTATAAAGGAACATTTGCTTAACATAATTTCATTTGGAACAAATTAATTCCTTTATACAAGGTACCACTGTACTACAGTTTGTATGTTCCACTTTTAACAGTAACTGCTGGCTTTATTTTAGTTTTTAATAGCTACTAATTCTAATCATAGCATCATTGTTTCTCTTTTGTATTTTTAATGTACTGTGTGCTACAAGAGAACTCTAGTTATTGATGCCCTAAAAGTGCTATCAACTAAATTGATTTGCATTAGGAAATGTGTGAGGTTAGGGGAAGATGAACAACCCTTGTCCCACACTGAATCTGATTCAAATAATTGTGCCATACATTCTCTGTAGACATGGGCACGGAGCGGCGAAATTTTCGTTTCTGTTACCGTTTGTTGTTTCCGTTACGTAATGAAACGACAAACGAAAATTGTGCTGAAAATGCAACAAAATGAACAGAACCACGGAAATTGTGGTCGTTACATTTTGTTTCCATTAATGGCGACGCACAGTGAAATGAGCTGTTTTAAATGTTAAAAAACACCCTGGACATCCATAAAAACGCAGCAATAATTATTTATATTTTCTGATAATACCTACCAGGGGGGTAGGTGTCCTTAAAACGTTTGTTTTTGTCTTCTCCCATCGCGATGTATTTTTCTTTTCCCTTTAAAATGGATGTCGCCACCAGCCACAAAATGGAGGCAAGCCATGTGATGTGGGATCATGTTCAACCAATAGCATGCCCAGGTTGCAGACTGGGCAGGCAGGTCTGGCAGCCACAGAGGGCATAAAAAGCTCTGGCAGCCCCCGTCCTCCTTGCAGTCTCTGGTGGGAGTTAGGGTGGCATTGCTGTCTCTGCTGCGACTCTAGCTTCAGTCCTGCAGCCTCCCTTTGTGCGTGTGTGCTGCGTACCTCTTGGTGAGTACCCTCCCTTGCCCCGCAGTACAGTCACTCTGCGGCTGCCTTGCACCATAGGCAATGCCCGCAGCTGCCTTTGCAGCCTCTCTGCGTACCTAGTCTATACTGTGTCTCTGCCAGCATCCTTTCTTTAGTGTTCTCCCTCTGGTCTGGGGCGTTGCAGGATGGCTGTGCACGGAAATGCTTTAAAAATGTGCAAAAAGCGGGTAGAAACGACAAACAAAAAACGAAAAACGGTAGCAAAATTTTTCAAAAATTTCACGACAAACGGAAATGAACCGAAACAGACCTCTCAACGACAAACGAAAAACTGAAACACCATTTTTCTGTTTCGTGCCCATCTCTAATTCTCTGACTTTTATGTAAAGACATATTTGTCAGAAGGGCCAATCACTGGTCTCCTGTATGATATGGACCTGACTGGCTCTGAGTGAGGCAATCTTGAATCTATGTAAATTATTCTCAAGCCTTTAGCTTCATTTGGTGGCTGTGATCTTCTAAAACACTTAGTTTATAAAGCTGAAAAGTTGTTTCCCTCTTCATAATACTCCCATGATCATGGAAGTCACCAGATGGTGCTGTTATGACACACTGTTGAACCTTTTATGTGTGGTAATCGATAAACAATAGTTTGTCTATAATGGTGATATATTTCCATAATTTCCCTGAAGTACCGCAGAAACAGCAAGAGAGTTTTTTCTCAACATGATTCTCTAAAGTCTGATTAAAACCCAGTTTTCTAACAAACAAAAAAAATCTTTAAGGGCCCCAGAAGCAAAATAGAAATATAATACAGGATTTTGCTGGAAAAGATACACAGGTGTTCTTTTCAGAAAGTGCTTGGTTTAAATGAACTCTCAGCTGTATTGTTAGCATGCCAGCATGGTAACAGGCCAAACACAGATCCTGCTGGCTTAATAATACATGTTTAGGTGGGGCAACCGTGGTTAAATGAGATTTTCTTACACATTATAAACCAGTTAAATTATGAACAGCTGCACTGGGAAAGATGGACTATACTGTGTGACTGGATGTCTCCATCCCTACATAGATATCTGCACACTGAGGAGTTAACCATATGTTTGCCTTAGATATTTCCTGATTTCAACATCATATTTTATTTTCCCTATCACATTCCAGATTTCCTCAGAATTTAGGGAAGTTGCTGTTTTGAATTATACCTCCCAGAAATTCATACCCATGTGTTACTGGGTTGTGTGTGTGTTTGGGGGGGGGTTGATTTTAGAAGTGATAGTCTGAAAAGTTGCCTTAAGAAGCTCTATACAACCTGTGCCTTTAAAAAAATCAGATCAGAAGATTTCTACCTGTGTGGTTTTTTGGGTTGTTTTTTTTTTTTTAGCCTGAAGAAGAATTTAGAACCTTACTTTTTATTTATTTTGTTTTCTGTGCTCAGTGTGTGAAATGATTTAATATTTAGGTTGCCTGTTCTAATGTGTCACATACTCTGCATAATAGGCAGTTTGTCCCAGATGCATCTGGTGGGGCCACTGTGAGATACAGGAAGATGGACTAGATGGGCCTTTGGCCTGATCCAGCATGACTCTTCTTATGTTCTTATGTTCTTATGTCTCTGACCTTACTGCAGAGATCTGCCAGTAATGCTGCCATGGATGAAGGTTTCCCATATCAGTAAAATACAGGATATACCCTTGATGCTTCCCATACAGCTGTGTCACTCTGTTTTACTCTCCAAGTTTCATCATCTGCTGAGTTGCAGTAGAACTCTTCCTGTACACATGTCTGGAAGTTGAGTCATGACAACTGAGCTTCTTTCCTTCTGAGATCAAACTGTTTGGCTAATGATCCAAGCAGCTTCATCAATCGAAGCTGCTTGAATGTGTGGTGAAACATTTTGATCTCACAAGAAAGGAAGTTCAGTTGCCATGACTTAACTTCCAGACAACCTCACCTGGATGACTGAGAATCTTCACAGACATCTTCCCGTATGCATGTATGAAGAAAAGCTGATGAAGAAAAAAGGTGATGAATCTCCTATGACTGTCTTCAGTAGAAATCTGAATTTAAAATCTTCCATAAGGCAGGCAAAACTATAGTGTTGCTCACCATGCTCACACAAAACAGTAAACTAGAATTTCTGAGGATTCTCATTCATAAGCATGCAATCTCACTGTTCCTGTATGGCTACTAACCTGAAACTTTTATTGCACCAAAAATGTAACTCTACATCTGAACTGAGAGCAGATTATATGCAAAAAATGTAGTACCATTTGTTGAGAAGATGATGCTGTTTGAATAGCAAGTATGATTCATAGGGTAAAGAAAAAAACCTTGTCAAGATAAATCCAAACATGTGCAGAAAAAAATTGTATCAAAAGATGCTACAGATAACTAAATAAGTGTAATATATGTGTTTTCAGAACAATATGTTATGAAACATAGGCCTGCATGAAAAAAGGGAACTCTCTATTTCAAGTTCTCTTCTTCAAAGAAACTTAGTCTGAGTCCTTGGTTTGTATCTTCTTTCTTTGTTCCTGGACTGTGTCACTGGCAATCAAGCATTAGCAAGTATCAAGAAATAAAGCGCCATGACATGAAGATATACAAGATGGGTTAAGACATCTCCGTCTTACAGCGCTCAGTTCAGGGTTGATTCTCCCCCCCTTCCCCCCCTTGTGATGCATAATTCCACCCTGAGCGAGAACATTATATATATTTTTAAAAAATCAAGCTGTTTTATATTATGTTGTCACATTTATATAAAGAAAGCATTATTGCAAAATGCTTTCTCAGAAAAGTGATTTTTACTTCATGGTTTCTTTTGCCTATTCTTTAATGTATGTGCATACACCAAAATTCATGTTGAATGTATTTGCTTTTATAGCTCTGAGGCCTCCCGGAAGGGGCGGGGGGCGATGGGGAGCAATCAGATCACTCCCCTCCGCCCCCTGTGCGGCTCTGAAGCCACCCAGAAGGGGCGGGGGCGGCAGGGAGCAATCGGATCGCTCTCCGCCCCCCAGGTACTGCAATCCCGCGATGTAGTGGGACCGCAGTACCTGAACCGTGAAATGGTGGAGGGTGACTGTATCTGCTTAGAGGAAGTTTCAATTAAGGGCACACTAGAAAACCTGAAAATGAAACAGCTTGTTGTATTCAATAAACATTGTTTTTTGATTAACATTACAGCTCGACTAGGACTCAGTTATTTCAACTGGGTAACCCTGAATGGTGGCAGCGAGAGTAAAAAGAAGGTGTGTACAGCTCTGAGGCCTCCCGGAAGGGGCGGGGTGTGGCGGGGAGCAATCAGATCACTCCCTTCCACCCCCGTGCGGCTCTGAAGCCACCCAGAAGGGGCGGGGGCGGCAGGGAGCAATCGGATCGCTCCCCGCTGCCCCCCCAGGTACTGCGATCCCGCGATGTAGTGGGACCGAAGTACCTGAACCGCAAAATGGCAGGGGGTGACTGTATCTGCTTAGAGGAAATTTCAATTAAGAGCACACTAGAAAACCTGAAAATGAAACAGCTTGTTGTATTCAATAAACATTATTTTTTAAAATTAACATTACAGCTCGACTGGGACTCGGTTATTTCAACTGGGTAACCCTGAATGGTGGCAGCGAGAGTAAAAAGAATGTGTGTACAGGTCAATGGTCTATGAAACAACTGAGGGCTCTGTATGGGTAACACTGTGATTCCAGAGAATCATTTGTTGGTCATTTTCTCTTATTGTCCTTGGCTCTTGCTTGCCTTCTCTCACCAGAAGTAGATGGGAAGCAGAAACCACTCAGAAACTACAGGGCAATGCAGAGCTCTACATTGCCCTCCCACTCCTGGAATAAAGAGATGGACCCAAATGATGGGGTTAACTAGGGCCACACTTTATTAATTCGTACTTTCAACCTTCTCATCCTGCAGAGGGGCCTGAATGTTGTGTGGATCCCTAAGGCAGGTACCAGGGATATCTCTTACTCTCTTCAATGTCCCCCAAATGGGAGAGTCCCAAGACCTTCCTCAGAGCTGACCCTTGGACACTTCATACCCATCTAGCTAAGCTAGGAAATCCTCCCCATCATCCAACATCCAGTCCTTGTAATTGCCAAGATGCTGGGTGCAATAACATTTTTGTGCCTCTTGGGAACTCACTGATACACACTTCCCATTCTGCACTACCTGCCAGTGTGACCTATCAAAACACGGCACCACTTACAGACAAGCAATGTTCCATAGGTTAAGCAGTATGGGATAGGA
>JAHTLZ010003518.1:13203801-13214652 GCA_023846285.1 Phrynocephalus versicolor
GGGACAAAGAATCCCTGCAGCCAAAACATTATTCATCAGCTCTGACAGAGATAACATATTTGTGATTTTGGATTACAAATTCCATTCTCTAGGCATTGGGAACTGCGGTGCAAAAATGCAAATAGACTTAATAGTTTCGTTAGGATTGGGTCAATGGGCTTATCTTGTGCAAATAAACCAGTAATATAAACCAACTACAAATCCTGTTTTTGGGGTGCAGCTTATTAGTAGATGAGCAAATCCAGAGGTATTTTGTTAGAATTCTGCATTTTTATTGTACCTGAGTTGTATTGCATGAAGTCATAAGGAAGAGACCTGAGGCACATTCACTGACTAACAAGTTTTGTCATAACCTTTTAGGGACTGTTGTCCTATTGCTTTTTGTCATTTCTGGGGGTGGATGTGGTAGGTTTTTGTTGTTGTTCCATTTCTTCTCTTATAAACTAACATTTGCTGTGAACTAACTAGAAGTCATCTATGCCTAGAATAATTTCAGACTAATAATAATGCATGGATCAAAAATGGAAGGGCTAGAAAGAGCAATAAAGGAGTATATATTTCCCATCTTCCCTCTAATAGCAGTGATAGTTAAGTACATGTGGAAGAGAGAGTTTATGCCAGGGGTCCTCAACCTAAGGCCCCGGGGCCGGATGCGCCCCCCCCAAGGTCCTGAATCCGGCCCCTGGGACCAACTGCAACCCCCCACCTACCCCCTGTTTTGTGAGCAAGTCAGCCTCTGCAGCGGCTTTTGGACTGTGATCCGGCCCCCAGTGGTGTCTGGGTGGTGGTGGCCCGCTGGTTGAAAACTTTGAGGACCCCTGGACTTTATGCAGAGCAATTTTTGCCCTGAAAGAGCCAGACAGGGCTATATAGCTCTTTTCAACTCTTCTGGTATGGCAGTCGGGGCTTGGGATGCAAGGTGCTCTCTGGATGGTGGGCATATAAGACAGCACTTGCAGATATTGCTTAGCAGTATTAGCACAGCCCTTGAAGTCAACCACTTAAATCGAGTCTGCACATACAGCAGAAAAAAAAACAGGAAAAATTCTGACTACCCTATCCCCTAAACTTTCCCCATACTGGTGAGTTTATATTCCCAAAACATGACATCTCTAAGGTCTTATGGCCATTCACCATGCTTTATGCACAAGCATGGTCATCCGTAGGGAATGATTCTCATTAGTGGGAAGGACATCAAGATCAATGCACAATGTGACATGCTTGTGGCGTCACCGTTCGAATTGCTGCTTTCACATCTAGTAATGGCATGATGGGAGCAGCAGTGGTGTCTCTGCATTTGGGAAATATTTGTGTGAATGGGTTTTCAGTTTTTATTGTTGTTTTAATTATTTATTGTTGTTTGATGTTTTTAACTGTTTTAATTCCTTGATTGGAAACCACCCAGAGACCTTTGGGTAGTGGGCGGCATATAAGTTGTAAAAATAAAATAAAATAAATAAACTAAACATCCTGCCCTTCCTACTTGATCAGATGCCCAAATCTTAAGAGTTTTTTTCCATACAAAAGCAGTCGTAAGGACTGAATTGGATTAGAACAGCGTTGGTGGGGTTATATAATTCTTCTTCAGCCCTGTCAAACTCTTCTTCGCTTCCTCCGCCGCTGCAGTTAGCTCTGATGTTGACAAATGCAGAGAGAGCCTTAATTTTTCTTCCACAGAGCAAATGTCATCTAAGGATGAGGTTTTGAATGGTAGAAGGCACTGTTATACAGAATATTCACAAAACTCTAATTGATTTAAGATGTCTTGACAAGACATCTTCTCAAGTTAATTAACAACTTAATGAAGAGTTTTCAAGCCTCGGGAGATTGTTTGCTTCTAGGTGAGAGGTAGACAAAGAGTGGTGTTTTTTTTGTTTTTGTTTTTTTACTTGTCAAAGTCTCTGTAACGTGGGTAGAACAACTCTGTTTAAAACTCGTGATGTTTTGTTTTAGGAAGTAGAGCACACACATGGGAGGCTGGCATGACTGACTGATATTAGAAAAGACACAAACAACCATTGTGTCATTAAATGTATATATTAGAGCAAGAACCACCATCGTTTTGTATAATAGGCAAAATTTGTTAAATTTACATCAAAATGTCATTTTCCTGTCAAGAATGCCACAAAAAGCATCTCCCAGCATGAGAGAATAAATTCTTCAGTTCACTGGCCTTACACAAAAGCATGAGACAGGCTAGAAGTTTAAACGTCTAGTGAATGGATTCAAAGATCAATACACCTTTGTCCATTGCCATCAATTCAGTTAGAGGATCCATAGCGCTGTTTTCTAAATGAGATTCAAAATGCCAGGAGATTTGTCTAGTGCTTTGTGCTTTATTGGAGTACAACACAAATTTCCATTTGGGAACACAGGAGGAAGTGAAATCCATTGTCCCTAATGAGCACCTTATTAAATTCATGTGTGCACAGACTTAGAGGAAAAAAGGGACTGATTTGAACGTTGGGTAGAATTTTTCCAAGAAGCTATAGTACTTCAGCACTCCTGAAATGGAAAAACAGGAGAGAAATCCATTGGGGACCTAACAGCTTCCAGTGGGTAAAACATGCGTGGGTGTGCATACATTCTGAGAGGTGCTGCCTGCAGTTGACACTGTCTGATTATGTTTCTTTGTTTTATGCGGAAATATTTATAGCAACACATTTTCTTTGATCCCTGAAGTGAAATTCAAAAGTGTCAGCTCTACTGTTCACATTTTTCTTTCAAATTGCTATCAGGAAATCTTTCAGTGAAATGTTACTTTTCTCGAGCCTGCTTTGATTGCTGCTTTAATTACAAGGAGGTGGACAAGACATGTAAATCTGAGTAAGTTATGATAAAATTGCTGCCACAAGCAATGTTCCTTATCTGGCAATGCTGAGATATCACAGCAAAACAAAATGGTTCAGTGGCATCTTAATTATTTTCCCCTTGACAGCTAAGTCATTACATGACATTTATTGTGGCAAGGTGCATAGATTAACATTTCACTTAATATATTTTTTATTATGTGGCTTTTTTGACACATACATGACGAATCATTTCCAGAGATACATGTCATTGATGTTCCTTTGCTATCTTGTTCTTTTTCATAACTTCACCCTTACATAACCTGATTTTAAAGCTTATTTTCTCTCTCCTTTCCCATCTACTAATATAATTCTGAGGCAGGCTACGATAACAATTACATGTGTATAGAGAGATAAATGTTGACATTTGGTTGCAGCTAATTTTTGATATCGACAGTATGCTAAGAAACACTGAAGCTGTGGATGCCTAAATGTTCATCAGAAGCTTAAAGAGATTTTTTATCCCTTTACTTATCTCTCCCAGCTTCAATTTCCTGTCAGTGTTAGTCACTTGTGCTCATTCATTCAAAAGAGAGAGAGAGAGAGAGGCGATTGCCCCTGGTGACTTGGACAGCCATTTAAACAAACCAAACATGCATAAACAAATCAGCAGCAAACCTCTTATGAAATTAGCATCTGACTAACTCCAATTAAGCTCCAATTTTGAGCACTGTGTAAAGGACCACAGGGATTGCTCTGATCTTGCTTTACCTTTTAAAAAAAAACTTTTGAGGATACCTAGAAAAGCTGCCTCGGCACCAGTGAGGTTATTACATGGCCTTATGACCTTAGACCTAGGTCAGGTTGGACTATAGCTGAGAATAGCATCTACTTGCAACACAACCCCCAATAATTACTTAATTTGGAATTCATTTGGCTTTGATTGGCTTTTTGCTGCTTGGTGAGTTAACCAAAATTTGCTAGAGCTTTAGGATGGGGATGGTGAAGTTTCTGTGTGGGCTTCCCGCCCTCCCCGCCCGTCCCCAGCCAAAATGGAAGCTTGGTTTCCAAAACTGGCAGTATGGGGATAGGGCACATTCAGGGATGTCCTCCTCTCCCGGAGAGTGACTGGAAAATTCCAACCACATGGTTCAATGGGCTGAAGCATTTAAACACATAAACCCACCCAAACTAGTTAAAGTCAGCTTTGAGTTCCCCTCAAAAATCATGCCTGCTAGACATCTGCCATGTCAGTTTGGGGGGCATTCATTTATAATTTTTCAGCACTATGTGTGAGCAAGTAAATTTATTCATTAAACCTTGCACTGATTTTTTTGATCATTTATTTATTTATTTATTTATTTATTTATTTATTTATTGAGCATTTTTTTACCTCACCTTTCTCCTTGGAGAACAGGAAATTGAGGGGTATCTTGCACCAATAAGAACCAACTTTAAAGCTAAAAGAGAATGTGAGTAGTTCAAGAAAAGAGTAAAAATTCCATTATGAGGGATGATGCTAACATTGAAAACACTGGTGTATTTATGAAGTCAGTCAATGCAACCATGTATGGTGGACCATCTAAATCAGGGGTGCCCAAACTTTTTGTAAGGAGGGCCAGATTTGGTGGCTGAGAATGTGTCAGGGGCCGGTTGCTCCCCAAGCCTGCCACCCCACTGCAAGCCCCACACACTTTCTTTAAAAAAAACATGGGGTGAAGGAGGGGGAGGGAGGGGCAGGCCAGCCAGCCGCGGGCCACTCAGAATGGCCTGATGGGCCAGATTTGGCCCCCGGGCCAGCCTTTGATCTAAATGTTATGAGGGATGGAAACTAACATTGAAAAAATAGATATAACAAAGTTATAACTTATAAGTGGTTATAAACACAAAGTCTGTGTAATCATGTATATTGTTCATATAAAGACACATTGTTCATATAAAGACGCATAATAGGTAGTCCATCATTCAGGGAAAGCTTGCCTGAAGAGAAAGGTCTTTGCCTGTTTCCGGAAAGACAGCAGAGATGGGTCCTGGCCTCCAGTGGGAGGGAGTTCCAGAGTCTGGGCGCAATGAGTGAGAAGGCCCTTTCATGTGTTCCCAGGAGATGTACCTGTGAGGGTTGCAGGATGGATAGAAAGGCCTCTCCTGATTACCTTAGTACCTGAGCTGGTTCGTACTGTGAGATTCGATCTTTGAGGTAGCTAGGACCCAGGTTGCACAGTGCTTTATAGGTTAAGATCACTGCTTTGAATTATGCCTGATAGCTGATTGGCAGCCGGTAGAACTGCTTTAGTAGGGGTGTGATGTGATCTCTGTAAACTGCCCCAGTCAGCAATCTTGCTGCTGCATTTTGGACTGGTTGAAGGTTTTTTTGAGACTTTTCATTGGTAGTCCCATATAGAGCATGTTACAGCTGTCTAGTTGGGACGTTACTAGGGCATGTGTTACCATGGCCAGAGATGGCTTCTCAAGAAATGAGTGTAACTGGTGTACTAGCCTTAATTGTGAAAATACGCTCCTGGCCACCGCTGTGACCTGGGAATCTAGGTTCAAGGAAGAGTCCAGGAGCACCCCTTAGCTGCGTACCTGTTTTTTCAATTGGAAGGTGATCCCATCCAGTACAGGTCGCATCCCTATCCCCTTTTCTCTATTTTAATTGACCAGAAGCACCTCTGTCTTGTCTGGGTTTAGTTTCAATTTATTCATCCTTATCCAGTTCATTACAGCAGCTAAACACTCATATAGAGTCAAAATAGCAGCTCCCTCTGGAGGTGACAAGAGGAAGAGGACGGGGTCACTGGCATACTGGTGGCACTTAACCCCAAAACTCTTGATAATCTTGTCTAGTGGTTTCATATAAATGTTAAATAACATAGGAGCAAAACAGAACCCTGAGGGACTCCATAGGTCAGCGGCCATGGTGCTGAACATGAACTACCTAACATCAATTTCCACGTTCCCTCCTGCAGGAAGGACTGGCCCCCTTTAATGCAGTTCCCCCAATTCCCCTTTCAGAGAGACGAGTCCAGAGGATGCTGTGGTCTATAGTGTCAAAGCACACTTCCTAAGCTTCTTTGTGAAGAGTTATTTTGGTGTGCCAGTACTGGTTACCTACAGGGCAGAAAGGAGATAAGAATCCAAGCAGGTGGTACAGTCAGAGCACCGTATTATACAAGTCTCTCTCTTTCTTTCCTTATCCTTAGTGGGATGGGGGCTTCCATTTTTCCCTTCCTCTGTGTGGGGGCTTTAAATACTCACACATTTCCCCATCTGTGGAATTGAATGAGAGGAAAGTAAGCTGCAATAGCAGTGGTGTAGTTCTCTCTTATTCTGGGGCAGTTTGGAGGAATGAGTGTTTCTTAATTCTGCAGTTCCAAAGTCTCTCCCAGCACACCCTTCATTTTGTCCTTTTTGACAAAGGAGCTCTGACCTTCCTGCCGCTAGACAAATGAGGAACACGCATGCAATTTTGCACTCAGAACACTCAGCTCTGCTGGTATGGATAAACAGTGAGCCAGATTTGTTTTTGGAAGCTAGTTCTGGGAAAGCCAAGAGTTCATTGAAGGTTGTGCATCCTTCATGAAGTGACAGGAAGCTCACAGGAAGCCCAGTGCATTAACCCGGGCATTTTAATTTCTGTTTTACCCAGAGAAAGACAGCTGTATCCCTACTTGCAATAGAATGTGACATCTTGCATTCATTTGCCACGTTTCATCTAGCAGTAAGCACACCACTTCTTTCATGCAGTTATATTGGCAGCAGTCACTTCGTTCTTTAGAGCTAGAAATCATGGCTGGTGTCAGCTGAGGATGAAGTCCCACATTATAAGAGTAGGCAGTACAGGTACAGAATGTCTTCTTTGCTGTCAATGGATCTGACAGTGCACCACCATTCTTTCTTCTGTTATCTCGTTCACCTCCCTCGCTTTCCTAACTTCCATTTCTTTTCTTGTTCTTCACATACTGGACTCCCTGCCTTTAGGACTTGGTGCTGTAATGCTGTACATATAATAAATCATCCTTTGGTGCTTTTGAAAATGGAACAGGGTCTCCAGGCAGGCCAGAATGTTGCAGCTTACTTCCTGATTTGTTGTGAGGAGAAAGGAATGGAAGCAGTCAAACGTGTATCGGTTGTTTTGCCTTCTTTTTAGCTCCCCAAAAATCTTCAATGTTAGAAAATGCATATTTCAGACAGCATGCTCTCTTTCATGAATCCTCTTGTGTGTCCAGATCAGAAGCAAAATTGCAAGGTTAAAAACATCGGCTCAAATGCAATTGCTGTTTTCCACTGATTTGTTGACTGCCCTTGGAACGGGGATCCAAAATGTAAATATAAATTTTACTATTCAGCAAGTCTACCATGGTTAGGACTACCAGTTGGATTCAGGTGGTGGTCCAGATATGAGTAGTATCTAGAGATGGGCACGGAATAAATTTTTATCATTTTGTTTTTCATTTTTCATTTCATTACAGAATGAAATGAAAAACAAAGTGCCCCCCTTTTAAAAAATGAAATGAAATGAAACAGAAATTTTTGTTTTGTTCCATTTTGTTTTTGTTTCTTATTTATTTTGACATGTGCTGATCTTGGCACTTGTCAAAATAAATAATAAAAATAAGCACTGATCAGCAAGCTCCGCGGGCCAGCTGGTCAACATCAGGTTTAAAAAAGTGCTCACTGGCCCACAAACCAGCTGGTCGGTGTGATTTTTTTTATTTTGTTTTTTTAAAAGTGCCAACAGGCCCATGGGCCAGCTGGTCAGCACAAGATTTTTTTAAGTGCTGATCGGCCCACGGGCCAGCTGGTCAGCACGAGGTTTAAACAAAAAAGCCATGCCAACCAGTAACTGGAAATTAACAGGATTTTTGCCAGTGATTAAATTAGTCTGATTTTTGTATAGAGCTTGACTTTTTAACTCCAGGTTCCATCTGATTGTCAATTACTTTGTAATGAGATGGAAGCAATGTCTCAATAAGTAATGATATCAGTATCATATTATACAAGTCTGTTTCTTTCCTTATCCTTAGTTCCAAATGAAACGAAAAAACAAAAACAAAATGAAAAATGAAATGAAACACCATTTTGGAGTTTCGTGCCCATCTCTAGTAGCATCCCCAGTTTTATATACTGTTTCCCCTTATTGGGGATTAGGGATCTGCCCTCTTTGAAGGAGGGAGGTAAGATGAATAAGAATATACCGAGACACCTGAATCTGTAGCCTTATGAATGAAGTTAGATACCTTCCTAAATATAAATGTCAGGGCTGTGTTTCCACTGACTGATAATGGGTCTCAGTCATTTTAATGCTTGCATTAGATCCTTTCTCTGATAATGGCTAAAAAATTACCATGGTCTATAGTAGGCCCATTGAATTTAAAGGGATTTGGTGAATCAACTCTAACTTCTATTAATCCAAATAGGCCTACACTGAGATTTACTATGTTAAAGTAAATCATAGTTAGAGTAGGCCTATTTGAATTGGAGCTTGCAGAGGAGTTGACTAAATCACAATTGATCCTCCTGTGCACTGACACTAATGTGATTTATTACACGAAGCTACAGGATTTCGGCCAATGGTTCTGATATAGCCAGTTACTGGTACACAGGATGTCACGCCGAGCACCAGGGCCTGATGATGAATTAACCACCCTGTTCTACCACCAGAATGTATTGCTTAGGAGAAGCCGCTGTATGAACATCACACCATTTTATCTGTCTCCTCTCTGAAGATGCTGTTCTGGTTTACCTGTGAGATCTGTGTCTAAAAGCTGATTCAAAAGCTCATCTATTAAAAAGGGTATATCATAAAAGGGGAAAAAACATAATTTTCCAAACTGGGTTCCAAGACTGTGGGATGGTTTGCCAGTGCACTTCTCTTCTAGATTTTAAGGAGCAATCTGAGGCACATGTTCAACTGGCATTGGAAGATATATGTTGATGTTTGGGAAACTAGATATCAGCAGTTGTATTTGCCATTGTGCCTTGTAGGAGAACCACTGACCATTGTGATCTTAGGTATATTATACATTCCCCGAATCTTCCCACAAGAGGGGAATGGTAAATCACTTTTGTGCCTAGGAAACCCTAATAAAGGTTGCCATAAGACTGGACAGCATTAATTAATGGATTATTTTAAGCACCCACTGTTTAAATAGGTTTCCTGCTTGATTAATATCATAATTTGCATTTGTATGTTTTAATAATTTAATTTTTGAATGTTCTGTTGTCAAATATAAACAGACATACCAAATCACTGTAGTAATGAGGTCCCTAGTTTAACAAGAGATACTGATCTCTCATTACTTATTGAGACATTGCTTCCATCTCATTACAGAGTAATTGACAATCAGGTGGAACCTGGAGTTAAAAAGTCAAGCTCTATAGAAAAATCAGACTAATTTAATCATTGGCAAAAATCCTGTTAATTTCCAGTTGCCCGTGTAAAACAATTGGTGTAAATCTCAATGGCACATTGCTTCAGTTTAAGAAGTTGCACCAGTATTTGCCCCTGCATTGCACAACCTGGTGTGCAATAGGAAATGCCTCTGCTGAGGTCTCAGCTTGTGTCAGTTCGACTGAGAAAGGAGACGAAAGGAATGAAGCAAGACTCCTTGGAAATTGACTAAAATCCCAATCTTAACTTTTTTTTCTTGCCTGAAATTTGTAAAGCAATATATATTTAGAAGCATCCAGAGATCCGGGTAGCCTATGTAAAAGGGAAAACATTCCTATCCTTCCCCCATCCACATGTAAGGAAAATGCTCAGGTTAGGAGGACATGGAGAAGGCAGAGGGAATGGGGTACTTTTTTCATTGACCCCATCAAGCCCAGAGACTGGTTTTAGTACAGCGTTCCAACCCTATTTCTTTGCAGTGGGGATGTATTACAGGACTGTTTCAGGGCCCAGTGGTGCTTATGAGTTCTTTTCCAGGAACAGGAATGTTAACAAACTGTTTATAGTGTTTGAAAGGTCTGGGAGGCTATAGCATAGGACTCTTTCTTGAAAAACTCGGATGCTTAAATATTGATTATCGTGCCTTCATAAACACCACATCCATAAACCATTTCCATCCTATTGAACGTTCAGTGACTTATGTGCCAGTGGAGTGTGTAAGTCTTAAACTAGTGTTTTTATTTTATCCACTCTCTCATCCTAGCACTAGAGGTTGTTTTAACAATGGACATGGAAGCTAATTCAGGTTTGAGTTACAAAATTATGACTATGCATTAATTGATTAATTAATTCAATTTATATACTGCCCATCCAACAGCAAGTCGCTCTGGGCAGTTCACAGTAGAAATGATCCTATTTTGAGGTGCATATTGTGTATATTTTATGAATTTTCTTCCAAGAAAATCCTGGTTATTTATTTCTCCTGCTACCATATCTGTCTTATGTATAGGTATCTGATTTACAGCAAGGGGGAAAGATTGAGAGAGGAGGGCACATGTACATAAATATCTCTTATGTCTGTATGGTTTATTCACTGACAGATTATATAGCATTGTTGGAAAGGTAGTACTCTTCTGTTATGTTGATGCCATTCAGTTGTGGGTATTGTTTTGTTTGCTGCAATGCCAATGTTTTGTTTATGAAATCTCTCTGTTCTGCTACAAGTCATTTAACTCAAAAAGGAATAACACATATTTTTTTTCCAGAAGCATTTAGAAAATGCTGTGACAGGGCTACTTTTGTTAGTTTAGCTCAGGACTATCAACAATTGTTCATTGCATTCTTAAACATACTGCCTCTTCATGTTTATTGTATGTTTCCATAAGCAAGCAACCTCTCTCAACCTTTCCACTGTTTGATGCTTAAGTTGATATGATGTTTCAAAGTCATCTTTTGTGACTATTAATATTGGCTTAAACCCTGTTGCTTCGTGCAAGGACTTCTGTATCACTCTCTCTGACCCTAGTCAGTAAAAAAGAGTTCTCACTGCAGTTCTCAAGGGTACATGTGCACACTGTATTCTTGTATGCATACTTGTATAAACACACACACACACACACACAGAGAGAGAGAGAGAGAGAGAGAGAGAGAGAGAGAGAGAGAGAGAGA
>JAHTLZ010003518.1:13214662-13246335 GCA_023846285.1 Phrynocephalus versicolor
AGAGAGAGAGAGAGAGAGAGAGAGAGAGAGAGAGAGAGAGAGAGAGAGAGAGGAGAACCATGGCAGGGACTCTTTTCATTGCTGGTTAGGAATGAACTGAATGATATAAAAGTTCTTAATGTGGGCAACAGGATTTCAGCTACTGAGTCAATGTGACACATAAATAAAATATTAAGAATACACATTGGCAATATTAAATATTGAATGAAGATATTGGATTAAGTATCTGATAGCATAAGCATATGCTATTGGCCTCCGACCCAAGCCCCTGAGGGGGACTGGGCAGTTGGACAATGTTGTAAAGGAGGCACCCAAGAAGGGAAGCCTGGTTATAATGGGGGACTTCAATTACCCTCACATAACTGGGTGAACTGTTTTTAGCACATGACAAAGAGATCAAGTTCCTACATATGCTAAATGATTGTTCCCTGGAACAGGTGGTTGAAGACCCAACTAGACGTATAAGAATCCTTGACTTGATCCTGAGTAATACACAGGATTTTGTGCAAAATGTTAATGTGACTGACCCAATAGGGAACAGTGACCACAACACAATTACTTTTAACTTAATCATAGACTGCAAATCACTGATAAAATCTAACACAGAGATCTTAAACTTTCAAAATGAAAATTTCCCAAAGATGAGGAAACTAGTAAAAAAGAAGCTGGAAGTGAAAATTGAGGGAGTCCAAACATTCCAAGAGGCATGGAGGCTGCTCACAAAAACAATAGCAGAGGCCCAATTGGAATACAAACCCAAAAGGAAAAAGGCCACTGCCAGGTCCAAGAGGACTCCTATGTGGCTTACAGGAGCTGATCAGGAAGTGATCAAAAGCAAGAAAAGCTCATTTAGAAGATGGAAGGCTTGTCCAAATGAGGACAACAGGAAGAAGCAAAAATTCTGGCAGAACAAATGCAAGGTAACAATCAGGAAAGCAAAGGAAGACTTTGAGGAGCATACAGCTAAAAACACTCAAAGTAATAACAAGGAGTTCTTTAAGTACATTAGAAGTAAAAACCCAACTAGGAAGTCCATTGGACCATTAGACGACAATGGAAGGCAAGGGATTATTAAAGAGGAATCAGGAATTGCAGAGAGACTCAATGAATTCTTTGCTTCAGTATTCACTGAAGAAGACAGAGACCACATGTCCCCCAAAGAGCCCAACTTCGTAGGGAGGGAAACTGAAGAATTAAACCAGATAGAAAGGGAGGAGGTCCTTGCATGTCTTGTTCAACTAAATGCTAACAAATCACCAGGACCAGACTGCCTCCATCTACAAGTTCTCAAGGAAATGAAATATGAAATTGCTGAACTCTCTGCAGCAAATCAGGAAAGGGATCTTGGTGTCCTGGTGGACAGCTTAATGAAGGTGTCAACACAGTGTGCCGAAGCAGTGAAAAAAAAGCAAACTCAATGCTAGGGATCATTAGGAAGGGTATAGAAAATAAGTGAGCAAGTATCACTTTGCCTCTTTATAAATCTATGGTGAGGCCCCATCTGGAGTACTGTGTACAATTCTGGTCAACATACCTCCAGAAGGATATTATGGAAATGGAAAAAATCTCAGAGAAGGGCAACCAGAATGATTCAGGGACTGGGACACCTTCCTAACCATCTGAGGCTGCAACAGTTGGGCCTCTTCAATCTTGAACAATGGTGCCTAAGAGGAGACCTGATTTAAGTTTATAAAATCATACATGGTGTGGACAAAATAGATAAGGAAAAACTGTTTTCTCTATCACACAATACTAGAATTAGAGGGCACTCCATGAAACTTTTGAGTACTAGATCTCAAACAAATAAGAAAAAGTACTTTTTCACCCAGAGGATCACTGGTCTCTGGAACTCCCTGCCAGAAGAACTGTGACAGCTGTCAGCCTTTACAGCTTTAAGAAAGGAATGGAGAACAAGGGTATCAATGGCTATCATTATGGATTCCTAAGGACAACCTCTGAGTTGGAGAGATAGGCAGGATATCTCTCAATGCCATTTGTGGGAAATCGTAAGCAGGTGAAGACATCTGCTTGGGAATACCCTGAAGCAAATGGTGAGCCACTGTGTGAGACAGAATGCTGGACTGGATGGACTGTGGCCTGTTCCAGCAAGGCTGTTCTTATATAAACCAGCAGTGTTGTTTGTCACAGCTTTATTGGTAAAAGAGGTTGATGAGTAAAACCAGTTCAACATACACAGAATGTATTAAAACTGTCCTCTTGGTTTTAGATCAGATGTTCAGAGATCCATCTTTTTATGCAGCCATGATTTAATAGGTTTTCTGCTTGATTAATATTAGCTATCTATGAGCTACTCTTGCTTTTTCACAATGTTGGTGTCTTTTGTTTGACTTATCTGCAAACAGAATCACTCAACTTTACCTCCTGCTCATGCTGCTCCATGTTCTTATTAATGAAAATGCTACTCTCCTACGGCGCTTCCTGGTGAATGGGGAACAGCTGTATAGTAATGCCGTCTTTACTTCCTCTTCCAGAGCTCTGCAGTTGGCTGTTTCTTGAGATGCCATCTGTTCTGTTCCAGAAAAACCAGGCTTCCCTTATCCTGTGCTTTTAAGATTTCTCCTTTACTGTATGTGAAAATGGTTTCTAGGAAATAATTGCCTTCCTTAACATGCATTGAAAAAAAATAAGGTAAACAGACACAGATACACATATCACACCTGACATTTGATACACGACACAGGTAGTTTTTATCATAAGATTGGCTTTGTCACATAAGAAGTATTGTATATGGCAAGCTGAAAGACAACTAAGTCTAAGGCTTGGACCACCCTAACAAATACTTGCAATGGTATCCATTGAGGTGTGAAGCTTTTTACGGATGACCTTGGGTATATCTGTCATAGTACCCTCTGACTGTTACTGTAAGGAGACATAAGCTAAGAATTTTAATATTTTAAAACCATTTGGAATATTGAGAAAAAGGACCTCTGTGATTTTATGTTACTGTAAATACTTTATACTTCCAGCACACACATATAGAGCAAGAGGAAGAAAGAACACAACACTGCTGGTTTTGGACAATTCCAATATGGTTTGTGAAGAAAGAAATGGGAGCCTGTGCTATAAGGGTAGCTTGGGGGAGGTAAAATACCATATATTTTGAGGCAAGGGGGAAAAGTATACAATTGGAGCAAGTACCCTTATATCTCAGTAAACAAAAATGGAATTGTAGCAAAACCAGTGTTGTAACTCCTTGAAGGCATACAAAAGCTACCTCTAGATGTTTTAGAGTCCCATTTCCACTGTTTCTATCCAGCATGGGTGTTAGGAGACAACTGAAAACCTGGTTGTTTTCTAAAGACTTTCAATAGCTTGCCTCTAATTAAGTAATTTTATGCATCTCTTCTGTTGCCTTCCTGTCATTAATTTTACTTTTTTTTCCTTTAGCAGTTCTATTATCTATGTTTGTTGTTGTTGCTGTTTTGGATGATGATAATAATGACTGATGACTGTGTGTCCTTCTGTTTGCCACCTAGAGTAGTTGCCTAGCTACTAGTTTGGCAGAATATAAATGTACAGTAATAACTTGGTTCATGAGCATAATTAGTTCTGTAAAGAAAATATTCAATCTCTATTTTGAAGAATTGTCTCTTTTAAATGGGAGATTTGTATGTGCAGGGTCTTAAAATCATCCTACCCAATTTCCAAGTAGATACTGCAAACTGAGAAAAGTCTAATTTGCAGAGAAGTGAGGCTAGGCATGCGGAACTTCCTGCAAACAAAGAAAACAACGAAGACCTAGGTGAGCCCATTCAAAAGAAAGCTAGACAGCCATCTGTCAGATATACAGTAATACCTTGGTTTGTGAGCATAATTTGCTCCAGAAGTATGCCTGTAAACCAAAGCACTCATATATCAAAGAAATAATGGAAACTCAGGTGATTTGTTCTGGGGCCCCACAGACCACATATTGTACACACAAAGTACCAAAAATCACAAAAGAAGTTGGCTAGAAGTCCACATCCACACCATAGTTTAGGTACATGGCTGTGGAATGGTCTCTGCTTGAAACTAACAACTGGATATTACTCTTTGTTTTTAATGGGACAACAATAAAATGTAATTTGCAGCGATATACACACTTGACTAGCTGCCCTATGTGTAGAAATTGTTTGAAAAATAAGAAAAGATGTTGAAAACAAATTAAATATAAGTATAAATATTAATATAAAGGAAAATAAAATAAAACCCTAACCTGCACTCACCTTTGAAAACGTTCATGGCTGGTGCAAAGGAGACCTCCCTTCCTCTCCCCTCTGCTTTTGAGGCCTGCCTGAGATGGAATGTTCTAGACCAGGCATGTCCAAATTCTGGCCCGGGGGCCAAATGTGGCCTGATTTAAAATTTTGAGTGGCCCTCAGCATCTTCCCTCTGCTTGCTTGCTCAGCCTGTCACTCATCCCCACTGGCCAGGCCTTCCCTGTGCTGGCTAGAGATGTCAGCTTGTGGTTTTATGGTTTGCCTGCCCTCCCTGCCTCTGTCCATCCTCTTGACCACCTGTTTTGCCTACCCGCTCCTGGCTCCATTGCTGCAGCGTCTTCCCCACCTCCTTGCGAGGGAGGGCAGCATATGCGATCAGTGGTGCATCTTGGGTGCACGTGAGCCGATTCCCAGGACATGCAACAGTTGCCGGGCCTTTGGGTGCCTTGAAACACCCAAGGGCCCAGCAGTTGGAGATGCACATAGTCCACAACCTTTCTTTCCCCCTTCAGGCTGAATCGTCGGCCCACACACATTTTCACCTCACCAAATCTGTCCCTCTTTGCAAAAAGTTTGGACACCCCTGTTCTAGAAAATCACCCACAATTCATGGGTGGGGGGCGGGAAGAGAACCACCACTGGCTCACCTGTAATCATGTGATCTGCTCTAGTGCTCATCGTATAAAACATTGTTCGTTGGTAAAGGCAAACTAGAGAATAAATGTTTGCTCATTTTGCACTTGTAAACCAAGGTTTTACTGTAAATAAACAAATAAATAAATAAAGACAGATAGACAGACAAACAGACATCTTACGTGTTCCAATTTAGAAGGTATGAATGATGATTGACTTTATCAGATACATTTTGCAATTGTTCAGTTGTCTATAAAAATATATGACATTAAAATATTTTTAATATGTTACAGGATTATATTAATTGTTCTGCAATAGACAGACATGGCTGCTTATGTCTTCAACATAAATAAGAGTTGATTCATTAGATGATTAATATTATTTATTTGCTTTTTTGCATGTTACCTGCTGATGATGTGTGAAAAGAATTGTGCTGCCATTGTTGCTAGTTTTTTTGTTGTTTTTTTTTTGGTCCATCAGGGAATCCCCCTGGGGAGGCTCTCTAGATTGGGGATCGGGGGTCAGGTCTTGACTTGGTTTCACTCCTTCCTGGAGGACTGTCCCCAGTGAGTGCAGCTTGATGAGATGGGCTACATCCTGTTCCAAATTCTCAATTGTGGAGTTCCTCAGGGGTTGATCATCTCACCAATACTATATAACATTTACATGAGTCTGGTTGGGTCAGGCCATCCAGGGATTTGGAACTGTGTACAGAGATTGCCTTGAGCGCTGCCTTGGGGGCATGCTGGACTGGATGAGGGAAAATAGACTGAGGCTGAATCTGGGCAAGATGGAGAGTTTGTGGGTGGGGCATCTGGCTGTTTGCAAACTGAGAACATCCCTCTGTTGTTGTGTGTTGTTTTTTGGGAGGGTGACGGTGTCTGTCTCCATGAAGGATGAGGTTTACCGCCTAGGTTGTTCTAGTGGAGGTCCAGGTGGCGTCTGTGGTCTGGTCAGCCTATTTTCATATACAGTAACCCCCCCGCCTATCTCGGGGATTAGGGACCCACCCGACCAGCGATGCCTGAAAATCCGCAATATGCAGAAGTGGGGTGGGGTGGGGGTGGGGGGCAATCAGATCCCCCTGCTGCCACTGGCACACGCCGGTCCAAGAAGTCTTGGGGAGGCGCATGCCAGCGGCAGCAGGGGGATCGGACCTCCTGCAGCCGCCCGCTGTGCCGCCCCGAGACGTCTCATGGAGCCGTCTCCATTGAAATGCATTGGCTCAATGCATTTCAATGGAGATTGTGGGGCAGCGCCCAACGCTGCCGTCCTGCGCTTTTCTGAGAAGCCTCAGGCCACGTGGGAGGCAGGAGTGGGTGATCGCATTGCCCCCTGCCAGCCCCCCATGCGGTCCAAGGCTTCTCGGAGGAATTGGGGGCGGTGTGGGGTGATGCGATTGCCCCCCTCTCCCCTGCATGGCCCCGAGACTTCTCAGAGGAGCCCAGGGCAGTGGTGTGGGGCAATGCGATTGCCCCCGTCGCTCCCCCAAGTGGCCCCGAGGCTTCTTGGAGGAGCTCGGGGCGACGGCGTAGGGCAATGTGAACGCCCCCCCCTCACAGTCCCGAGGCTTCTCGGAGGAGCGCAGGGCGATTCAATCACCCCCCCACCGCCACCGCCGCCCCCCATGGCTCAAGGCGCAGGTACTGTGATCCCGCGATATAGTGGGACCACAGTACCTGAACCGCGAAATGGCAGGGGGTGACTGTATGGCGTATAGCCAGGCTGTATCTCTTTCTGGACACCAGGGGTCTCATCACCTTGGTCCATGCGCTGATAGATTCAAGACTTGACTACTGTAATGACTCTCTACATTGGGCTACCTGTGAGGCTGGTGTGGAAGCTCCAACAGTTCCGGAATGCAGTGGCCTGGTTGATGTCTGGCTTGAAATGTAATGGCCACATGTCCCCCACACTGCCTGTGCTCCACTGGTTACTTGTTCACTTCCACACCAGGTTCAAGTTATGACGTTGGTATATAAAACCCTAAACAGTTTGAGACCTTCCAGCTTGACACGTGTTAGGCCACCAGATATAGCCCGTAGCATGTGGTCCTCTCAAACCGGGCAGCTAAGACAGGTAACCCCAAGGGAGGAACAGAAGGACAGAACAAAGATCTTGTGGCTAAAGTTTGGCATCCCCTTTTTGTATTGGCAACATGGGCGCAATATTGTGCAGAAATATTAGACCATTTCCTGGCAGTTTGAAACGTGAGTTCAAAAACACAATATTCACATCCATAAATTGGAATGCTTTTGAAAAACTGAACTTGTGTACAATGTTTTAATATTCCAGGCAAAATCTAAAGAAACAAAATAAAACAAAGACAAAACATGTGGCACCTTAAAGATTAGCTATTATATTTTTATATAAGCCTTCCTGGATCAAATCTACATATTTCTGCCTTGATTTTGCTTGAAATGCTTGCACAGACTAACACAGCTACCTCTTCCAAAACTACAAGTTTTAAAGAAGTACCTTTGGGGCATTATTTGGCCACAGTTGCATCTCTTTTTATCAAACAAGTTGTATAAAAACCCAATAAATTCACACCTGATAAAAGATTAAGTGGGCCGCCAACATAATTGCCCATAAAATGAGGTGCATGCTTTTTGTCCTTGTCACAACCTTAAGGTATGCTCCATTGTCAGCAGTAATGAGAGACTGTGATGCATTCTTCCCCCTTTTTTTGTTCAGAGCATCATATACCAAACATATGTTTTATTGTTTCAAAATTAATGAATTAAATTTGCCATAGTTGGTCAGCTGTAATATTTCATGGGGTTATAATTTTTAATTTCTGGTGAGGTTTTGATGAAGCTTTAGAAATATTTATAGATCACCTTGAAAATCGAGAAAATCAAGGCCATAATGCTGAAGCAAAAAAGAATAGTATGCTAGTTAAGTATAACCCCACAGCTGGTTAGGGCAGATGAGAAATCCATCTTGTCCTCACATTCTTAGCGATCACAGCAGCAGTGATCAGAAACAAATCAAATCTTCTGAATGACATAAATATCCCAATCACTTCCAAAATAACTAGGGATACAGTTTTATTCCTCATCAGTTTCAGAATGGTTTTCCATGAAAAACTAGCTGTAGGGTAACTAAACTTTTAATATATTTATAGTTAGCACAAGGATCTCAGTCACGGGCTAATCCATAAGGATAAAAGTATAATAGAAGATAACCCATGTTGAATTAGTACCATCATATTCACCTCCCTGGCAGTATTTCTTCTGATGGATTATCAGTTCATGTTTCCTTGCTTTTAAAAGATACTAAAGTTTTGTAGATGGGTGGAGTTATAAATTTTATAAACAAATATTGAGCTGAATGGCCTAGTTATCGTTTAATAATTGAAATTTATTAGTGAAATTACAAATAAGAATGGACAGTGTGATTCAAATTGTTATGAGAACAAGCAGACGGTCACTACCTTCCAGTCTTGATTTCCAAGTAAAATGGAAACATTAATATTTATCATAAAATGAATGATTATTGCTTAGTAACCATTCTGTTATTATATTATGGCTGAGGTTATGATTATTATGTGTCATCAAGTCACATCCGATTTATGGTGCTCTACATGACATTTTCAAGGTACCTAAAATGTTCAAGGAATGATTTTAGTGGCATGGAGACCACAAAAATCAAGTTTCTGCTTTTCATTAAAAAGTTCTTGCTTTTTTTCTTGCTGGCTTTCCCATTATACAAAGTTAGGTAACTTGTCTTAACAAGCAGATTGATGGACACAGGATGGGTAGCAAAGGGTTAGATTATATAAGATCAGTAGATCTGCTTATTGACACCAGAAGTCTGTCTAGTTCAGCATTCTGTTCACACAATGACCAGCTAATTGTCTATGGAAAATAGACAAGCAGGACATAAGAGTAACAGCATCCAATAAGATGCCTCCAAAGACATGCTGAACTGTTGAATTTAGTTGCTATGCCAGGACTGCAGCTCTCTTTCATACGAATCTCATGTGTGTGTTGTAGGGTTTTTTTTGGAGTTTAAAAATCTTTTGGCCTCATACTAAATGACCAATTGAAGGCAATTGTCCACTAGAACAATATGGTGCCCTTCCTTCTTTTGTTGTTGTAGAGAGTCCAAATTTATATGAAAATATTTGTCACAGCATGCACATTGTTGTGAACTTACTTGTCTTTAGTCACATTTGCCATTTTGCTGTCCACGATCTTGACACAGAGACATCCATTAGGATTATTCGATTATTTGCCTAAGAGTTCACCAGGCTGAATAACTGGATGCCTGAACATTTTGGAGCATTGGGGGGTGCAAAAAACTCATAGACCCATAGACATAAGAAGTTTCCTTGCATGCCATCATTAACTCCATCTGCTTCACTCACATAGATGAGTGCTTGCACACACCAAATACCACCCATACATGCATTGCTGCCTCCACAGTGTCATTCCATGGTTTACATTTTAATCTAATCTATCTACGTCTACAAATATTATTTAAACCTCCTGTCAAAATGAAATGAGGATTCCACACTTCCTGTGACATCAGCACACTTCCTGTGACATCAGCGAGGCAAAATCTGTATCTTTTAGATCATGATCACAAATTATTGCATATTACTAAATCAAAATTATCTTGAATTTACTTTCACTTCACCAAACCAAGTCTTTATTTATTTATTTATTTATTTATTTATTATTTGACTTTTACACTGCCCATCTAGACCTAGGGCTACACTTAAACAAAAGAATACATTTTAAAAACCAAAATACAAGGTACATAATAAAATAAAATATACATAAATCAACAACAAAAAACTAAAATGAAGCTTCCTTCCTAGGCTTTGCCCATAGTCTTTTCAAGCACAAGCAGGGTGACTTTAAAAGAGAGAGAGAGAGAGAGAGATTGTGCTCCCAGATCCTGTCAGTCCTCTGCTGTGTGCCCTGAGGCAGCTGTGTGCAAATTTTGAGGCTCAGCTCTCCTGATGCCTTTATGTATTTTAAGTCTCCCCCACCCATCTCTAGACTTCATAAGCGTAAATCCCTCCCTTTGTGTCCCTTCAAGGATATAGCTGAATTCAAAAGTTTCCTACTTAAAACTGTCAGGATCCAGGGATGGTGTGTGTCATTAAGTTTTCATAAGTGAACTCACTTCTTATCAATATGTCATATGTGAAATTGTTTTGAAACCTCACTGGGCTTAGGGGATGCTGCCTAAGTATTAATGATGGAAAAATACAGGTATATGAAAATGGCAGTAATGTAACAGTACCTATGCAGAGAGATGAAAATTTCAGCACAAATCTGTAAAGAACCTTTAGGAGCCCCATCCCTGTGGACAGAAATGCTGGCAATAATGAGCTGGTCTAAGAGGTCTTATCCTCTCATTTAACCAAAGTCATAAGAACACAAGAACATAAGAGCCATGCTGAATCATGCCAAAGGCCCATCTACTCCAGCTTCCTGTATCTCACAATGGCCCCGCCAAATGCACCTGGGAGTGCAAGAGACTAGATATCTGTCTCCTGATGCCACTCCCCTGCATCTGGCCCTTGAAGTACCCTGTTCTTAAGCCTAGAGATTACACATCTCCATCATGGTTTATAACCTGTGATGGATTTTTCCTCCAGGAATCTGTCCAATCCCCTTTTGAAGGCAACCAGGCCAGATGCCATCACCACCTCCTGTGGCAGGGAGTTCCACAGACTAACAACATGCTGTGTGAAAAAAAAGTTTTCTTTTGTCTGTTCTCACTCTCCCAACCCTTAATTTGAGTGGATATCCCCTAGTTCTGGTATTTTGTGAGAGGGAGAAGAGTGCCCCTCTATCCACTACACTCATGCCCTGCATTATTTTGTACATTTCAATCATATCCCCCCTCAGGCACCTTTTCCAGACTAAAGAGCCCCAGATGTTTTAGCCTTTCCTCATAAGGGAGGTGCCCTAGTCCAGTAATCATTTTAGTCGCTCTCTTCTGCACCTTTTCCAGTTCCACTATGTCTTTTTCAGATGCGGTCACCAACTGTACACAGTACTCCAGGTGTGTCTAAAAGTAACTGATTTTAGAAGTTGAAACTTAGGCCAAATGTAAGCATACAATATTAAGAAGCACTCAGACTTGTAGTTTTCTCGTTATCTCAGTGTCTGTGTAAATAAGAGCCAGAGAAGATGCTGCGCAGAAGCAAGTGAAACCTGATCGGTCTAAAAGCAACATGTGACTGTCTTTTCCCATGCTTGTGAACAGTCTGAAGAGGAGGAGAAGGACTTTTTTTGAGAAGGATTTTGTGGCTGCACATGAAGTCAAGACAAGCTTAGAAATGTAGTTTAGAAACTTAGAGAGAGGTGTTTGCATCACAGCCTTATTAAAGTTAAGGAAGGATTCATTTTTGTTGTTTCCTACCTAGAGACATATTTTTGTGTAAATTCCAATAGCCTAAATACAGTTGTACCTTGTATAAAGGAATTAATTCGTTCCAAATGAAAGTACGTTAAGCAAATTTTCCTTTATACAAATTTCCCATAGGAATACATTGAAAACGGAGTGATCCCATTTTTATGTTGTACAGATTTGCCCCATGGGCGATTCTGTTAAGCAAATTTCCCCTATCTCTGGAATTTTTTATGCTGTACAAATTTTATGTTATACAAACCATTTATTATACAAGGGTCCACTGTAAATGTCTTTAATATACATTTTTGTATATTATACATTTTGTATTAATATACATTTTTGCTAAGTGTGTACTCACAGCATATTTTAACATGCTGAGAAGTCACCTATTTCGAATGCATGGAGCTTTGACAGTCTCCAGGCTTTGGTATAAGTTAGTTTTGGTTAATTTATTGCCTGGGTAGAGACTAAATAGCTCATCTCAGTGAGGAGCATACTGCAGAGGGCTTATTATTGTTTTCTACAATGACATTATAATGTTGGCTATTTTGTTTTATTTTGTTTTGATGGTCCCTAGCATGGAACTGGGCTATTTCACCACTGCCACACATTGGGTAGACACCTTCATTGAGCTGTCCACCAGCACAGTAAGATCTCTTTCCTGATCCGTCACTGATAGCTCAGAGCCCATGAGTTGGTAGATAAAGTTTTGATTGTTTGCCCCAATGTGCTTTACTTTACATTTTCCTATGTTGAAACACATTTCCATTTTGCACCCCATTCTCCCAGTTTGGAGAGATGCTTCTGGAGCTCTTCACAATCTTCTCTGATTTTTACCACCCGGGAAAGTTTCATGTCATCCGCAAACTTGGCCTCCTCACTGCTTATCCCTGTCTCCAGGTCATTTATGAACAGATTGAAAAGCACCAGTCCCAGGACAGATCCCTGGGGCACACAGCTTTTTACCTCTCTCCATTGTGAAAAATGCCCATTGACACCTGGATCTCAACTAGTTCTTAATCCATAGGAGGACCTGCACTCTTATCCCCTGACTGTGCAATTTTCTTAGCAGCCTTTGATGACGGACTGGTCAAAAACCTTCTAAAAATCAAGATAGACAATATCCACCTGTTCATCCAAATCCACATGCCTTTTGACCTTTTCAAAAAATTCTAAAATGTTTGTTAGGCAAGACGTACCCTTACATAAGCCATGCTGATTTTCTCTCAAGCAGGCTTGTTCTTCAATGTGTTTTACGGTTTTCTCTTGGATGAGGCTTTCCACCATCTTCTGTGGGAGATACTTAAGGCTTACCAGCCTGTAGTTTCCTGAGTTCCCCCTTCTTCCTTTAAAAAAAATGGTGTGACATCCTCTATCCTCTAGTCCTCTGGCACTGTGGCTGTTTTAAGAGACAAGTTGCATATTACTGTTAAAGGATCCATAATTTCATTTCTCAATTCCTTAATAACCCTTGGGTGGATGCCATCTGGGCCTGGTGACTTGTTGATCTTCAATTTTTAATTAAATCTAAAACATCCTCTCTTTTAACCTGTATTTGATTTAATTCTTTAGTCAGGAGGGGCTGTTCGGGCAGCGGAATTATTTATTATTATTTATTATTATTTATTATTATTTATTTATTTCATTTTTATACCACACCATCTAACTCTGGGCGGTTTACAGGATAAAAAACATCAAGTTAAAAATAACAATATGAATCTGCCCGAGGTCTTCTGTTGTGAAGACAGATGCAAAGAACTCATTTAATTTCTCTGCAATTTCCAAGTCCTCCTTTACCTCCCCCTTTCCTCCCTCACCATCCAGAAGGCCAACTGGTTCTCTGGCAGGTTTTCTATTTCTAACATATTTAAAGAAGTTTTTAGTATTTCCTTTTATATTGCTAGCCATATATTCCTCAAAGTCCTTCTTTGTCTCTCTTATCATCTTCTTACATTTCTTTTGCCAGAGTTTGTGGAGCTGGATGAAAACTTCTACTATCTAAGTAATTTTTAGTATTTAGGTGCCATGAAGTTTGCAATTTTTGCAAACCAGGCATGACAATAGTACACCGAACCTTGAAAAATTTACTTTCAGAGTGTATAATTACCATGTTGGCTGGGAGATTCCAGATACCTAAAAAGTACTTAGATACTAGAAGTTTTGACCCAGCTCTGTAGAGGTATTATGAATGAACAGACAGTTCCCCCATGTATTCATAGAACTGTAGAATAACAGAGTAGGGAGGGCTTTTAAGACTATTGAGTCCAATCCTCTGCTCTGTGTAGAAATCCAAATTAAAGTACTGTATATCTGGCAGATGGCTGTCTAGCTTGCATTTGAATGGGTTAACCTAGTTCAGGGATGGTGAAACTATGGCACGCAAGCCAAAGGTGGCACGTAAAGAGCTTTCGCCTGGCACACAACATGCTCCCTGCGCCGCCACTTCCCCCTCCGCTGGACTAGCCATGAGGAATTTGCGGAGGGGGAAGTGGGGGAGCAGGGAGCATGTCATGCCAGGCTGACCCTGCCATCGCCATCGCCATCGCCATCGCCATTGCCATCACTGCCCTCACCCTTGCCCCCTGCTGCCACCGCCCCTACCTCCGCCGCCCTCAATGCCAACACCAGCACCATCCCTGCCCCTCCCGCCGACGCTGCCAATGACCCTGACCCCGCCACCCCATCGCCCTTGCTGCCCTCGCCCTCGCCCTACCCCTGCCCCCTGCTGCTGCCAATCTCAAGCCCCTCACACCACCACTGTCCCCATCACCATCACCCTTGCTGCCCCTGCTGGTGCCGTCCACAACCCCACCTCTGCTGCCATCACCGCTGCCATTCCTGCCCCTCCCACCGCTGCTGCCAATTACCCTGACCCCGCCGGCCCCATAGGCCTTGCTGCCTTTGCCCCGTGCCCCCCCACTGCCACTGATCCTGACCCCCTATGCCACCTTCCCCATTGCCATCACCCTTGGCACCCCTGACCATGCCAACAATGACCCCGATTCCGCCGATATCTCCACCACCACTGCCAATGACCCTGACCCCGCTGCCCCCATCACCCTTGCTGCCTTCGCCCACTGCCACCAATCCCGACCCTCCACACTGCCATCCCCATCCCCATCACCCTTGCTGCCCCTGACCCTGCCTCCGCTGACCCCGCCTCTGTCGCAATCACCACTGCCATCCCTGCCCTCCTGCCGATGACCCTGACCCTGCCACCCCGGTTGCCCTTGCTGCCTCTCCCGCTGCCACTGATCCCAACCCCCCCACTGCCACCGCCACCATCCCCATCACCGAGTTTGGCCATTTGGTACCAAAAAGGTTTGCCATCCCTGACCTAGGTCTATGTGTGCAGGAAAATCCACATGCCTAGCCTCGCTTCTTTGCAAATTAGATTTTTCTCAGTTTACAGTGTCTACCTGGATATTGGGGTAGGATGATTTTAAGACCTGCACATACAAATCTCCCATTTAAAAGAGACAATTCGTCAAAATAATGATTGGGTATTTTGCTTCATATCTCCAGTGCTGTAAAGAGTAGATACTTTTTGTTTACATGAAAACTGGGAGTCCAGGCTGGCTGTGTGTGAGATCCAAATGGGCATGGGATAGCATGGATTGAAGCCAGGCATGATGGAGAGTGAGTTAACAATGACTACTGTACATCTGTGGCGAAGCTGTGGAAAAAGACAAGAGAAAAGACCTCAGTGGCCCAGTTTGAAGCTGACTTCTTTGCCTCAGGAGGCTAGGTTGGCATCCTCTTTTGACAACATTTCACCATATGGCAAACACTGCCTTGTTTAGACTGCCTTACAGGTTTTACTAGTGCTTTAGCAGCTGTCGGTTTCTGTTATATTTTTGTGTTGCTGTGCAGCACCTTGTGGTGCTTGATGTGAGTTCTTCAGCATAGTGGGAAAGACTTTCTCAGCATGCAATGTAATGTTGCCTGTGTTTGTCCTGTAGCAGAGGCTTAATGCCTAGTAGCCATATTCACTTCAACATTGGCACAGACGGGTGTCTCCACATTTATTTCATTTTTTGTGCTGCCTTTTTTATTGGGCTGATCTCAAGATTACAAAACTGCCCTGCTTCAAAATTAAGTATAAACACATTTACGATTTTTAAAAACATTTGTGAGAGGCACTTAACAAATGCATTCAGGTAACAAGAAAAAACAAAGAAAAGTATACACTGAGGCACCTGGCCTTTGTCCAGTACCCTTTAAATAGTCAACTGGTTTGATGCCAAAGGAAAGTACAGTACAGGCTAAGTTTTAACCGAAGCCAGTTATGTGAGATTGAAGAACATATTTACTGCTTCAGAGGTATAGATGTTATGTGAACATACCGTCACTTACATTTTCTGTGAGCTTTAGCACATGGATATGTTTACAGGTGCCTTCACTTTTTTGTGAAATTCATATTTTTAATGCTTCAGGAAGCTAAGAGTTTGCTAGTGTGATATTATTTTGTGATGTCATCCTAGTTCACAATAACATTGACAGAAAACTTGCATTATCTCTGAGCCACTGGGTCTAACACAGCTCAGAGATTACTGGTTGATAGCAGAGATCAAATAAATCCTCTCTTTGTTTTTTTGTTTTTTGTTTTTGTGCATAAATGTGTATCCTGATGTTGCTCAGTGCAACAGAGAACTTTGGCTGGTTTACAATGTTAAAATAATAGAACAAAACAAACAAACAAACAAAAAACACACCTGAGCATAAACCAGTAGCCTAAAAATAAACGACAGATTAATGTCACCACCATGAAGGAAGAGCCGCAGTGGCAATACCATCACTGAAATGTTCTGTTCTTTGTCTTAGAACCAGAACCAATAAATGGCATGCAGAATAAGGCTTCATTGGGTAACAGTCCATATGGGAAGACCTTTTAAAAACAATTTATGAGCAAGTCAGCAGTGTAAAGTTGTTACACCACATCTTGCTTTGTCGATTGCATTCTATCTCTTTTAAAACCAGCAACATTATTTTAGGTAGGCAGTCAGGCATGTGCAAGAGAGTGTTTACAGAACAACAGGCTCTGAAATATTTCAAGCTTAGAAGAATGAAGATGTGCAAATCAGGTTTACAAGGCACAACCCATTGCATTTATCATAAATAAACCAGGGGCAATGGGTACGTGCTGGCCAACTTGCAACAGAGCAATGAAACAGATCATACAAATTTTATTTGTGGGTTTTGTTGTGATATCAGAACCTGTCAGGAGCTGGCACTGCAAGTTGTCTAACTGACACTCATTGGCTTTTTTCGCCCTCACACTCTGGTTTGTCTCTTGGCAAAAGCCAGAAGAAAAACGCTATACTTGTTTTAGAGCAGGAGAGAAAAGCCAGGGTGTGGTTCTTGCTGTGTTTGGACATCACACTAGAAATAAGCTCATGACTAACACTTTATAATTTGTTTAGCAGCTCCTGTTGCAAGTGGGGATAGTGTCATAGTGCTTGCCATTGGGCAGGTTTGTTTGTTTGTTTGTTTGTTTGGAAAATTTACAACATTACAGAATTGCTTAGAATTTTTTCATATCAAAATATTTGAACGCACCCCTTCCAGATGTCCCTGAATTAAAATGGTCTCAGGTTTTTCATTTAATAAGAGGAGCAAAAAAATGAAACTCCTAATAAACTGTTTGATTCTTAGCCATTACAAGAATTACATGGAGATAGGCATTCTTCGAGTCAAACTAATCTGTTTTTTCCTTCCCCTCTTCACAGGAAACAGAAAATTACCATTTAATTATTGAGAGGGGAAATATCCTCTCAATAAATGAGAACATTGTGATATAGCTATTTGGTTTATAGTCCAATTTGTAGAGGAGCCCAAGTGCAAAACAGCTAAGGATGTTATTTAATTTTTAATTGAATGGACTCAATGTGCTAAAAGTACCAAATGTTCTCACCATAACACAAAAGCAGCCTTTTGCTTCTTTCGCCCGCTTTTGTTCTAGAGGACAAGAGGATGTATGATTTCTCCCCATATTAATTTGTGAGGATTGTATATAAGCCTTACTGAGACCAGATCAAGCAGATTCGCCAAACAAACTCAATTGATGAGAGATTGTCCAGAGAAGAAATAATCCAATTTCTCTTTAGGCAAGCCTTCGCTATGTTAACTAGCTACCTGTTATGTGATTTTTAGATGGATTGTTATGCATTACTACTTGCACTGTATTTGTAGTACTACCTGAGTTTTCCATTTTTTCTGTTTTTCATACCTCAGAGTGGCACTGTTTCTATATTTGGTTACTTATTGTTCTTCGGTTCAATATTGCCTTTTTAATGATGTTGGATTATTCTTCACACTTCAACTTTAAATATTACCCTTCAGCGTTGTAAGCCGTCTTGCATCCTTTCCAAGGAGAAAGGCAGGGCAATTTTTAAAATAAATAAATAAACAGAATACCATGCCATCTCAAGCTTGTCTCATGGTGCCGTGGCTAAACTGCTGTAATACAGCTATAACTGTGCTCACAACCTAGGCTTCAATCCCAGGTAGCAAGCTCAAGGTTCACTCAGCCTTCCATCCTTCTGAGGTTGGTAAAATAAGTACCCAACTTGTGGGGGGTGGGGCAATGTGCAGCCTGAACATTAATTGTAAACTACTTAGAGAGAGTGCTTTAAGCAGTATGGGGCAGTATAGAAGAAGCACATTTTGTTTTTTCTTTGTTTTTTTCTTCTTTCTTTTCTTCTTTCTTTTGTGTTTCAGAATGGTCTGGATAACCCCAGAGGGCTCCCACTACAAACCAGTAACTGAAAGAGAACTAAAAAAAAGTGAGGTTCTTGGGTATTCCCTGGAGGGGGTGCAGCAGTGTCCCTAGTGCCTGTCTGTAGCCAATGGCTATATTTTGCCTTCCTTGCCTTACCTAGGTTGTGGTAAAGAAAGAAACAGAGCACATCTTCATGCTGAGGAAATACATAGAAAATACATATGAAACTTTATTGTGTTGTTCTCAATGACCATAACGATAACCATTTTTCAGTAGTAGTGTTTTGTAATTAATAATTACATTTTCTTTAAAAGTCATTGCTGTTCATACTTAATGAATCTGCTCCTTACCTTGTAGCTCCCTTTATCTTACCTTTAATTTTATTTATTATCCATGTTAGTGAGTGTGTCTGTCTTGAACGACATGTGGTGTCAGAATTACAGGGCAATGATATTAATGACAACAATAAAAGTCATGTAAGATTTTATGTATCAGGACAATCACCAACCAACCAAAACATTTTTATGATCGAGAAAAGGTTAGTGGTATGGGAGATGCAGTATATTTTAGGCAACTTCAAACTTATTTCAGTATATTATATGCCCTTCAAAATTTATTATGGAAGGTTTTATGCTAGCTGCTCAAGACACTCTTGCTGTTTCCTGTAATCAGGTTAAAATTGTATGATACATGTATTAACTATGGTGTGGTATTTCGATAAAACTAAGAAACCTCTACCTCATTAGACAGTTTATTTAGTTAATTTAAAAGCTTGTCTGACATCAGTTTTTCTTATTGGGCCATGCAATTTATTTTAGCCAAATCCTAATCTAAATCAGGTCTATTAAAAAAAATAACTTCAGGCCAGTTTGATTATCAAGTGAGAAAAAGAAAATAATATTTCTCCAAAATCGTGCAAAAGAGCACCTAGAAAGAAGGCATTAGGGTGGGGAAGTCTGAAGGTACTTCTCCATTGACACCTCTAGCTCCCAATCTGGGGCAATAATCTTACCAGCAATCAATAATCCAGTCAATATTCTTCAGGGAAACAGATGATGCAGCTATCTGTCACCAGCACCTTCCATAAAATTCCACCGCCTCACTCGCTCATCTCAAGCTGGTACCTTGAGGGTCCCTACACCAAAAGAGGCCTGTAAATCATCAACAAGGAACCAGGTAGCAGAACCTTGGTTGTGGAACCAACTCCCACCTGAGATTAAACTGGCTCCCACTCTGTCTTTTTTTAAAAAAATCTGAAGACATGGCTTTATAGATCTGCGTTCCCTGATCACTCATTATTCTTTCATTATGTGTTCTTTCATTTTTATCCTGTCTGCCAATCTTTGGTTTTGAATATGTGTTTGTTCATGGTCATGGAATGGACCAGGACTAACAGGCTTAGACTCAACCCAGCGAAGACCGAGGTTCTGTTCTTTGGGAGGGGGCAAATGGGTATAATGGCCCTCTTCCTAGTCTGTGTGGCTCTGCCCTCTAGCTGGTTGATAGTGTGAAGAGTCTGGGTGTCATCCTCGATCTGGCTTTGTCCCTAGAGTTCCAGGTGGCAACCATTTCCAGGGTGTCCTTTTATCAACTCAGGTTTATCTCCCAGATTCAGCCGTACCTCGACGGTGACTCTCTGAGGATGGTTGTGCAAGTTCTGGTTATCTCAAGGATAGAGTACTGTAACACTCTATACATGGGGCTTCCTCCCTTTACCCTTGTTTGGCAGTTGCAGTGGGTGCAGAACGCAGCAGCCAGATTGGTGGTTGGTGCAAACAGGTATGACCACATCACCCCAATCTTGGCTCGCCTGCATTGATTACCAGTTGCCTCCTGGATAAGGTTCAAGGTACTGGTTTTGATTTACAAAAACTTCTGTAGGTTGGTACCAGAGTATCTGGTGGAGCGTATATCCCAAAGGCCAGCTTCGGTCGAGCCCACCAGGGCATTGCAGGCCCTCTCACTTCTGGTTGCCACTCTGAAGGAGGCCCGAAAGTCCTGCACTCAGAGTCGGACTTTCTCAGTGGCTGGCCCAACCCTTTGGAATCATCTTCCATGAGAGATATGGCTTGTGGAGTCCCTTCGGGTGTTTAAAAAGCACCTTAAAACTTGGCTGTTTAAAGCTGCCTTTGGTGACTGCTGAGGTTGTTTGTTTGTCTACTTGTTAGTCCATTGTTTGCCGCCACCATTCTGATCTGCCGGTCCTTCTCTTCTCATTTGTTATTGTTACATTGTTTGTTTTATTGGTCTGGTTGTTCACCTCCCAGAGTTCCTTTGGGAAAGTTGGGTGGTATATAAAGGGAAATAAATAAATGAATAAATGAATAAATACTATTTTAATGTAGATTTAGTCATGTGTATTCTTTTTTTATGTTTTATGTTGCTTTACGTTGTATATTGTTTCCTTTTTATGATGTATTTTGTAAACCGTCAGAGTAGCCATGTTGCCAGATGGTGTGGTATAACAATCCTATTATTATTATTATTATTATTATTATTATTATTATTATTATTATTACATGCTATGAAAAAGAGCTTGCTCTCAAAAGCTCAGCAACTTTTTTTTCCCAGCAGCCTATGAAGGAATCACCCATAGTCTAGTTTTGCTTTTGTTTTAATGGCTGCATGGCTCCAAACCTCTTTTTTTTACTGCATGTTTTCTTTTGTGTCTGTCTGAATTATGAGTGAGAGTGCAAAGGCTTCTTCTCCCTTCAGAGTAAATCTTAGTTCAAGAGCAGATCACAGGCATCACAAAGCTATAGCTCAGAAGAGCATCACTTTTATTAATCTTCAATCGTGGCTAGTATAAAACCTTTGCACCTGAAACTGAGCAGGGTCACCTCCCCTATGAACAAACGTTCCATGGCTCTGAATGTCATATACCTGGACGATATAAAAAGCAAACATGTTAATGGTCCATTGAAAGACTACATTTAAAGACAGCTAGCACAAAAAGACCTTTGGACCTATCTCTTTGAAAACTGCCAGGATCAATCCTTTCTTTGGGTGTTCCTGTGTCTCTCAAGTCCATGTACATATGTAAGGGGAAAGGTTAGAGTTGGTTTTGTTTCGTAATGCATGTCAGAGAGGAAAAGATTCACTTGGATTTTGATCTGAATCATAGTGGGTCTGGTCCAGGTTAGCCTGTATTAAATTTGTACAGTTTAATAACAAGGTGAATGAAATCATAGTCCTACATAGTCACAGTCTTAGGCATAATTATTTAATTTATTGATTTAAAATATTTTTACCCTGTCTTTACTGTAGAGGTTTCCAGTATTAAAAGATAGAACATTAAAAGCTAGCAATAAATTATTACGATATTTAAAAACGAGTAAAACAGATAATAAACACAGTGACAAAACACAATAAAAACAACAGAAGCCCATCAGTTCTCTCTTAAGAACCTCTTTTTAGATAGGAAATCACTAAGAGACAGCCTGCATAAAGAGAAAAATCATGACATCTTTATATTATTACTGGAAATGGTGGCAGTTGTAAGTGTTTTTTTTTTAAGTAGGATACAGTTTGACAAAAATGATCTGAAATTGACTGTGGCAGAAGTATCCGCAAGGATGGCTCATGTCAGTTTGAGGGAACAAAGTATAAAAAGTGACTTATTTGGGAGAGTTTAAAATTTGATCAGGTTCTTCAAGGAGTTTGTCAAGGCCTTGCTTCCTCATGGATTTCGCTGAGGTTAAACTTTTATCAGCCAATTTCTTCATTTGTACAGTGTCCTTCAAGGAAACCATCTGTTACATATGTCAAAGGAAAGGTCTTATACTGTACAGGCTTTTCTTTGGTGGATATAGAACATCTTTATATCTTTGTTTTAAAATAATTGGTGTCACAGAACTAGGGATCACAGGGTTCAAGTCTCAGAACTTGCTTAAATGCTACATCATCTGCCAGCACCACCTTCATTCACCCCCCGTTGCTCCCTCAGAGCTTAGCTTCGGTCCCCTCAACTGCTGGGAAAGGAATGGGTTTTAACAGGCACAGCAAACATTTTTTTTGCAAGCCATCTCTACTTTAATACAAAATATTTCAATATTGTTTTGGTCTTGCGTGGACAAGAATAGGGATGGACAGAAAATGAAAAATGAAATGTTGTTTCGTCGTTTCATTGCATAACAAAACAAAATGAGGCAAAATGAAATGAAGCAGCAGCATTTCATTATAGACGAAATGAAATGGTCATTTTTGCATTGAAATGAACCGTTCCGTTCCGTTTGGGGTTCCATTTGGGGTTCCATGGATCACACAGAATTGCCTAACTGGCCATTTTCTGGGGGCTCCTGCCGAGCGGTCAATGGCGGGACCCCTTTAAACCTGGCCTTGTCGGCACCAGGGGGACCCCCTGGTACTGACTGGGTCAGGTTTAAAGGGGTCCAGCCATTGGCAGCTCAGCAGGAGCCCTCAGAAATTGGCTCCAGGAGTCCTGGGCACCAAATCTGGTGTCTCTAGGACCAAGAGGAGCTGTTTCACTTTGTACAATTTAAAAAAAAATCGTAAGAAATGAAATGAAACAAAATGGGGGTGAGCACAAAATGAAACAAATGAAACATTATTTTTCTGTTTAATGCCCATCCCTAATTAAGAGCAATCATGTTAACAAAAGTTCTCTTCATAGACTGATGGAAGTGTCTGCATTTTTTGGGCTCAGGATGAGCCACTGGACTTCCAAATACACCAGTTCATCACAATTTAAAATGCACCATTTTAGTCCATTTTTGAGTTCAACTACACTGCAGTCAAAAACCTTTACAGGGCAACCACTGTGGGAAAGCTGGCATAAGGTTTAGCCATTATTTGCTGTTGAACTAGGTCCTAGGACTCTTTCCAATAAATATGTGTGTAGTAGTAATATCGTAGCTCAGTGGCTTAGTTATCTAAAGGTTGGGAATTGGATTCCCCACTGTGCCTCTTGTGAGTAGAGCCAGCCTGTGTGACCTTGGGCAAGCTGCACAGAGTGCTCCCAGAAGAAGGGCATGGTAAATCACTTCTGTGTATTCTAGAAAACCCTGAAAAGGGTAACTATACGTCAACATTGATTTGACAGCAAGTGATTATTTGTTTTATTTTATTTATTTATAGTCCGCCATTCTCCCAATAAGGAGACATAAGGCAGCTCACAATTATTATTGAAGTCCATTGGCATTGATTCTTGCAGAACTTGGAACATTATCACTAGGCAATTTTTTTTTCAAATTCACCAAAAAGGAATTCAGAAGTAGGAAGCTAGCAGGATTGGTTCTAGCATTAGACAAAATGAACTTGTTGTCCCAGGAAATGGGTGATGGTAGTACAGAAGGGTACATGGTAGCATCTTCCTGAGCTAGAGAAAACTTTTTGTTTTGGTGTACAACTGTGTATTGAAGAGGGTAGTTCTGCACTCACTAAGCTAGCCTACAGGTCATAGATATCATTACATCATCTGTTCTGTGATAATATCCAGCTGGCAGTTCAATCAACTTTGAAAGAGGGAAAGGTTTGGCTTAAACTATCTTTGGGCCTTTTCACACGACCCCTAAACTCCACGGCAAATGGCTCCCAGCTCCGGAGCTTAAAATTGTTTCCCCACCAGCTCCGGAGTTTACAGAAAATTAAGTGCGACCACGCCCACCTAAGCATGTCCCAGCGCACTTTTCAGGTACCTGCTCTCCAGAGCTGAAACATTTCTGATGCGGATGTAAAGTAGTGAGTGCCGGGCTCTCCTCGCCTTGTGTTTGTTTTTTTGTCCCTGCCGCCCCTTTAAGAGACAGGAATCATGACGACAACGGGGCTCGGGGCGGCTTCCACCGGCAGATGGAGGTGAGCCTGCGTTGTTTTCTCCCTTTTTTTCTCCCTCCCCTCACGCAAACAGGAGCAAGGAAGTGCGGAGGGGGTGGGAACACAGGAAGAGCGACGAACCCCCAAGATCTCTGCTCCGAATTTAAGTGGCCAGCAGATCTTAGGGGTTGTGTAAAAGCGCCCCTTGACTCTGTCTTGAGCAGCAGAGTGTTTTAGCTTTAATCCTGCAAGCTAGAATATTTCAAGCTTTATTTACAATAATAGACACTGAAGAAATTCATAACAGCCTAATTCCTAAATTACATAGCCAGAACTTCTCTTTTAATCTCTCATATAACTTGGAAATTCTACTAGGGCTGTCATACGTAGGATGCAACTTGATGGCACTCAACACACTTGCATGCCTGAAGGAAAAATTGGATACAGGATCTCTTTATTGGCTTTACTGATAAAATAGTTCTCTTTGGCTTCCTCTTTCTCTCTACTGCCATTAGCAGTTGCAACTCTATCTAGAAGCTGTGAAAGAAGAAGAAGCAAATTAAGCTTTCTTCATCAGCCGCATGATACCTGACAGATCAAGTCCATCAAGCAGCTCCTGTGCCACAGCTACCATACTTTTATAGCCATTCTGTTGGCCTCAACAGAGAGATGGCTGGGACTGCTGTACCCACTCCATAGCTAGAACTGAGAGACTATGTGGTAGTTTCCCTCCCTGAATTTTTTCTTTACTAGCAAGTCATTATAAGAACTCGATGACTATCTTTGCTTCTTTTCCTTGATATTCCCATTCCTTTTCCATCATGTCTGCAGGCTGTAAGCCTGTGGTCTTATTTGTTGATCATCTTGTGTAAACCATTCTGAGAATCAAGGAAGGTATAAAAATGATTTACATTTTTCTAAAGCAAACATACATGAAAAAAGTGAAATCCCAAGTCTACCAAATCCCACTTGCAAGGAGGATAAGTCTGTAAACAGTCTAGGACTTCATTGAGATTTCTTACTGAACTGTAGTTTTACTGGGATGGCTGGGATGAAGTAGAAGATGCTACTAATGAAAAGATCATGATTATATGTATTAATTCCTACTAGAGGAAATACATAGAAATCAAAGGAATGCAGTGTACTTGACACTAACACAACTCATTTATTTCTATGGGTCTACAATATTTGGGACTACCACTGGATTTTTTACTGAGAGATGGGAAGTGAATGGAGTGAGTTCGCATATTATGGACTGGGAGTTGAGGAAAGGTGGATCAAGTTATCTGTAAGTCTTCCTGAATGATCCCATAGCATACTGAAGGCTTTAACTGATGTTTCTGGATATTCCTTTCTTTTAAAAATCATACACACTGCCAGATCAAACAATGTAGTGTGTATGATTTTTAAAAGAAAGGAATATCCAGATGGCATTACTTGAGTAATGTAATTTAGAGAAAAAAAGACTGACAGGATTAAAATGATGAGGTGAGATTATCTGTAATTTCCAGTTACTCATGTAAACAGCATGCTTATCTCTTCGAATTCATGTATCATTTTTAAAAACATAGCATGTGTGAAATATGACCCTCCAGATGTTGTTGGATTGCAGTGCTCATCATCAGCCCTGTCAAGTTTAGGCAATGGTAAGAAATCTTGGGAATGGCAGTCCAACAAGCCCTGTGAGTCTACATTTTTCCCAACCATTCTCCAGGAGAGACAAGGGGGAAATGTATGTGTGATGGAGGACACATTCATGTATACTCAAATAATGAAAAACTGTGAAAAACACATACTGTTATGTTTATCTCTGGGTACTAAAGACAGGCTCATGCTGATATTTTAAGGTAGTTTATACAGGGGCTTGGGAATTGAACAACGTGGAATTTTTAATATACGTGTTCTTTGTCCACAGATGGAAAGGTTGAAGTGACAAAGGAAGGGGTGAAACTGTGCACCATGGGGCCTGGCAAGGTATTTGGGGAACTCGCTATCCTTTACAACTGCACTCGGACAGCCACCGTCAAAAGTAAGGGATTTTTGAGTTTTAATATGGAAGTAATGTTGGTAATTGTTGATAACTACTGTTTGTTTTGAGTGCTGTGAAATATTCATTTCTTTAAAACCAATGAAATGAGTAGAAACACATCAGCCGTATTTATTCCTTTCAACTTATTCTTAAACAGAATCCCACCGGCATATTGCAGAAATTCTGATTTTGCATGGCAGCAAGAATCTCCATGCTGCAGAAGGTGGTCTAGAGATATGCCATTTGGCAACTTCTGCCCCTTGGCAGTTGACTGGGTATCTGCCAGCCCCTAAACTTCATTCAAGGAAGAGTGTTGAGTCATTAAAGTAAGTTGTGGCCTCTAGTTTGCAAAACCTCGAGAGGGCTGTTAAGAGTAGGACCCTTTGGAAGTCACTGATTCCTATCCACAAATCAGAAGGAAACTGGTGCCACATAACAAGAAAGAGCCTCAAAGCCTTCTGTAACTGAGATGTGATTCCTATGCCAAAGAAGTAAATGACTGTTTAAATTTTTCACAGGAGCAAATACTGTATCTTTAATAGGCCAGCTAAAGGAGCTTCTAGAGCATTTAAGATATATTGCTTGAAAAAATAGTGGTTTCTCACCTATGATATCATTGCTCCGTTTTATATTCATAGTTCAATTCTATATTATTTTCGGATAGCTAGGCCAAACAACATTTAACAAATACTAATAGCCATTGGTGGTATATCTATTTATTCCTTACCAGGTCTCTTCTCTATTTGCAAGATGTTGCTTTGTGTTTCTGGTTTTTATCAGCAATGTTTGTTCCTTATTAAAAAGTAATGAGGTTGGAGCTATTGTTTTCTGGAGGGGGGTGGATTAATCTGGAGTAACACAGCTAGTATTTATTTATATTTTTTCCTTGACTCTTCCATATATAGATACTTTAACGTAAGAATGGCATTATGCAGAATGCTATTTAGAAGGCTAACATGTTAGTACAGTTTAATTTCTGTCCCTCATTAATGTATAAATAAGTGAATGGCAGTGATAATTGCAATTAGCACTATACCTCCTTCAAAGTACTCTGGCAGGGGGTCACCAGTTAGCATTGGAAAGCATTTCAGCTAGATGTAGATTAACATCCAGTTCCTGCCAGCACAGAGTGCTATTTAAGAAACTTTACAGACTGATAAATTAAAATTATTACGATTGCCTCGAAAAGTGGGATTGGAACATCTGTCTGTTCCCCTTCTTAAAAGATAATTCAGCTTACTTGTTGCAGCTCTAAAAAGGCAGCTGGTAGTAGGAATATCAACAGTATGAAAACAACAATTAGGTTGCTCAGTCAACAAAACCTGTACTCTTGAAAATTTCATCGGTTTTAATGAAGCTTCTTTTTCATCCCCATGCCGGGCTATTTACAGTCTTAGGCTTGGCCTTCAGTATGAGGAATAAGGAATTCAAAGCCTGCCTATAAACCTAAAGCAACACCAACACTCCTTGTAACAATATATATGTGTGGGCATTTTGAGGAGTGGGGTGAGTTTGGGAGACTGAGATGTGAATTAAACAAATCATCAAAAGACTGAACATTTGATCAATCAGAGTAATTTGATCTGACCCACGATAATGGAAAACCCGCAATATGCAGATGCTGGGTTGGGTTGGGATTGGGGGTCCTGTCTGGGGCCTCCTACACTTACCTGATGCCTGACGCTGCCCTAAACAGGTCTCCAGTGGGATTATGAGGCCTGTCAGAAGCCCCAGAAGTGGTTTCTGGTGATCCAGAAAACAAAATCTGCACAATGCTTATAAATCATTGGTGTACTGATTACTTTTAATGCACAGGATGAAGTAATCTCAAGGATTATCAATATCAAAGCCCCCCCCCCATCATCCATGGGAAATCTTCAGTTTAGTCTTTCATTTGTTCAGCTCAAGTTATTTTAAAAAATCTTAGTATAGCTTCTGAAGGTAAATAATTTTATATGTAAAACAGAAAATATTCTGTTAAACTGCCTGTACCTTTTTAAAGGTTTAAATATAACATTTTAACCTTCTCTGTAGACAAAATACATAACTAAGGGTCAGAATTCTATTGCAAAATTATCCTTCTCTAAGGGAAGTTGCATAAATATTCATGGCAAATTGCTGTTAAATAACAAGGTGATGGTAGCGTCTTCTCTAACCTGTCTTCTCTAACCAGTTGTTCTCTGGATGTGTTGATCATACATATTGTAGCCGAACATACCCAAAAAGCACCAGGTGAAAACTGGTCTGGATCATGCAAACATCCAACAAGTGTGTTCTGTGCATCAAATGAGGTGGTCTAGAAGGCACCATTTGGCAGTGCCTGTCACATTTCGGTCAGTAGAAGTGGTGCTGCATGAAGTTTATTGTAATGACATTTAGAATGGGAATAATTGCTTTTTGTCCCAAAGGTATTCTCTGACTGATATTTGATTTTTAAAGGTCATTGCACCTAAGAAAATTTGTTAATTTCAGCATCCAGCTCTTCAGAGAGCATTAAATGTTGATGTTTTGAATCATGTATTGTATGCATATATGATGCATTTTGTAAACAAGCAAAAACACTTCTATAGGGTATGGGTGTCTAGTTGGTGTTGCCATTGTATGCCTTCCCTTGCCACTTTTTTCTTGCTGTTGGAAAGCTATTCTTTGGCTTTTGAGAAATAAGATATCAATCCATTTCTTGTTAATAATGAATCGTTATCTAGCTCTGGTGTCATTGCTCATAATAATTTCCTTCTTGTTAGGGCAAAAGGCCAAATAGAAGAGAAAGGTTATGATAGATATTATTTACTAAATTACCTATTTATCTCTATAAGCTGCCTGCCTGACTCAATAATTTGCTAATCAGAAGAAGAGCCAGAACTGTCAGTGCACAAATTGATGTGGTTATCAGGGTAGCAAGGGAGGCTGGCTTTTGAATAGGTTAGTCAGTAGGGATGGGCACAAAAAAAAAATGAAATGCTGTTTCGTCGTGTCGTTATGTAAATAAATGAAACGAAATGAAATGACACCAAGAAGTAGCATTTTGTTACAGATGAAAAGAAATGGTGTTTTTTTGTTGAAACAAACCATTTCATTACATCTGTAAGCCACTTGGGGGAAGGAAAAGTTTTTTTTAAAAAAAGCTTCGGGGTTAAAAAAAAACTTTTCTCTCTCTCCCAAGCCCTACTCACCAGCTGATCGGAGCTAGGGTGGGGATTAAAGGTTTTCCCCCTCTCCTGAAGCCCCAGCTGCCAGCTTATTGGCACTAGGATGGGGAGGAAAGGTTGCCCCCCCACCCTAGCGCTGATCAGCTGCCAGGTGGAGCTTGGGGGAGGGGAAAAGCTTTTTAAAAGCCATGGGCTTTAAAAAACTTTTTCCCCTACCCCCAAGCCCTGCAGGCCAGCTGATCGGTGCCAGGTTGGGAAAAAAAACCTCCCCCCCCCCAGCCTAGCACCAATCAACTGACATGTGTGGTTTGGGGAAGAAAAAAATGTTTTTTTTAAAAAAAAGCCCAGGTCTTTAAAAAACCTTTTCCCTCCCCCCAAGCCCCGCCTGCCAGCTGATCAGTGCTAGCATGGGGAACTTCCCCCACACTATGCAGATCAGCTCGCAGGCGGGGCATAGGAGAGGGAAAAAGTTTTTTTTCACAAGCCTGGGTTTTTTAAGAAAAGTTTTCCCTCCCCCAAGCTCTGCTTGCCAGCTGATCCCTGGTAGGGTGGGGGGGGAAAGGGTCCCCCCCAGCGCTGATCAGCTGGCAGGCGGGGCTTGTGGAGTGAAGAAAAAGCTTTTAAAGAAAGCTCTTGGCTTTTTAAAAAAACTTTTTTTCCTCCCCCAAGCCCTGCAGGTCAGCTGATCAATGCTGGGGTTGGCGGAAAAATCTTTTTCCCCCACCCTAGCACCGATCAGCTGGCAGGTGGGGTTTTCGGAGAGGGGAAAAAACCTTCCCCCCCAGCACCGATCAGCTGGCAGGTGGGGCTTGGTTTCCTTCCACCACTTTCCATCCCTCCCCCCATGAACCATTCCGTTAGTGGTTCATTTCATACGTGTTTTTTTGAGAAAAAATCGTATGAAATGAAACGAAAAATGGGGGGAGGAAAGGAAACAATATGAAACTTTTTTTTGTTTCATGCCCATCCCTATTAGTCAGGTATGCTTCCTTTCAGTGTCCCAGCCTTGCCCTCTTTCCAGGTTGTTCAGGATTCCACTCATGATGTTTCCGTCCTACTTAGTTTGATGTTCAAACAGGTAGCTACATTACTGTTTTCTAGATACAGTCAGTCCAGCAATGTAGACTAACTAGTTTCATCTGTGTGGGCCAAAGTTGTGAGCTGGCATGGATATGCTTGGATGAGTCTGGCAATTTACCTTTCTGCGTCCACTTAAAAAGAGACATGCAAGTTAAATAACAGCCATCTGTTATGAAAATATTATGATGGATGGCACAGAAAAGAAAAAGGAGAAACCAAGGTGGTGATGCAACTTCTAATTTTGTATGCAACAGGAATGATCTTTGTTGACTGAAATAGCTCCAAATAATTATTGAAAAGATCATGCATTCTGTAATCTCAGTTTTAAAAACAATTATGTTGTAAATATGACCATTAGCTATGGTTCTAATAAAGTAGCACGGCTGATCTGCAAGATTCAGGTTTTTTTTACTGCTGTTGAGAAAGCTGAGAGATTAAATTGTCATGCTAATTAGAAGCCTATGCCCCCTTTAATATGAAACTAAAACATGACTCAGATGGTGGCAGTGGGGATAATTACCCCTTGTTTCATAGCAAAATTCTAAAATTTACTCCCAGGGAAACAAATTATAGTTTGGGGAGGGGGAGTGCTCAGTTAGTCAAAATAGAAAGTTTAGAGAAATGTTTGTCTAAAATCTATAAGGTACTATACAATAAATAAATGTATCACTTTACACAGGGAAGTGAAAGACATACTCTAATCACTCTTCTGCCCCCTTTTAATATTCTTAATTTATGTATTTTCCCCAGAGTAAACTTTAAAATGTAAGGTGGGTGGGTGGGTGGGTTCGTAAAATGTTGCCGTGGAAGTGGCATTTAAGAAAGGAAAAAAGCATTGTAGGAGTAGATCCTGGCTCATGGACAGCCCACTGACTGGTGGAAGATGTTCAAGAGAGTTCCTGAAAGAAGGAAGAATGGCGCCAAGGTCCATCAGCAGGTACTCGTAATTTAATAATAATCATGTGCTGTCAGGTCAGTCAACCCTTTTTGGGGTTTTCTAAGTAGAGAATACTCAGATATGGTTTACCAACCCCTACTTCTGGGGGCCTTCTAGGACTGTACAGTGGGGAACTGAACTCCCAGCCTCTGACTCTGCTGTCAAATACCGAACTCACGGCTAATCCAAGCTGCTACTAATAATTGTGTGCCATCAAGTCAAAACTCTCAATTGGAGCTCAGGATAATGGAAGATGTTTTCCTCCCCCAGGAACTGACAACTCGGCCTCAAAGTGTTTATGTTTACCTAAGGAAGACACTGGCAGATAAAATAGTGATTGCTGTTCCTTTCGTCCCAGTTTCTTCTGATATTTTAGCGCTTCTTTCTTCCTTTCCTCCTACATTGGTGCATTTAAGCCTATTATTTGAGTAGACCAGAATGTTCTGAATCTAGATACTGTATAATCAAAAACTTAGGGGAAACTAGTGAAATGATCCTAGATATTTTCACAAGTGTGGTGGTGGTGGTGGAGTGGAGAAGAAAGATTGAAAGAAATTTATGACATGGATCAGTATCTCTGGAAACTCATTGTTAATGACAGCCAAGCTCCTCTGCATCTGGTGCTTTTGAGAAGGATTCCTCCCCCCTCCCAGTTCAGCAGAAAACATACAGTACTTTTCTTGGTGAGTTCAGGTGTAAAAAAATCACCTCTGATCATAGATACTGAAATAAGACTTTAACAGGAAAGTTA
>JAHTLZ010003518.1:13247835-13260662 GCA_023846285.1 Phrynocephalus versicolor
GCCGGAAAAAGTAGACCTTGGCCTGTTCAAAGTTGAACAGCCCTGCTATATGGGATATGGGGTGGGGTGGGAGCAAAGGTTTTTTACAGTGCTTTGGTGTATTGAATTGTATGTATATTTTCAACTGGGAGAAGACAGACTTATAGTACTTTGGGGAGTGTTCTGATTCTGCTCCAGCTACTTCAGGGGAAAATAATCTTTATGTCAGCTTCATAAGCAGTCTCATGTTTACTCATCTTGTTGATTTTTTTTTGGGGGGGGTAACATGTCCTTCAGCAAAATATGTAGGGGCTGTGGAGTGCTCTTCAAGGAGAAAGTCTCTCTCTCTCTCTCTCTCTCTCTGTGTGTGTGTGTGTGTGGGTGTCTGTGTCTGTCTGTATATTCTTTATCCTTACAGTGAAAAACCTGGTTATGTTTCAAGGAGATGTGGCATTTCCATGTCAGCCAGCGTTATTGGAAGGCCACAGGTTTGAAATGCCTGAACAAAAATATCTACCAATCTGTGAAACATATGCATTCACCAATATTCAGTTTATAGCCTCTTGTCACTCGTGGCAACCATGGGTAATCTATAACTGCAAAAAAAGTACTAATGACTGTGGGACCAGAAGTGTTCCCATTTGAGCCATATGGAAAGCATGACTTTCAGATATTTCTTGTTTATTTATTCGAGCTAATTGCTAATCGAGAAAAGGCAAAAACAAGAGAGAGATTTTTAACTGACCTTGATTTACACTAGTCCATGGAGTGGGTTCCATCATTTCTAGTAAGCTGAGCTAACTGGAATATCTGAAAGGAAAATAGTAAAATTCAAGGTTAGGGATTGCAAACCCAAATTTAGATGAAGGATTAAATTGTATGCATTCCCCTGCAGCAAGCTTACCAAGCATTCAATGCTATCCTAGCAATCTAAATTTGCTAGTGGAATAAAGCCTTGTCTGCAATCAATTATAACAAGAGTGGCAGGTCTAAACTATACCAGCTTTTAATTTTCTGCTTTGTCATCTCAGAGTAGGTGTGGAGTTCTGGGCCTTAGTTGCTTGAAGTCCTTAATTTAATTGATACCCAAATACTAGAACCTTGACAAACATAAAAGGAGCTGAGAAGATGTGCATAACTCTTGCTGGCCCGTGAGAGGGGAGTTTCAATAAAATATTCTCATGTTGGAAGAGCTAATTATGACTCCTTTATAGCCATGAATGATTGAGGAACTGCTTTAAAGCTTGAGTAGATGCTCTGGAATTTAGGAGTAAAAGAACATAACACACATAGGTATTTATTGTGTGCCTTCTCTTTTTTTATTGCAAACCTCCCCCCAACAGCAGGTAAACCAAATGAGCAAGGAGTTTAACAGCAACAGCAAAAGGTAATTATGATAAAGGTCATCCTTTTCTGATTCATCCTCCAAATGAGACTTCTTGACATTCCCAACTATTGATAAAGGCATGCATCCAATGTCTTTTAGAAAAACTTTCAAAAAAGAAAAACAAAGCAGTCACAACAGTTAAACTTTTGAGGGGGTCTAAATAAGCCATTCCACTCTGTCAAATGCCTTGAGGCACCCAGTGAACAGATGATGAGAAGACAATGAGTTGTATTAGAATGGTGGGCGACATTAAAGACATGGTGGAGTATAATGTAGCTGCCGGTTGATAATAAAACCTACTTATTTTAAAGAATTATATTGAGTAATAAATGTATTGATCCTGATTGTGAAAGTCACCAAAAGTCACCACAAGAATTGTTAAGTCTTGGTTCAGCAGTGCCGTCAGCCTGCCATATTGACTTAGTACTTCTGGGTCCCAAGAACTACTTTGGGAGCAGACCAGTTGTGTTGTCCAATTGAACATAGACATCTCCTTGGAGAGTGAAATTTCAAATATATTGCATTGCTCTATACCAGTGCTGGTGAATCCATAGCACGGATGCCAGAGGTGGCACTCGGAACCCTTTCTGTGGTCACCTGATATCACCCCTTCACAGCCACCTGTATTTAGGTTAAATTGCTGTATTGGCACTTTGTGAAGAAAAAAGTGGGTTTTGAATTGCAGTTTGGGTACTTGGTCTCTAAAAGGTTCACCATCACTGCTCGATACCCTATGTAGTCACATTCCACTCTATGGCTTGAATGTTTAAATCTCTCCTGAAATCAGCTTACAGTATTTCATTTACACGAGTCATTAAATCCTTTTCAGGGTCCCGAGAAACCCACACATGTTCCTTATTAGGTTTAACCAACCATCCTGGGTCTGTTTGCGCGTGGACTTAAAAGATTCCATAGAGTCAATTTCACTAGAATTAGAGCATTTTGTGTGCTTAGAGACAATACGATGCTGATCACTCTTATTAATAGGCTCATCTAACTCTAGCATAGTTGAATTATAAGGGTTTGAAGTCAAAGGATCAAGTGTTTATCTTCAAAACACAGTCCACCCCAGTACTGTTTCTTTCAGGTGATTAGAGTATTATCTTTTGCATGTGGTTCTTCTTGAAATAACACATCACTCAGCCTGATTCATGGTTAAAAACACATGAGCTGGGAAGGAACTGTTAGTGAGTCCTGTTTATCACTCAGAATTTAAAACTCCTCAGAATGATTGAAACTCTTTGCAGATCTCTTTGATTTCAAAAATATGTGAAATGATGTGCATGGGTTCACTTGGCAGCTTCAGGAAACCCTCTTCATAAAGGTTTCTTGAAACACAGATTATCTAGTGCTTTTATAGGATTTGTGGTCTTAAATTACTGCTTACTCACTATGAGCTGTCCATTAATAAGGAGGGGAATCTCCAATTGCACATTCTTGCTGATTTTCATGCTGCCGTTAATTCATTATGCAATTTGTGGTATCACTCAGCAAAACAGATCATGTTTAAGAAACTAATGAAATGAGTAGCCAGATCCTATAAACTTACAAAGATGCTTATACCTAGTGGGCATTTAGGTAGTTTAAACTCTGTCATCAGCCACTAGATTTAATAGTAATATTTTAAAATAAACACAATTTGCAAATGCAGTGTTGTTCTCTTTTTTGTCCCTTTTCAGTTCTCTGTGTTCCTTCTCAGTCTACACGAATCAGCTTCTTTCTAGTGACAATAGATGTTTCTAGAAGACATTTGCCTTTTTCTCCCTCTTCATCTTCTCTCCAGTTGAGTTCTAATAATCTGATTGATTGATTGATTGATTGATTGATTGAATTTTTAGCCATCTTTCTCCTTAAAAGCAACTAAGGAGGCCTTGAGCTATACTTGCATAAGTATATCTACACTGGTACAGTGTTCAATTAATATTTTTTTCAACTTTTTATAGTATAGCTTAGTAGAAGCAGTGCATCTGTACACACACACATACAGAGCCCCCCCCTCAAAAAAACTATATCTATATGAATTTCAGTCCTGCTTTATGACCATTGCAAAACTATATTTTCCATTTCATTGAATTTAATCAGCTTTCATATGTAGAGTGATAAGGCTACTATTTTTGACACTCTGATTCACCCATGGAGTTTCCCTTCATGTTCTTCAGTTGTTCAGCTCAACTCTGGGCCTTCTGGCATGGTGAGGCCTATACTTGCATTTGTATTTTGGGCCAACTGCTTGTTCTAGAAGTTGCTCAAAACTTGCTGGGTTGACACCACACATCCTCTGTGCCTACAATTACAGGAATGTGTGGTTTCCCTTTTATAAGCCTTAAGCTCTTTCCCTCTCCCATTTTTATTTTGTTGTCCTTTTTTTACTTGCCTAAGGTGTTAACAAAAATGAGCTGCATGAATGCACGCAAAGCTCTTTTGTAGGTGCCCCAGGAAAGGCAAAATAACATGATATAAAATAAAAATAGCCAATCTCCAGCCAGTCCAAATGACATGAACAGCAACCAGCTACTGGAGAATTTCACTCTGAATCCTGAGCTGCATTTTCCTTTTATAATATATGACTTCTTTTCCTTTTGGGGGCCACTTGTTTGGTTTAGTGCAGGGGTGTCCAAACTTTTTGCAAGGAGGGCCAGATTTGGTGAGGTGAAGGTGTGTGGGGGTCGACCATTCAGCCACATTTGGTCCCCGGGTCGGACTTTGGACAAGTCTCTGTAACATGCAAGGAGGGAGGAAGGATGCTGCAACAACGGAGCTGGGGGTGGGTAGGCTGGGAAGGTGGCTGGGTGGTGGTGGACAGAGGCAGGGAGGGCAGGCAAGCCATAAAACTGCAAGCGGATGCCTCCATCTGGTATGGGGAAGGGCCAGCTGATGGGGATGCATGACAGGCTGAGTTGGTGGGGAGAAGAGGCCGCGGGCCACTCAAAATTTGAAAACGGGCCGCATTTGGCCCCCGGGCCTGACTTTGGACATGCCTGGTTTAGTGGTTAACAGGTAAAATGAATAGAGATGGGCATGAACCACAGTTCTCTGGTTCAGCCCAATTCAGCATGGTGCCCGCATAGATGGTCCATGGGCACCATACATTCCTTTCTCCCACCTCCTCTGTGCACTCGTCCATTCCCTGGGCAAAGAGTCCATCCATCCTCCACCTTCTATAATGGCCACCCACTCAAAGGCAGTGCTGCATGCTTCCCTTCCTCACCGCCTCATCTTGGTGGGCAGCGGTTGGAACAGGCAGAGGAAGAAAGCATGTATTGTAATTGGTGAGTGGGCAGTCACACTGAGGGGGCAGTGAAGAAAGTGTGCTTTGCCTGGGGAATGACAAGCATGTAGAGAAGTGGGAGAGGGGAATGCACAGTGTCTACAGGTGCTGTACTGAACTGAACTGAACCGCTGAACCACAGTTCATCCCCACCTCTAAAGGTGATAATCCCTTGGAGGACTGTCTTCTTTCTACTTTAATTAATATGTAGTTGAAATTTACTTAAAAGTACAGTCATCCCCTGCTATATTGTGGTTCATATACTGCAGTCCTGGTATATTGTGGGACTGCAGTACGTGAAGGCAAGGCACCCTGGGGCAAGCTGTGTGGGCCTGTTTGGGGCCTCCTGCAGTTACCCCAGGCCTGGCACTGCCCCAGGTGGGCCTCCAATGGGCTTCCTGGGCCCGTCGGAAGACCCAGAAGTGGTTTCTGATTCTGGTTCATTGGAAACCACTTCTGGGACCTCTGACAGCACTGGGAAGCCCATTTGAGGCATTGCCAGGCCTGGGGTAAGTGTAGGAGGCACCAACCAGGCCCCTCAGTCCTGACCCGACCCAGCATCAACATAACACGGATTTCCCTATATTGCAGGTTGGTTTGGGTCTCTAAACCCTGAGATAAACCAGGGATTACTCTACTCACATTTGCCTGTACAGATAAAGTACAGTGTTACCTTGTATAAAGGAATTAATTTGTTCCAAATGAAATTATGTTAAGCACATTTTCCTTTATACAAATTTCCTATAGGAATGCATTGAAAACATAGTGATCCCATTTTTACGTTGTACAGATTCGCCCCTCTGCTCCTGTCCACTGAGGGCAGGTCTAATATAATTCAAATGGTTGCATCAGGATAGTACAGAAGCCTGTTGGGTGCTGCTATTCAGAAGGGTCTCCTATGGTTACCACTTTGTGAACAGCAGAAGGGTGGGGGCATCCAGAAGCAGCACTGAACAAAACTCCTGGCTTGTTCATTGCACTTACTGATGCCAGCATCTGAATTACATTGTTCCTGTTCCAAGATAGCCTGTCACAACCATTGCCGGGTTAATTCAGATGGCAGTGCCAGTGGATTTAAAAGCACCACATGAGCATTGTAAACCTCCCTGTGCCAGTAAAAAAAAGAAGAGTTTTCATTTTGAATATCCTTGGCATTTTACTTATTATGTCTTTAATTTAAAAGTCCAATAGTTCTAGCAGTTACACCCAAAGGCATATCAGTAACATGATTTCAACAACCAAATTTCCATTAAGTTGAAAGGTTGACCTAGGCCATTGATGGTGAAATTTTGGCACTCCAGATGTTTTGGACCACAACTCCCAGAATTCCAAGCGTGTATTGCCAATGACAAAAAGTCTGTGGGAGTTATGGTCCAAAACATCTGGAGTGCCAAACGTTTGCCACCACTGACCTAGGCATTAGGAAATGCACATGGATTGTGTGGCTCGATGCTCAATAGGATATGGATATCCCCATTTCTTAGCTTGCAACAATTTGCTGCTGAAAGTTCCACTGCTAGGATTATGCTGGCTGAAATAGATAACAGATTTTGACCAACAGCAATCAGATGACTTAATAGCACCCTTCAGTGTTTCAGTGTTTTATTTAATTAAATTCTGATCTACTATATAAGTAAATGAGGGGGTATGTTATGCATATTTGGCTAAAGCAGTTTGTTTCTAGTTGAATGCAATGAACTTCCTGTTTGGCACATACACACATACAGAGAGAGAGAGAGAGAGAGAGAGAGAGAGAGAGAGAGAGAGGAGAGAGAGAAGACACAGTTAGCCTCATAAGAGAGACATAACTTAATAATGTGTACTGCAAAATAACACAAACTAGAGGAAACTAATTATACCTGCCCAGTATGTATTTTTACTCTGTATGGAAATAATGAGAAATTGTAAGACATGGAAAAAGAAAACCATGAAAAGAACAAGTCATACCACTCCCCATCACCAAACTACTATTCAAGTGCATTGACTTGTAGAAGAAAATTATGTACTCTTATTTCTGACTAGTGTTCAGAACACTGAAAGTGGTAGCTTAATATTAAAATTAATACTGTGAAGGAAATCCGAGCCTGGAAAACACTGCTGCTTTCCATCCATGAAAACCACTAGAAAAGAAAATCAGTGCCATGTAAATTAATATAAAGTATTGTACGGTATGTGAATGAATTGGCTGGATATGGATTCATGGTGTATGATAACCAGCCACTGTTTAAGATAATGTCATTTTGGGTACTGTAATAATTTTTTTATATCTGCATTGGATATTGAAAACAATTTATTCTCGGAAAACAAGAAGCTGGAAATTGTGAGTGGATGCTAATGCCAGTTGGAAGTTGAGCATGTTCAACCCTTAGTCAGACAAAGCACTGGTTCCCAAACTTGGGTCTCCAGATGTTCTTGGACTGTAACTCCTGGAAGTCCAAGAACACCTGGGGACCCAAAGTTGGGAGCTGCTGAAATAAAGTATATAAAGCTCTTTGTGTCTAATTTTTGATGGAAAGTAGAGGGAAACACAATATCTTTCTCCCGGTCTTCACAATAGGGTGAGTTATTTTGTGATGCTCTTGAGAACAGAACAAGAACATGTTAGCACAAACTGAACAAAATTATGCAAATAATTCATATACGTGAATGAATTGTAAACTTCCCAGAATAGCCTTGTAGCTAGATGGGCAGTACAGAAAGCCAGCAAATAAATAAATAATAACACACATTTCATTAAAATGATGGTGGCTGCTGATTAATTGCATGCTTTTGAAAGTTAGAAACATTGAAAAGTCTGTATTAGAGATGGGCACGAAACGAACAATTTTTTATTTCTGTTTTTGTTTTTTCGGTTCATTACGCAACGAAACGACAAACAAATTTTGTCTCTAAAATGAAACGAAACGAAGAGAAACACCAGAAATTTTGTCGTCCAATACATTGAACTGCTTTAAATGCTAAAAAAATCACAAAAATTTGAAATAAATGGTAACAAAATGGTAACAAAATGAACGAAAATGAAAATGAATTTTTTTTGCAAAAATTCACAAAAAATGGAAATGAACCGAAACGGACCCCCTAAATGACAAACGACAAACAAAATGCCATTTTTTTGATTCGTGACCATCTCTAGTCTGTTTTCATTGTTTTACAAAAAAACTTCAATAGCCGTTTTGCCCCTGCTGCATGTATATTCTTTGTTCCTCCAAGGGAACAGGCAGAAAATTATGAAGATTTTCATGAGAAAAAGCTTGCCGGATAGCTTAGTGGCTTAAGTGTTTGGCTAGAGGCTGGGGGTTCAATTCCTCACTGTACCTCCTGGGAGAAGAGTCAGCTTGTGCAGCACTGGGCAAGCTCACAGCTCCAGGGCACCCCCCCCCCAAAGGGGGAAAGGTAAAGCACATTCGAATGGCCTCTACCTGAAAAATCCTGAAAAGTAGTGATAGGCGTTTCATTTCCAAAGTGGTCCGGTTCAGAAATGCAACACAGGAGCCTAGCTGGCATTCAGAACTGGACCAAACCTCTGTAATGAAATCAGCCAGTTCCTTACCTTGCTCTGGGGTCATGCAGGGCTAAACTCCAATTAGGAAAAAGCCTCCAACATCATATTTGCTTCTCCCTGGCGCTGGTCAGTCAGGATCCGTGCAGAGAAATGCATCATCCCACCACCCTGTCTGATTGACCAGTGCCAGGGAGAAGGAAAGATGACAGAGGCTTTTTTCTCATTGGAGTTTAGCTCTGCACGACCCCAGAGCAAGGTAAGGGATTGGCTGATTTCGTTCTGGAGGGTTGCTCCAGTTTCAAACACCAGCTGGGCTTCCGTGTTTCATTTCAGAACCAGACCACTTCCAAAATGAAACACCCATCTCTACTGGAAGGTGTCACCATTATTCAGAATCCACTTGGCAGCACATATTAATATTATTATTATTCCTGAGGGAAAAAAGAGTGTTTCTTATTTTGTTTTTGGCCGAAGGGGAGGAATTTTGTAGAGTTTGAGAAGTTCTCAGTGAGTTATCTTTCAAAAATGAGATAACTTGAAATGACCAGAATGAAGAATTAAGCAAATACTTCTTCACATCCCTAAACAAGGAACGGAGATCTTGAATGTTTAACCTTAAGAAATAAAGAATTGGAAGAGAGTGACAGCACTCTTGGAATGTTTTAAAGGTTGCCATAAGAAGAGACACAAAATGTTTTCAGTAATTCCCAAATGCACTACATGTGATAATAGGCTCAAGTTGCAGGTAGCCAGATTTCAGCTGCGTGCCAGGAAAATCTCCCTGAAAGATAGAGCAATAGTATAGTGTAACCAATTTCCTTGGGATTTGGTGATTTCTCCAACACTGGAGGCATTCAAGAGGAGGTTAGACAGCTATCTGTCCTGCATGCAGCAAAAAGAAGTCAGCAGCTTTATAGGTCCTTTCCAACCCCATTATGATATAATTAATATGGAACTCAGTTCTCCCAGGAGGTTAATTGGAACTCTCCAAATTTCATTGTTCTGAGGCAGGAAATTCACCCACCTTTTGTTGTAGATCCCACTGTTTTCACAGAACTATATCTAGGAAATGCATTTTCAAAAAACAAGAATTCTTGCAAAGTAAGAGCAGTAACAGTTGTCATTAACAGTAGTCATAACATCTTGTAGATACCTGGGTGATGGCAAAGGAGCAGCACTGAAAGCATCATTCTAAGACATCCTCCAGACTACAAAATCTCTCCTTGTGAAAATATTTATATATATTCAGAAGGGGGCTTTATTTGGAAAGAAATACTAAAAAGGAGTACAGCTACTAAGCAAGAAAGGATACACATAAATGTATGCCATTAGTATGCTAGTATAGAACGGCCATACATGGAATTAAGAGACAATATATGTAATGCATTTACAGCTTTCTCAAAAAAATGTATTGTGTGGAATTGAAGTTAAATCCCCATGAAGAGAGAGAACATTTAAAACCTTTTGAATATGGAATTGATCAATAAAACATGAAATAGACTTTGGAATTAAAAGTTTTAGAAGCTTTGTTAGAGAGAAAAGCCTCATTTTGTTTCAGGAATTAAGCCTCCTTTCTGACAATGATCAGAATGAAAAACCTTTGTTTGTCTCCAGCCATTTTCAAGAATGCCCTGCCAATAGACTTTGACAACTTTATTTGTTTCTTGATGATGTTTGTGCAAACTTCTATATCTTCACTGAAAAGCAATTAGCAATTCACATGCAGTAAAGATGGTTTCCAATCTCCACAGCCTCTGCACTCTATTATGCAAAATGAGAGGAGATCGAAATACTATATTGTGGAAGAAACATCATGAAACATGTGCATTGGTAATTTCATTTAACAGCCTCACTGTATACTTCTGGTGTAATGTACAGCTAGCTCAGACTAGACAACATCTGGGATCCACAAGCTATCTAGCCTCAGATAAGAAATATGTCTCTGATGAACAGACTTTTAAAACAGCTTTTAAAAAATGCTATAAAGAGCAGCCTCCTAATTCTTCACAGTGACACAGAATCAGCTCTAAAATGTCTTCCTTCCTTCCTTCCTTCCTTCCTTCCTCCTCCCCCTCCCCCTCCCCCCTCCTCCTCCTCCTTCTCTAAAGGTCATAGCATGACAGAGGAAAGGGCCTTACCTCAGTGGTAGGGTTCATACATGCTCTATATTTCAAAAGTCCTGAATTCATTCCCTGACATCTACTAAGTCTGAGCAAAGCTAGGATGACACCTGCTTCCAACCCCAAAAACTACTTGCCAATCAGTGTAGACAGGGCCAGGTGTGATGGATCATTGCTTTTGTAGCTTTCTGTGTTGCTTGAGGGAAATTGTGAGACAAGGGAAAAATCATCTGCGGGATTAATTTTTATAGTACATGAGATGTTTGTCAACAGCATACAAATAAACTATTCATTTATTGCTTTAAACATATATTTCAAATCATTTATAGAATATATTTTCTGTAATAAACCATATACAGTGGTACCTCAGTTCATGAAGTTAATGCATCCTCAGGAATGTTTTGTAATGTGGAAATTTTGTAAAATGGAAACAGAGGAGGCGCAATACATCCTGGGAAATGAAGTCCTTTGGGGAAAAAAGTAAACCAAAGGTTTTCATTAAAAAATTTTTATCGTAAACGGAGGCATAATTTTCAATTGTTTTTCTTTTGGAAACTGAAAATTATGTAAACCGAGGCATTCATAACCTGGGGTACCACTGTATTTCACTGAGTCATGAAAACTTGCCAGAAGAAGGAAATTGTGGTGTTTTCAGTGCTTTGTTGCCTATAGTTGAGCCTTTTCTATCTGAATGAGTGCATAAAGATGATACATGGCCCCTATACTTTGGGAATATATATAGGCTACAACTTTATTGATTACAACAGGCAGTACTCTGGCTAAGCAATTGGGTCGGATCCAGTGCATCCAAGGAGCCCACCTGCCGTCTGGTGCTCCCGTGTTCCTCCCATTGTCTAAAGGAACACCCACTTCTTGTTAGTTACCTGGGGTGTCCACTAGGCATTTCTTTTTGGAACCAGTGGTTACGAAATGAACCACGTGAGCCCAGGTGGTGCTCAGAACCATTTAATACACATGGATCCAATTGCTTTAACTCTCTCTCTGCCAGCATGGACCTGAGCTGCAATGAGGAAGCATGCTGCGCTGTCATCTTTCCTCTTCTGTGGATGATGACTAATCAGGAGCTGTACAGGGACAGGCATCACCCCACCTCCCTGTCTGATTGGCCAGCACCATGAAGGAGGAAAGTTGAGGAAAGATGACATTGCAGCATGCTTCCTCATTGCAGTTTAACCCTGCATGAGCCCAGAGAAAGGTAAAGCAATTGGCTCCGCGTATATCAGATGGTTCCGAGCACCACCTGGGCTCGCGTGGTTCATTTCATAACCTACTGGTTCTGAAATGAAATGCCCATCCTAATGTGCACCCCTTTGGTATCCCATGTCAATTTCACCTCGTATGATCATCGCTGGCCGGGCCATAAATCATTGTCAACGGGTTCCTCCCATGCCCTCCTGCCATTAACCCATGGCTCCATCCACCTGACTTTCCTTTACAGGTGTCCTTTCGTATCTCTAGGTTCTTGCCTGCTACTTTAGAATCTTGGATCTGTCTCAATGTCTGTAAAAACGTGACTAGATCTCAGCTTAGCTCAGTTCCCACCAGAACGCTACAGCTACAACCAATCAGATATGGCCTTCCTAATGCCCACCCCCATTGCTCATTGCCCTTGTCCAATAAGTGGACCCCGTCTTCCCAGTACATATCTTGTGCTTTGAAGAAAATGGTCTGGTATTTTATCCAATGTCCACTCCAACTGGTAACCAGGTGTCCTAAGCCTTTGTCCACTTTGCGACTGACCATTTGCCCCCCCCCCCACTGTCAACATCTCCGTTGCAGTAGTTGGGACCAAAATATGGCCACGTCTGGTTAAGAACTATGAATCACTTGCAGTGATGCTGCCATGTCCTTTTTTATGCTTCTGCTAATTAATTCATTCCAGTTGCTTTGAAGTCACTTTTCACTTCACTTTCTAGAAGTTGCTTCTTCATTAAAAGTTTATTTGGTGGAAGTAGTCATTTTTCTATCTTTTCTGTAGAGTTTCCACCATATTGTTTGTGATTTAACACTTTAAATATATTTTGTATGCATTATTGTTAGTCAAGTGAATGAAATTTGATTGACAATTGTTGGTTGGATGTGTTCCAGAGGAGACAATTAGAACAGAGGAGAGGTGTGGAAAGATGTTCATGAATGAAACTGCAAGCTGATTGGTTTGCATGATTCCTGGCTGGAAATATATTTTGGATATAAGAGGAGTGGTGGAAAAAAGGGAACAAGTGTAAAAACAGTGAGATGAAGATTTGGTTTGAATCCCATCAGATCTGTGCTGTTAGTGTTGAGAGTGGTCTCTTTTTATGTAGTTGTGAAATAAATAGAGGTGGAACATATATCAAAACAAGCATCCATCTATATCTGTATCTCTGACTTGGTCTCCAACTTTAATCATATTATGCTTATCTGTCTGGAGTAGGAACTGGCAAACCACTCCAGTATTGCTGCCAAGAAAACTCCATGGACATGGGGTCATGAAGAGTCGGTCACGAATGTGACTACACACACACACACACACACACACACACACACACACACACACACACACACACACAC
>JAHTLZ010003518.1:13260672-13306900 GCA_023846285.1 Phrynocephalus versicolor
CACACACACACACACACACACACACACACACACACACACACACACACCCCTATCTATTATATAGAACTGAATGGATATAAAGAAAGAAAGTGAAAAAAGCTTATTCTTCTATGATAAAGAATTAGACGGTTTGTACCATAGATCCTTTTTATTCTCTCTCGGTGTGTGTCTCTGTGTGCTTAACAAACAAAGCCCATTTATTATTTTTAGCCGTACTGTATGTGCTACTGTTCTGCTGGCTGAATTGCTCTGTGAGTTAGCTATTTGACTGCTGAGCCAGAGCGGAGAGTTCAGTTTTCATTCTGCATCCAAGAAGCTTGGTGATAAGAGTTAATCCAGGAGAAACAGTCCCTATTCACAAGATAAATAGCAATCTTAGAGTTAGGGCAGGGGGTTGTGAGTGACTGCTGTTTAGTGGCGGCACACACCAACAAAGCAGATGCGTCTGCATAACACCATCTTTTCTTTCCTTTTTCCTGACCAGACAAAATATTTTCCTCTTGATCTTTAAGCATCCTGAACCCTGATTTAAATCTTTGATTTTTTTTTTTTACAAGAGGGAAACTTATCTTTAGGAAAGACAATGTAAAGTCAGTCCTTACTTGTGGTAGTGTTGAAAAGCACTGTAGAGGGAGATATTGACTGTTTGCCCAGCCTGGTGATGGAGAATGAGATAATCCAGGAGAAGCAACCATATTCACAAATTAAATGGCAATCTCAGACTTAGTGCAGAGATCTCAGAATGGCTGCTTCTTGGTGGTGCACAGCTGTTTGAGCTGATTAGACAAATCATTTCCCTGTTCCTCTTTCAGCATTCCCTATCTTGACTTAAGCCTTTGATATTTTTGGATTTCCTGGAAAAGGTCTCTTAGTTTTATTTCTCCCTTTTCTATTTCATGGCAATCATTTTATTATGATAGATTTTCTTTGCCTGTCATAGGCAAGGCACTGAAAAGTTGTATTTTGGATTACCTCCCTGTTTCTGTTAGTTTTTATTTTTGATTCTCAAATGTCGTTCGTTATCAGCTTAAGTTGCCCTTCAGTTTTCCACAAAAGATTTTCTTTTCTTTTGGGTATAGAAATAAGATTTCTGTATTTCCCCCTGAAAATATCTCTGGTTTGAATTCATAGTTCTTTTAGTTGGCAATCACTTCAGGTTCACTTATACTTACACGTGTATACGTTGGATGCCACTGAGACTGCTCCTGCCTTGCCACCTTCTTTGCTTTTTAACTTTTTATGTGAACCGCCCTGAGTTCTCGCTTGGGAAGTAGGAGTGGTATATAAATTTGAAAAATAAATAAATAAATAAATAAATAAAAAGAAGTGGACATCTGTTCTTTACATTGCCTTTCCAGTCTTCACAAATGTTATTTCATTTATATTTTAGTACTATAGGCATTTTAGTGTCCTTCAGCTTTGTTATAGCTTTTTAATACGTGTAGTTCATGGTCTGTATCATAGCTTTTTTCCTGATCTTCATTTGGCAGGGTGAATAAAACTTCTCCATCTTCTACTTTCAATTATGTAATCCATTTGATTTCTGTATTGTTTGACTGGTGTTGTAGCCCATGTAAACACTGTCTGTTTAGGCTGCATGAAGCATTTATTTGCAATAAGCAAACACCTGGATTCACCGAATTCTATGAGTCACTCTACTGCTTCATTTCTAATTCCTAGGCCCAATTCTCCAGTGGTGCTATTGCTTTTAGGTTATAGTCACTATGATTATGAAGCATATTCTGTTTTGCTGTGCTCTTGTCATGAGGACAGGAAAATGTAACTATCAGCTTAGTAGGGTGTGATTTGGTCTACAAAAGCTTTGACGTGTGCTTTGACTTATCACTCTGAGCATTTTGTCACTCAGTTGCTCTCAAAACCCCTACTTATCCGCTCTGTGCAAACCTTGAAGTAGGAGTAGAGGGTGCTACGGTGTATTTTTCTCTATCGCTGCTTCTTTTTCTCTCTCCTCCTTGACAGTGTTTGTGTCTGTCCCTAGCGCATAGACTCTGCCTATACAGTCTATCAGTCAACCTGTCCAAGCTTCCTGCCTGTTTCTCTACTCCAGGGTATGAACACACAGCAGTGAAAGATACCCTTCTGCTATTTTATCTGTTTTGTCACTTAGCTCCAGGTTTGTTTGGGCTGTACGTATGTGTTTGCTTTTTTCTGATTAATTCCAATGAGTCATATTCCTTTCTAAAATGCTTTCTTTCATTGGAATACTGTATGTTCTGGTCCAGCATTGCAGAATCTCTCCTGGGCAGATGTCCTGTCACAATTTACTATCTTTCTTTCATATTTCCCTCAGTCTAGGTGCAGTAAAGTATGGTACAGCAATACTTGTTCCTTCTAAATTATCATCACCTCTAGATTATGTTCACTTCAAACTAATTTAATAGATGATAAAAGCTTTTTTATTTACAAGTAAGCATGCTTAGGATTGCCATGTTTAATCCACTAGTTTACCATTAACAAATTGCCATAACCACTTCTGAAGCTGAGAACATAATTTTGAATTTCATGTTGTAACGTCTGTGTTAAAAAGCTTGACATGTGTGAATTTTAACACTGGAGCATTTAAACTGCACATTGAAGTAACCCACGAGTAGGCCTATTTGTATCAACAGAACTAATAGAGAAGTTGGCTCACCAAATCTCCACTGCCTAATATAATGTAATTTACTAAACCGAATAACAGGATTTCATCCGTATTCTCTCTTTGGGTTTTCCGAAAAAATTTCACATGGAAAAAAAGAAGCCTGTCTTAGATGAAAAACATAAGAATTGGACTAGTGAAACGCTAACTATGTAAATGACTGCAAGCATCTTGGTGAAGTGATTCTGATTACCGGTACCAAATGCATGCTGAATTGCTGATTTATTCCACTAATGCTGATTTTGATCCCAGTTGTTCTATCTAGACAATGTATCTTTGTATTGAACATAACAGCTGCTGATAAGTGATTTGGTAATATTTCATTGTATCTATTGAGGAAAACTGGAAGAGTCAAATATTACTCTACCTCTTTAAAACTTTTTTGTGGTAGCACACCCGGCAGATGGCTATAAACAGAGATATCTCAATTGCCCAGGGTACCTGTGCAAATATGGGGTTAATATGTGTGAAATCAGAGTTGTCACTAGGGTCAGTGGCCATGCAGAGACCCGAGGCTCCATTAAAGGACCTCAAAAAGCAGCATCCACAGATGTCTGTGAAAGAAAAGAGGAGGGGAAAAAACAGTCATGTGAGGTGGAGTGATACTCGTACATCTTCTTTCATCTTCACTGTTCTCATTTCTTTCCACTCCTCAATGTGGAATTTCCCCACCTTTACAGGAGGCAGTGGCAACTTTTCATCTGTCTCCAAATAGCCTTCTTGTTTAACTGTAAATACCAGAGTGCACCAGAGAGGAAGCTGTGACACTGACTTCTTCAAAAATTGTCCGGGTGTCACCAGAGGTGCCCGAGGAAAAATAAAACACAAGGCACAGCTGTTGTTTCCTCCACAGCACACCTAGCTATTTTTTAAACAAATTTTAAAAAGTTAAGGGAGGACAGATGTGCTGCTGTTTTTTGTTTGTTTGTTGGGTCATGAAAGGAGAGGGAGCATCAAGTGGGTAGTGAAAGCAACAAAAAGCAAAGAGAGCATGTTAGCGTGGAGAAGCAAGGGCAGGGAGGAGAGGAGAATGGTGCTTTCAAGAGACCAAGTGGCAGAAATGGGGGGTCTGAGACACTTAAGTACATGTGTGTGTGAATCCCACAGGGGGCATATGGTCTAGGTAGGACCTCTTCCACTCTGGCAGCTCCAATGGCTGGCTCCACTCCTCTGTCTGATAACAAAGACTCAAGATTCTCTTAAGTTTTCAGTGATCAATTATATATCTCAGTGAATCAGATTGCATCATATGAAATTGTGAGGAGAGTCAAAAATGATATGATCACAGACGGTTTTTAAAGGGATACAGATAGATGCTGTAAGAGAAGTTTAGGATTAGTCGACCATTGTGTGTTTGTTGAGGCCATCTTTTTTGACTAATTTAATCTAATGAAAAATATTTAAAAAATTATTTCCAACAAGTCAATGCATGTTTTATGCTGCTGTTCTTTTTACTGACTTGGACTCAGCAATTCTGACATCTCTGAATCTCTATTGGAGATCTGCTGCCACTGTAGAAGTAAGGGATAAGCAATCTTGTCTCTCAGTCCCTCCAACCAGATTTGTTTGGTTTGGTTTACATTTTTTCCAGGTTTTGACAACTTGCTTTGAAAAGTATGAGGGAGATATAGGTTGAAGAAGACTTGTTGCCATTGTACTCATGGACCAAGAGTACTCTGAGTACTGTTCAGCCAAAGCTGCCTTTTAATTTGTCCATGGCATGTACTTGAGCCACCCCATATTCATCACTCATGACATCATTGTGCTGTGAAATACTGTAGTGGGCTTTTGACACTGACTTCTTCCTGACACCACGGGACTAAAACTTACTGGGGTCCATAAAAAAGACAAAACACAATAGCATCTACTCTGAAGGGCTTCAGAGCTGCAAAATTAAATACAGGTGTTCCAATCACATGTTGTAGAGTTTTCTAAGTCATGAATAGTGATATGCATTTGTATTTGGAAGTACAGTATTCAGAATTCACCAATATTCAGATAGTTTGAAAAAAATAGCCAAATCTGATTTTATTACTTCCAAATATCTGTAATAATGATTCATAATATTTAGACTTCCATTTACTTCTATAGATTAGAAAGCAAAAAGCTAGGTTTCTGTTAATGAAAGCTACTTCGCAGACATTGTGTAATTATTTATTTAATCTTAAATACAATCTGGCACCACTGGGAGTGGAGGCTGAGAACTCACTGAGAACCCTGATTACCATGTGGTTTTTCCATAGGGGCTGGATGAGGAATAGACAACTGAATGCTTTATTCCATTTAGATTATGTCCAAGTGAAAGGTGGTCATAGTTGTTTACAAATCCTGAGAATTTGCTGTTAGAATATGCTCTGGCATAGGCCTGCATTGCAGCATTTTTTTCTGTCATGTTTTTTTTTTTGGGGGGGGGACTCTCAGTCTACATTTATATTCTTTACTCCCCATTGTATTTTGTTTACTTGTAGTTAGGAATGTGATTTAGGATCAGTAGATTCATAGATCACTACATTATGAATTGAGAAACCCTGAAGCTTCCAGTTGGTGCCTCAGATTTACTTATACTGCATTTACTTATACTTACAATGAAGTGAAACATGTCATGTAATAAAACATGTACGAGATCAATGTGATGAATAATTTTGGATTTTCATCAGTGCAGTGGCATTTAGTCAACAGTAATGAGATAAGTCACGATTTTAAAAAGGGGTGGGCTGTTGTGACCAAGCAATCCTGGGACCACCCCATCTAAAAATAGGTTCAGGGGGTGAGGGAAGATGTTTCTGTGAGGGAGGCTCTAAATATGTTTTAAAGGGATCCCAGGACCCCTAAATTTACCCCTAATCTTTTGATAAAATCAGGTGCTAAAAGGCAAGTGGGAGCTTCTATTTAAATTGCTATAAGATATTGCAATAATTTTTTTTAAAAAATGGGGGTCAATGTCGCAGCTCTCAGAAAGCAAGAGATGGATGAATACAGCTTGTGGATTTCTGGAAGTTGCCTATCTCAATCTAGACCTCACAATTCGAGAATGAAATATTTTGGTCTTTTTCACTGTAAAGTATATAAGCTGTTTGTCTAACTGACACAACATTTTATCAATTCTAACTGACATGTAGCATTTTACAAAGGGAATAGTGTATCCAAAGTTAAACATCTGAAAGTCTCACTGATTTCAATAAGAAAAGGCAAGAATATGCATAAATTATTTGCATTGCTATTAATATGCATTTAAAATATGTAAATTTACATGAATTTAACAGGTTTAGAAAATCATGAGTGGTGCTGTATGTTTGTGTTTATGTACTGGGCCTTTTGCTTTACATGAAAGGGGTTTTATTTCGGGGTTCACCTTCACCTCTCCCAAACTACTAGAATCTGGGAATATTTCTCTCCTTCCTAACACTTGACAGGCTGATAACTTTTTCCTACAAAAATGGAGAAAGAAATTAGAGAATGACCTATTCTTGACTTGATCCTAACCAATACTTGGTGGGGGAAGTAGCAGTAAGGGGATTACGAGGAGAGAGTGACCATGTTCTACTAGAATTCATGGTTTCCGAGGAAACCAAAGCAGAGTGTAGCCACACACTTATGGAGGATTTTTTTAAAAGCCAATTTTAAGAACCTCAGAACAAATGCAAGTCCCATGGCAGAAGGTCCTGACAAACAAAGGATCCCAAGAAGAGTGGGAGTATCTAAAAAAGAAATTCTAAAAGCCCAACTACAATCTATTCCAATAAGAAAAAAAAATGGAAGCAGCAAAAAAAAAAAAAAAAAAAAAGACCATGGTGGCTTCAGAAAAAGCTCAGGAAGGACCTAAAAACAAAGAAACAAAAAGATATGTGCAGGAAAGTGCAGGGAATGCTTCCTAAATTTATGGATGACACAAAATTGGGTGGAATATCTAATACCTGGGAAGACAGAAACAAAGTTCAAAATGATATTGCTAGGCTGGAGCACCAGGCCGAAACCAACAGAAAGAAATTTAACTGGAATAAGTGCAAAGTACTGCACCTAGGAAGAAGAGACCTGCCAAGTTTGCACAAAAAGGGTATTTCAATGTGTGTCTGTTTCTCCCTGTGTGTATCAAAATACAATTTTAACTTAATGCAATGGTTGGCTATCAGCTTTAATTTTCACTGCTGTACCCATTGGAGAAGAGGCAGGCTGTTTGTTTTTATGTCCCTTCCTGTTGGTTTGTTTTGTGTGGGTCCCCCCCCTCCACTTCTCTTTCTTTTTCATCATCATCTTTAGGCTCTAAAATGATACATGTTAGTTAAAATCCCTTTCTCCTCCTCTTCTATAGTTCTGCTAATCCCTTCTCAGAAAATAGAGGCTTCTTTCTTCCCGAAAGGGCCCATTTCTCATAGATACATGTACATGTACACATTAACATTAATATCTCACTCTGAAAGGTCAAGGAAGAAATTATAATTTAACAAGGCTAGACACATATAAAGCAAAATGCTACCCACCAGAAAATGTTATGCGATCCCCTTGGGGGTTACCACCTGCAGGTTAGGAAACACTGATCTAAGATGAAGGCTCAGAGGCAGGGAGGCCGCTAGGCAACCAGCAAAAACCAAGATGGAAAGCTGTAGGAGCTTGCACACCCACAAGGAATGACTGAGGCAAAGAAAGAGCCCTCTTCACTGGATTAGTACTAGTCTACTCTAGACTCTTTTTCAGATTCAAAATAATTGTTCTTCCCTCCTGGATGTTCTCCTTGGCTGCAGACAGAACAACTGCAGTACTATCAGGTGAAACATTTCCAACATTTCTATTTTTAATAGACAAAGGGTGGAAGAAAGATGGCTTGAAAGACCAAAACATGAAAATTCATAAAATATTCATGTACTGCCTCCTTCATTTAAAAAAAAAGTTATACTTTTTAAACATTCTAACTAGAGATGGGCACAACTCAAAAAAATAATTTTTCGTTTGTCGTTTGTCATTTAAGGGTTCGTTTCGGTTTGTTTTCGTTTTTGGGTTTTTTGCATATTTTTTGTTTTCTTTTTCGTTACAAAACAAAATGAAAAAACAAAATGAAAACAATTTTTTTGTTTCGTTAGCATTCTTTTCAATGCAATGTGTCTGTCGTAACGAAAATGAAAAACACAGCAAAATTTTTCATTTCGTTTCCGTTGTCGTTTTGCTTCTGAAAAATTTTTTGTTTTCGTTTTCGTTACAAAACGAAACGAAAAAATGAAAACGAAAATGAAAATTTCGCTGAGTCGTGCCCATCTCTAATTCTAACCTTCTGTAATCAATAGAAGAGCAAGAACATGGACAACAGGACCTTGCTTCAATTCCCATATTTAAGAATCAAGTAAACTTTCTTGTTGTTACAATCTAAAGTTGGTCAGCATTTCTATTTCCATATTTTGAGTGGGGAGCTGAGACAGAGACAAGATGGCTGTCTTAAAATGGACACATAATGAAGACAGTCTTTAACTTGGGGATCTGATTCTGTACATCTCCAGCACATTTTCTTAGCTGGCGACCAAGGATAGTAAATGTAAGCGTGGCTGAAATTATACATGGAACAAATGCATTTGGAAATGCTTGATAATAGCATTTTGAAAGGTGATTCTTAGAACAGTTTTTTAATATTGTAGCTTTAGGGACTTACTTTGAGCAAAAAAGAAACTGGAAAAGAGATGTATTGCTATGTAGCTATAGGTCTTTTGTCTTGAGGATTGTAATAGAACCTGAATGTTGACTTTCCTATTTGGTAATGTGTAGGGACACACCCTTTCAGACTTGAGGCATTTCTGCTGTTCCAAGAGAGCAGAAATGATGCCACAGATCATAGTCTTCCCTTAGTGGCTGAAGTTGATAACTGCATTTGACACAGGCTCCCTGGAGTGCATTGTGTGTTCAGAATATTTAACACAGAGATTTTCTCTAAACTTATAGCAAATGCTTTCAGAAATTCAGCTTGTAGAAGCTTTAAGTTCCCTTTGGAACACTGTCAGATGTTTAGTACGTTGTAGAAAAGAATTTTTTTTTTTTACATTTAAAAATGTAAGTTCCAATAACCTGCCAACATTTCACAAAGTGGATAGTGACAACTATAGCATTGACTTGACAGGTTGTGAAAGTGCTATTACCCAGCAATCCCAAAGAGCCACTTTTACCAATAGCCACTTCAGCAACAGTCCTTAAAGGAATGTCCTTGCCTGACCTTGGTTGACAAACCAATTGGTCACAACTAGAGATGGGCACGAAACAAAAATAATGGCGTTTCGGTTTTTCGTTTGTCATTGAGAGGTCTGTTTCAGTTTGTTTCCATTTGTTGGGAATTTTTTGAAAAATTTTGTTACCATTTTTTGTTTTTTCATTTGTCATGTCTACCCGCTTTTTGCGCGATTTTTAAAGCATTTCTGTGCGCAGCCATCCCCCAACGCCCCAGACCAGACGGAAAACACTAAAAAAATGGATGCTGGCAGAGACACAGTATAGACTAGGTATGCAGGGAGGCTGCAAAGGCAGTGGCGGGCGTTGCCCAGGGGGCAAGGCAGCCGCAGAGTGACTGCACTGCGAGGCAAGGGAGGGTACTCACTGAGAGGTACGCAGCACGTATGCACAAAGGGAGGCTGCAGGACTGAAGCTAGAGTCACAGAGACAGCAATCCCACCCTAACTCCCACCAGAGACTGCAAGGAGGACGGGGGCTACCAGAACTTTTTATGCCCTCTGTGGCTGCCAGACCTGCCCGCCCAGTCTGCAACCTGGGCATGCTATTGGTTGAACATGATCCCATCACATGGCTTGCCTCCATTTTGTGGCTGGTGGAAACATCCATTTTAAAGGGAAAAGAAAAATACATTGCGATGGGGGAAGACAAAAGCAAACGTTTTAAGGACCCCTACCCCCCTGGTAGGTATTATCAGACAATATAAATAATTATCGCTGCATTTTTATGGATGTCCAGGGCGTTTTTTAACATTTAAAACAGCTCATTTCATTGCACGTCACCATTAACGGAAACGAAACGTAACAACCACAATTTTCGTGGTTCTGTTTGTTTCGTTGCATTTTCATCACAATTTTCGTTTGTCGTTTCGTTACGTAACGGAAACGACAAACGGTAACTGAAATGAAAAATGTTCGTTCCGTGCCCATCTCTAGTCACAACCATTAACCTTTATCCAACACTATATTTTATATACCATCTATATGTATATTTGAAAAGTCTATTAGAATAGAATTGGGTGTGCTGTACCACTGAAGCAGGAGGATGGGGATCGTCTTGTTGCTTTTGTTGTTTTAAACAGAAAGATGGCCTAAACAGAGTTCCTGTGTGGAGGCCAGGCTCACACCAAATGGTATACCAAAGCTTTACCTGGTAGAGGCTCTATTTTGCTTGCTCCAGCTTGCTCCACTTGAGCCCATATAGAGAAGATCTTAATGTGGTCTCCAAGGCCGTTCTTGAAGTTCTTGCCTCCCTGAATTCATATTGCCTGCAAGAAGGTTCTTCTGTTCTCCCTCCCTTCCTCCTTCATTCCCCCTTTTCAGTTTGCTAAGAGAGAAAGAAAGAAAGAAAGAAAGAAAGAAAGAAAGAAAGAAAGAAAGAAAGAGAAAGTCTTGCTTTTGATGTAAAGTGCTGTGTATGCCTACCCCTCCCCAAACCTCTCAGAACAACAAGAAGAGAAAACCAAAAATACAAAGTCAGCAGTGCTGCCTTTCCTGCTTTCATGCCTGGTTCATTTTATGATGGGTCTTGAGAATGGAAAATTGGTTCCCAGACCCTTCAGAGTTGTCCGAGTTATACGGAGCAGGCTGAAGTATTAAAATAAGAATGCAATAATGGCAAATTGGCGGTGATTTATTCTCCATAAGACAGATCTGTAAAACTGCATGAATTATTCTGATGTGAAGAATTTTGTGCATGTCTGCCCCTTAGCATGTGTAAGACATAAAATGATATGAGTATTATCTCAGATTTGGATTGTATGCATAATACATTGCATTTCTTCAGCCGTTCAAGTCCTTCCTAAGACAGATAAGAACTATGAATTACACCAAGCATCATTTTTGCAGGCATTTTGGACAGTGCGCTAGCAAGTGTTTTCTCTGCACAATTAGGATTTGTGGATCTGAAGTCCTGTACTAATGCTGTTTTTCTGCTTTTTCAGTCTTGAGTGAATAACAGCAACAATAAGCATAATAATTTCCTGGACATCCTTGCTTAACTCTTTATGGAAATCTACACTCACGGTAAAATCAGAATTGGAAGCCTTCTTTAGTTCAGAAGCATTCCCTGCTGAATTGCAAATATTTAAAAGTCCCAAAGAAAACCCCACTCTTCTAAAACAGATTGTACATTCGGTGCTAATTATATTCTCTAGTTATCTTACTTTAGCTTAAACTATTTTCAAAATAGAAATAAATGCACATCTAAGGTTTGCCAGCAGTATAATTTATTGCTTTCTCTTGAAATGGTAAAAAAAAGAATATCATATGTGCTATAATGTTAGAAATTCAAACAGTATTGATTTTACGTAATGCATTTCCCCATTTTAAACCTCTCTGTTTTCCTTCATGTAAGGTTGAGATAATTGGTTCAACAGCAGTTGATAGTTATAAATATTTGCTCAAATTGGCAAATGTGACTAAAAACCAAGGGACATACTGCAGAACAAATATATTTTAGCTATGCAAACATGTTAATGCTTTAGTAATATGTTTATATAAAATTACATGATAGATGATAGTTTCATTTCCCTCCTAACTCGCTAAATATCATGGATGATGCCATCTTTTAATTATATCATTTCATTTGCCAGCTGCAGAATTTTATAGCATTTATTACTCCAGTGTAGGTGGAAGTATGCAGTAAATAGGAATTAACATTACATTTTTGTAAATGTGTGTACTCTCCCCCCTCATCAATAAGAAAAATAAATAAATACTAATCCCATAATTTTATTGGGATTACATTATTAAATTTGTTTACTAGATATTAAGTGCCTGTGCTTGATGGGGTTCCACTTCCCCTGAAAACTCAGGTTCGCAGCTTGGGAGTCCTCCTGGATTCATCTCTGAGCCTGGATGCCAAGGTTTCAGTGGTGGCCATGAGTGCTTTTGCACAGTTAAAACTGGTGTGTCAGTTGCACCTGTTCCATGGGATGTGACACATGTCTTTGTTACATCCCACTTTCATTACTGCAATACAATACTCTATATGTGAGGTTACAATTGAAGGTGGTTTGGAAACTTCAGCTGGTTCAAAATGCAACAGCCAGTTACTGACTGGGTCCAGTTATAGGCAACATATACCACCCTGTCACAACAACTGTACTGGCTACCTGTCCATTTCCAAGACCAGTTCAAAGTACAGGTTGTTACCTATACCAGTGGTTCCCAAACCTTGTTGAGTCATGGCTCCTTTGACTTGCTGGCAACTGGCAATAGTTTTTCAAGGAGAAAGGTGGGGTAGAAAAACCCTTAAATAAATAAATAAATAAATAAATAAATAAATAAATAAATAAATAAATAAATAAATAAATAAATAAGGTAGGTCAGGTAAATCAAGTAGCTCAAGGGACCTGGCTATTCCTCTAGCCTGCTCCCACGGGCTTTGTCAGTTTACAGTTCAGCCTGGCCATTGATGGCCAGCTGGCCAGCCTACCAGCCATCCTCCTTTCCATCTCATGGCAAATGTTGCCAAAACTCTCCTCTGCCCAAGCTGGACAATAGAGATGGGTGTTTTATTTCAGAAGTGGTCCAGTTCCAGACACCAGCTGGGCTCCTGCATTTTGTTTCAGAACCAGATCACTTCCAAAATGAAACACCCATGTCTACTGGACATGTCTTGCCTTTCTTGCTGCTGCCAGGACCTACTGGTGTAACTAGGGAGGGACGGAAGAGTGCATTATCCCTGAGGCGCACAGGAGGGGGAACAAGAGGAACCCATGCACAATCCCACCAGCAGTCCTCCTTTTGCCCTGCTAAAATGTTCTGTTTATATACTTCCCTGTACCACTTCTCCCCCTCCACCGCTGTTCCCCCAGGATCAGGTACCCCTTGATCGGTGGGTGAAGTGCATTTGGGGGGCAGGAGGGGGTGCAAAAACTGACGTTGTCCCTGGGTGCTCCAAACCTAGCTACGCCTCTGCCAGAACCCCCATTCTTCTTTTCAACTTTTCCTGTAGTCTAAACAGGTTGCTTCATTAAGCTGCCTTGGGGACGGGGCGGGGGGCAGTGGGTGGGCAGGGTGGTGAGGGGCGGGCCACAGATGGCGGGGGATGGCGATGGGCGTGGAGGGTGGGTGGTGATGAGCGTGGCGGGCGGTGGCGGGCAGGGATGAGTGGATGGCAATGGGCGGCTGGCAGGCAGTGGGGGGACGGACGGTGGTGGCCAGCAGAGGGGCTTGGGGGTGACAGGCTGTCCAGCGTCCTCTCTCCATTTTGGTGCCCTAGGCAACTGCCTAGTTCGCCTTAATGGAAGTGCCGGCCCTGCCAGCAAGTCACAGCAGGTGTGTGGGACTAGAAAAGCCCCTGCACAGAGGATGACAGAGGTGTGCATACCTGTACGCATGCACACCTTAGAGCAGTGATGGCGAACCTTTTAGAGACCGAGTGCCCAAACTGCAATTCAAAACCCACTAATTTTTTTGCAAAGTGCCAATACAGTAATTTAACCTGTGTACAGGTGGTTATGAAGGGGTGATGTTGGGTGCCCACAGAAAGGGCTCCGAGTGCCACCTTTGGTACCCGTGCCATAGGTTTGCCATCACTGCCTTAGAGGGAAACATTCCTGTCAACCTAGCAGCATGAAACCATGTAAAATGTGTGTAGATGAATAGGTACCACTTCAGTGGGGCAGTAAAGGCATGCCATGTGTTTGCGTGTTTAGTCAAGCGAGCCACATGACCGTGGAAAAAATGTCTATGGACAAACACAGGCTTTTCATCTCACATGCAGCAATTAGCACCAGCTGCTAGACAAGTGAACTTAGTTGTCAAGGGGAACCTTTACCTTTTGCATCACACAAGGGGAACAATAGATATGTGTACTCTAACCATGCCCCCTCATGAACCCTGCACTCCATACCCTAGGGGTTCAGCTTAAAGCAGAAAGCCCCTTTCCCCTCAAGGAGCTTTCTTGGGGCACCTGGGTTCTAAAATATGCAGGCAGGGGTGATATAATGCATATTTGTTCATTCTTCATTTTTTATTATTTAGGCTATCTCAACTTGATGGGTTTTTTCCTTTGATAAACAAAGCAACCCAGTAAGCACAACATGACCACATAAAGCCTTACTGTTTTATGGGCTAAGAAGATTAATTGCCCATTTCTTGTTCTTGCATGCATATTCCTTTTGCAGGAATATGACTGAAGGAGGAAAGCCTCCTCATTCAGGCCGCCAGATTCCACCTGAGCAGCTGCAGAAATGACCTAACAGCAATACACCACTCATGCTCCTCTGGCATAGTAAGACACCAGAACAAAGGCTGGACCTAGTCCCAGGGTAATGGATCGGACACTGGCCAACCTGGCCATTCCTCTATCACTCTGTCTTCAGATAATGATTGTCCTTCACACTGAATTGTTTCATTTTCCTAAATCATTATGCAGGCTGACTTGAGCTGCCTAAATGTATCATATTCAGGGAGTTAGCAGAAAATAAGTATATATGATGATATTAAAGCCTTGAATTAGGATCTGAGCCATTGGGTTCACTTTGCCCACTGAGCTCTGAAAGTCGCTGGCTATTAGCTTAGCAAGTAATAACTAGAGTAGATCTATTGAATTAGAGGGAATTTGGCTTTACTCTTCTGTAAGTTCTAGGGATGGGATTTTATGGGACTCAAGCTTTCCTAGTCCCATAGTTTAGCAGGGAACCCCCTCCCCCAACACACACACACACACACACACACACACACACACACACACACACACACACACAAGCAGCGGGGGTCACCTCCTCCCTCCAAGACTGGGGGGAGAGGAGAGGAGAGGAGTGTCCCCGCCTGCCCAAGAGGGTTGCCTTGTCCCTCCAGCCCCAGAAGAGGAAGGGAGGCCCCCATGGCTCCTCCTGCCTTAATGTCAGGCCCTCCCCTCCCATCAACACTTCCCTAGGCAGCCTCCTGAAGGTGTCCTTAATACGCCTCTGCGGGGCTCACAGGATGTCATTCCTGTGAGCCCCCCACTGCTGCCCCCACTGCCACTCCCCTTTGGTCCACTCGAGCTGCCCGGAGGGTGTCCCCTCCTCCTGCTGTGCCGCTGTGGTACCAGCTCGCTCACCCACCTGCCCCCCATGTCAGAGCATGACAGCAGCACCCTTGGGGACATTCACATGCCGCTGGGGGGGGATGGGTGCTTAGCTGGACCACCTCCGTGGCCAAGGTAGTGGCAAGGTTTGGGGAGGCGAGGTCGAACATGGCGGCAGCAGCAAGGGATGGCCTGGACATGCCAGGTGCTTCCATGCCTTTACTCAGGAGTAATCGGCACTGAGTCAGAAATGGCAAGAGGGGGCAGCGGTGGGGGGCAGTAGGTGATTTGGCATCCTCTAATTGCTGTGCCTGGGGAGCCCCACCCCCTTGCCCTCCCCACACCATGCCCCTGCATAAATGCAATCAATAAATGACAATTTAATGCCCTGGGTCCATAAATGTGGGATATTTTGGATGTGCAACAATCATTTTCTCATTTACTTTCGGTTAATTATACATAAAAAGCAAAAATATACACACACTCCTGAACCCCTAATATCAACAAAACAACAAAAGCAGTTATACAAAACATGCTCCCTCTGCTACACCGGGACCACTGGGAGATATAACTGAATCCCCCTCCATTCCCTTTCCAAAATTCAATTGACTCTTATAAAGGTACATCCTTCTTTAATGATTTTGAACCAGCTGATCCAGTTTTTAGGGTCTCAACATTAACTGTTGTGCTTGCATTCCACTGCCTGGAGTTTTGTACACCACCTGGAGTTCTTTGAATTAAGCTTGGTGGTATATAAATCTAAAAATAAATAAATAAAATAAATAGGTCCTCTTTTGTCTGATGTACATCATACTGGTTTGCTCAATATATCAGCAAACCATTGCAGCAGTAGCCAAAGAGCGGGTCACTCAATTCTTATGAGAGTTGTATTTAACCTTAATGGTCAGCTATTGCTTGCATATTAGTAGCTTATCCTCTCAAGTGCATGTGCTCTTGAATTTGACTCGACTCCACAAAACATTTTTAAATGGTCTAGATTCATAAGATCTTGAACCACATCTTTAAGCTTTCAGAAAATCAGGAACTATATTAGCATTTCCCTGTGTCAAAAACTTTACTATATCTTCTTGTCCTCTGTCATTATTTAAATAGCTGTACTTATCACCAGAGCTATTAGTAAGCAAAATAATCGTAATAACAGGGAAGAAGAATACATATTTAGCATGTTGAAGGCAAGAAGCTCTGAGGCCTGAATGAAATTGCCTGTTAAATATTCCACAGGATATACATGAATTAATGCATTTTTCCCCAGGAAATGGGTGGGGTGGAGAAGTCTTCTGGCTGTGCAACTTTAAGCAAGGTGGGAATATTTGTAACACAGAATATAAAATGTATATCTCTGGGGATACTACGGATTAGGTATAAATACATTTGTCAATGTACAAAGGGGAACTGGAAACACTCAAATCAATCTCATCAACGGAAGCCCAAATTTGAACCTGAACTCCAAAGATGGATTGTAAGGTTCTCTGGTCAAGAGACCATTGTTTTGTAGATAATAATGCCAGTATACCTGATGTGCTATGGACTAGGGTAAAAAACAAAATCAAAAACTGGATGCTGAATCATTGATTGAGTCTCTCTCTCTCTCTCTCTCTCTCTCTTTCACACACACACACACACACACACACACACACACACACACATTAAAGCAGCGTAAGTTCCAAGGACTGAAACTCTGTTTACCACAACTTTATCAGCAAACATGATAACTGTAGTTTTGCCTCCTGAAGCCAAAAGGTAATTTTTCTTTGGCTCTTGGAGACATCACTTAACTCTGGAGCCAAGGTGACATTTTGTGGTGCAATTTGCATTTGGTGACTTTCATTAAAAGAAAATTAAAACTAATATCTCAATGTCACCCAATTCCTGAAATGGACTCACAGGTCAGCAACACACACGCACACATGCACTCACGCGCGTGCGCACACACACACCATGCTGCATTCTGCATTCCAAGCTCATGACAATGTATAAATAATTGAAGGACTATAATAGAGTGTTACATGAACTGGAGAAGAGGATTCGTACATTAACTTTTCGTAAGCAGACTGTAATCAAACTGAGCTTTCTCAGGCTTGGTCAGCCTCAAGGATTACCCTGGTGTCTTTCTTAAACAGTGCCCTATAGGCAAACCCAGAGACTGAACTATTTCCTGGTATTTTCTAAAAAGTTATTTGCACACTTTCTTCTAGTATGCAAGAAGCAATATTTCCAGTTGAAACCACATCAAAACAGACATGTGCTGGTTCATCAACATGAAAGAAACATCCTCTTAGAAGCCTGTTTTGACTCCGTTCTGTTTAACTTTGTGCAAGGCATCTTGTGGCTTTGTCTCATGGCACTTGGGAGTATGTGTTGTGGCGAGTGTAGGTTGTTTTCCCACCAAGGCAGTGCCCAGATCATTTTAGGTTCCAGTTACATGTTCTCCCAGACTGAAACTGGACCAGGATACAAATGCGATGGTTGCCATGCTGCAGTTGTAATGATTACTACTAGCTAATAGGTACCACACTGCATCTGTAGAGGAGCAGCTCTTCTATCATCACTGCTGATAAATTATAAAAGCTAAACCAATCTACCGCATGCTTCCTGCAGTCAGGAGAACCTACTGCCATTAAAGCAGGCTTTGAATAATACGTTTTCTAGGGTTGTCTGGGTAAGGGTACACAACCAATGATCCACCAACACCAGGCATAACACAACTCACCAGCTGTAACTGCTCAGGCTCTGAAGGAAACAACACCTGGTTTCCTTTCTGTCTGCTTGTAGAAAGCAGGACTATGAAACACTTGGGAAGCCCCAATCAATGTTACTGATCCATGTGTGTCTCAAGAAATTACAAGTTTTCTTGACTTGGTTAAGAAACTTTTAAGATTAGTGAGAACTTAGAGTACTTCACATGTCAATAAAGCCGTGCCAAATGCCAGTCCCTCTTGATTCTTTGATAACTAAAAAGCCAAAACATCTGGCATTTAACAGTCAAGTGTGTCTTCTAGATTTTAATTAAGAGAAAAGCAAAATTGTTTGGATGTGTCCATATAATTGCTTTCATAATACAGTGGTACCTCTACTTACGAGCAGCTCTACTTACAAGCGATTTGACTTAAGAGTGGAAAATGTTGGCGTTTTAACTGTTGCCTTACAAATTTTAGATGCAGTCCGCTCTACTTACATTTTATTTTATTTTTGTTTTTTAATTTATTTTAGATACATCTGCTCTACTTATGAGTTGTTTGATTTATGAGCATGCATTCGGAATGTATTAAACTCGTAAGTAGAGGTACCACTGTAACTTGATAGTAGGAGAAACTGCAAATAGCAGAGCATGAAGTGCAGAATAAACAGTTATTGATATAAGGAATTACAGTATTTGAATCTGTACAGGTAGCAGGGCTTTGACTTGAGTTTTCTCTGAACTTGATTCCTTAACTTGATCCAGTTAAGGCAACTTAATTCCTCAAGTCTTCCATTTCTAAATATTAGACAGAGTTTAATCTCTTTAGAACAGTTCTCTTCTACGACAGTGACTGCCCAAAGATAATAACTTAGTAGCAGAAGATATAAGGCCGTATTAAAAAGATTACAAATGCAAACTTGTCATCTGCTCAGAGAATGCTATACTGAGAAATCAAGCTAAGCTTAAACAGAAGAAAGTTTCAGAGTCAGAAACCATAGCAGCTCTCTTGGCAGTCTTCTGACATGCATTTCTTTCCTAGAAATTCACTGGAATCCCATCTGGATCGAATCCTTGTTTATAAATTTTGCATGCTGCCCATAATTTGAGGGTCTGGGTTGGGGTGATGGTCTATTCAGTGCTAATCAGTCTTTCCTTTGAGCCTTTCATTCTAGCCTTTGGATTCAGAAAAAGTCTCACCTCTCCACTGAGTGTTCTGTCCCTCTCTTTCATTGGTTCTAGCTTTTTTTTTAGGAGGGGTGATCTGTTCTGTTGATCAGCTATTTTCTCCCCTATTGATTTGGTCTTGTAGCCCCCACTCCTTCTCAGCTGAGGTGCAAGAGAAGGAAGAGGCTAGCTGAAGAACCAGAAGACAGCTGACACCCATCAGCTGCCTGTACCAGCCCTCTGAGCTCAATTCTGAATACAGCTTGTTTATTATGAGGACTGCCTCAGAGACCCAAGGAGAGTAAAGAACTACCTCTTTCCAGGGGGGTTGTGCAGAAAACTCAACCTGCTGAGGTACAGGAGAGTGGTGACAGGGGACCACCGTTCAAAGCACCTTCTTCAATAATGCGCCATCTCACCAGCAGCTCAGAGTGAATGGAATTTTTGATAGCAGAACCCCAAGGCTCCCAGCACTCACAAATCACAACGTGGCTTGTCAGGTGTGGCCCTCCAAAGGTTTTAGATTTCCATAAAAAGTCCAATAACTTTCAGTAAGTAAACATAAGTGGCTATGACTTGTGTCACCATCAGAATTATTTATGACAGAACTATTAATCACAGAGACATAGAATCACAGAATAAAGGAGTTGGCAGGAACTTATAAGGCCATTGAGTCCAATACCCTGCTCAATGATGGAATCCAAATCAAAGCATAACTGACAGACGGTTCTCTAATTTTCTCTTGAATGCTGCCAGTGTTAGTGAGCCCTCAACCTCCTGAACACAAGAAAAACAGAAGCATTTTCTTGTTGCTGAGCCTGTGCCACTGCCAAAATCCATAATAACCATCTTCTGCTTCCCGTTTCTGTAATACGATGCTAATTTACTTCTCCAAAATTTTGGGGGAAGTAGGCGTGGAATCATTTATTTACTTGTGAGCATTTATGAACCATTTTGATTTTATAATTTCAAAGCAGTGTACAGAATAATGCAATGTTATATACCTAGTAGAAACATGTACTGTCCAATATGCACATTAGAAAAGTACACTTGATACTGGCCAAAATCCTTTTGCTCAGCATATTAAATTGCAACTTTAGAATCAATGGGGATTTGTTGAGGCAAATACGTTCTTATAAGTTCCATTTATTCAAATGAGCCTACTCTAACTGCAACTTTCTTTTGAATAGTAGCAGTGAGACTAGGCCTATTTGAATTAACAGAATTCATGGCCTTATCAGGAACCTATGTTTTTGCTTTACTCTCACCCATTTCTGCAAATGGTAAATAACTAGAAACAGATTGGTTAGTCTTGTGTCTAAAGTGTAAACAAAAAATAAACTGGTTTGTCATTCTTTCTAGCCAAGAGAGGAATAAGCTACAGGTCACCAAAAAGCTCTTCCTCTTTTGTAGCAGGGCAGTAGTAGTAGAGTGGCGCAAACGGGATGAACAGATCTCGTGCTTTATTTTTGTGGATTTTATTCTATGATAACCCAGAGTGCTGGGTTACTGTCACTGAGTTGTTCATACACTTTTACTACCAGTATGGGCTAGTGCCTGAATAGCAGCCATCTCCAGACCATCTAACAGCTAGAGTTGCCCGTTAAACTTGCAAACAGAGTCTCTTCTTGGATCATCCCCATCTATCACCAAGATAAACAGCTAGTCTCCCTTTTATATTGCTGTTATAATTCTCTTCTTTTCCAAGGAAGTCCTTTGTGCATGTGTGCATGAAATACAGCTTTGTTTACTTGTTGATATTATATTATACACATCATGTATCATAGCACTAATTAGCACTATACATGGAGATTACATTCTATTTATAAAGAAAAAAACTGCATTATTTAAAACAAAACAAAAAAGAAAAACATCCAGTGAACAGGAAACTATAAGACTTAAGAATAACATTTCAGGTTGCCAGTTTCTTTAGAATATGTTCAAACATACACTCTAATTTTGTAATTTAAACATTTCTGAAACCATCTGTCTCTCTGTCTGTCTGCCTCTCTCTCTCTCTCTCTCTCTCTCTGTTTGTTTGTCATATTTTTGCTTTAATATAAGTACAGTACTAACAAGACCCCACGTTTACTCAATCAGTCATACATACCTGTCAAGTGTCCCATTTTGGCTGGGACATTGCCATTTTTCAGCCTTTCAGAACATTTATTTTTTCCCCTGGAAATTTCCCGGGTGGTGGCAGTTATCAGGGAGGCTTTCACTGTGCACACCTTTCCAGATGTGCCCAAGGTGCATTTTGGCAGAGTTGGCTCCAGCCAACTCCCACTGGCCACCCGAGTTGGCACCGCAGCCAATGGCAAGCCAAGGTGGGAGCAAGTGAGAGGTAGAGCAAGCCGCCTGTGGGAGCAAGGAGTGTGTGTGCGCACCTGTATGTGTGTGTGGGGGCGGTGGCAGAGGAAGGGCAGGCAGGCGGGAAGGCAGGGGCCAAGGAGGTCAGGGCCGGTCAGCAGAGGAGGAAGGGCAATTGGGTGGGTGACATGCTGAGGCCACTTCCTGGGTGGCAGCCACATAGCAATGAGGGGCAGCCTCCCTCCCTCCAAGCTAACCAGAGCTGAGGAGCCAGCCTTGCTCACCTGCCGCAGAGGTGCATGGGGCGGCAGTGGAGGGGGAGGACCGACCCAGGGAGGGGCAGCTGAGAAAGGCCCTGCTTATCACCTCCCATCTGGAGAGGGAAGGGGGACCTCCCGTAGGTGGACCACCAGAGGCAGGGGCGTGGTTTCTGGGCTATGAGCAGAGTGCATTCCCTGCCAGGGCATGGAATGGGTGGGTGGGTGGGTGGGAGGACTGACAGTAGCAGCAAGTGGTGCCACTGTTGCCATCACCATACCACCACCAGCAACACTGCAGCAGACACGGGGGATGTGGAGATGGTGGCAGCATCAGTAGCAAATGCTCTTTCCCTCTGATGGCTGCCATCCCTCCCTGCTGTGCCACGGCCAGTGCTCCTGCCCCGGGATTGGCTCAGGGCTGCAGCTCAGCGTGGTGGGAGGGGCAAAGGAGTGGTGCATGCATGCATGCATATGTGCTTGCACATGCGTGCACATCCAAATGCCATCATCCACCTTTGTATGACAGTCTTTGAGGGAGTTGGGTGCAACTCCTGCAACCTGTTTCTTGAGAATATCCTGTATTGAACTTTGTGGAATAACTTCTGAGTCATTGGATTAGGGTTGCATTATCATTAAATTGCAGATCTTGCTGCCTGCCTGGGGCTGCAGCATCAAGGAAGAAGGCTATTTTGGTAAAAGCAAAGCAAAAGCAAAGTGGTCTGCTTATATACTTCCCCATACCACTTCAAGTAATAGCTGGCTGGTTTACAATTTTAATTACAGTATGCAGGCTACACATTGCCCTCCCCCAGCAAGCTGGGTACTCATTTTACTGACCCTGGAAGGACGGAAGGCTGAGTCAACCCTGAGCCCGCTACCTGGGATTGAACCCCAGGCCGTGAGCACATTTTTACCTGCCGTACAGGCATTTAACTACTGCGCCACAAGGCTCTTGTAGCCACCCTACAAGAGCTGCAAGTATGATCTGATGCAATAAGGGAAAGTGTGGCATCATCCTCTCTCTCTCCCCCCCCCCATCTGCTTAGAAGTAAAACCTACTGAGTAGAGTTGGACATATTCCCAAGTAAATAGGTTTAGGATGGCAGCCTTGAATTCTAGATCTCATTTACTGCTCAGAATTAAATTCACCACATAATTTTATCCTTTTAATTTCTGTGATTGCTGAATGCATTATAGAGAAATTACAACCCAATGGTTTTGGTCTACACAACAAAAATAATTGGTAATCTCTTTGGGGGGGGGGAAGGTGACACTCATGCATTATGCATCTGACAATTGTAAAAAATGCAAAGCAGATGCAAAGCACATTTTGCTTTAGATTACTGGGTTGATTCTGAGAGGATAAGATAGATGATGGATGTCACAGAAATGACTGTACCTATCTGACATCAAGTCACTCTTTTCTAAATGTCACTATCACTTAGCAGCTTCTAACACTGAGTAATGTTTTGCATATTAAGACGCACTAATACAATTGCTGGCATACTTTGCCGTCAATATAAAATCCTTCTCTGTCTGGCATTGTTCTCCTCTGACCCATAAACCATTAAGCATGATTGGTGTCTCATGGAACTTATAATGGTGGGGATAAGGAGAGTGGAAGGTCCCTTGAAGGAGGTACCAGCAAGGTCAGGGGCAAATGGCATGGTCCAAAGTTGCCAGAGATCAGATTCCTGAACACCTAGGCAAGAATTCCAAGGAAGATCCAAAGCTGCTGTAGTTTAGGAGAGGCTGGTAATCAAGTTCTGAAGCAGCAAGACAAAAAATAGGACCAGTTGATTTGGCATGTAATCTCACAGTGAACTTAGGCTAAGGGTTGCAAGTTTAAGATTAATAATAATAGCTTTATTGTGGTCAAAGACCAAAAATACCAATCTGCAATAATCACATACAATTCGAATTTTGAAATAAGTACAAAATTATACAGTCTTCCATTAAAATATTAATAAATAAACCCTTACTCACAGATTTATGAATTACATACTCTACTAAACTGTCTATAGCCTTAAAATAAGATAAAACCATGGCCAGGTTTATGGTATAGAGCAGTGATGGCGAACCTTTTAGAGACTGAGTGCCCAAACTGCAGTTCAAAACCCACTATTTTTTTTTTTTGCAAAGTGCCACTACAGTAATTTAACCTGTACACAGGTGCCTATGAAGGGGCGATGTCGGGTGCCCACAGAAAGGGCTCCGAGTGCCACCTTTGGCACCTGTGCCATAGGTTCGCCATCACTGGTATAGAGGTATAATTATCTATCTTGGTCTCAACCCAAACATCTGTTTGCGAGTTACTATTGCTGCTGCACAGAATTTAGCCAATTTTCTTTTAATATCATGTGTATCATCAGAAAGTAGCAGTTGTACATAAAATCCCTCTGTTCTTCCTGGAAATTTGCAGATAATAGGAGATAGGAGCTCCATGCGGATATCCCGATAGCAAGAACGATATAAGAGCTGTATCAATTTGGTCATTATTGGGAGGAATATTTTCATAGCATTTATGCAGTTCATCCGACCAGCATTATAAAATCCCAGACTGATTTTGAACATTTGCCAGAATGGCCCACAGTTGCTCCCAGGGAAATCTCTATGTTGATTGACAAACTCAAACCAGGTAAGGCTCCTGGTACAGACTATATCCCACCTGACTTAATCAAGTATAATGCTGACTGGTGGGCTCCAGTACTAGCCTCTTTATTTACCTGGATTGACAAAACAGCTTATTTCCCCAAGGACTGGGGTCTAGCTATTATGGTTCCAATTTACAAAAAAAAAGGAAATAGAGGGGACCCAGCTAATTATCACCCAACTATCTTATTAAACACCATTAGTAAACTTTATGCGAGCCATTTACTGGGGAAATTACAGAATTGGCTACTGAAGGAGAATATACTTGCAGAGGAACAGGCCAGATTCAGACAGGGCAAATCTACTAAAGATCAGGGTCTCATTTTACATCATCTGGCATGCAAATATTCTTCCTCTAAAGGTAGTGCCTTATATGCAGCCTTTATAGATTTCAAATCCGCATTTGACCTCATACCAAGGAAATTGGTATGATCTTTGGTAGATTTGCCCTGTCTGAATCTGGCCTCCACCAAATCTGTAAAAATATATGAGGATCATGTCTGAAGTCTCCTACAAAGCAAGGCCTCCGAAATGAATATCCACCTTTCTGTGGCAAAAAGTTTTTCTAATGAATTATGTGGGTTTCATACCATGTACTGGCCTTTTTAAAACTGGGAATCTCATGTATTTTTTGCTATATGTCTCCACAGTAGCAAAGCATATACTGCTATCTTGCCTTTTCAGGAAATGCATAGTTTTTTTTAGGATCAGTCTTAGCATGATTATTCTATCAGATGATGCCAGTGGGAAATAAAGTATCATGGTCTGTTCTGCTGAGTGGCAATTTTTTTTTGTGCCCAGATGTTATTACATATCTTGAGACAGTAATTCCTAGGAATCTTTCAGAAATGAGAAAAAATAAATTTTAATAACACAGTTGCAGAGATATCTGGGGACTTTGGAAAGAAGGGCACATCTAAATACAACTCTGTGGGGCAAGTTGAACATATTAAAATGAATATTACCATATATCTCAGATAACCTACGTTCTTTGGGGAATTTATTTGTATATACTGTATAAGGCAAACTTTCCATTGGAGTTCCTGATCATACTGCGGCTTCTTGAAGAGGATGCAATGTTCATTTAATAAGGGAAGGTTTGTGTTCTCTAATCTGACTTTATGCCACAAATCCTTCCTGCTAGCATCTGTTAACCAATGACATGTTAGCACCCTGTTGAGTTTTCTGTCTTGGGCTGTTTTGGAATCTTTTAGGCTGCGCCCACATTGGAAATGAATGACATGGGTTACTCCTGATAGTCTCTCTAGCAATTAAGTATATTCGGTATAATATCATGGCAATCACAATTTGATTCACTTTCTCTCACTAAATTAATCTTTATGGGGCAATCTAGAACAGAACATTGGGACTTAACCTTTCTTGTGGAAGATGTGGATTGAGAGGGGAATTTTTACTTTGCATTGGCTGACTAATCAGAATGAATTTCTAACAAAGTTGAAGAAAGGATAGAATGAAAATTAGATCATCTTTACATAGTCAATGTACAATAGCTCTGCCGTTTGAATCCACTCTATCTATGGATTTTAAGTTGCGGTTTATGTAACAGAAATACAATTATCAGTTCCATAAGTATTAGATCTATAGATATAGTGGGTATATTGGACACTCCAATGAGTTCAGTAAAGACATGAATAAATTTGCTAGTTGTTAGCAATGTAATATACCTTACCTGCTTCAGCTCTTACAAATAAGCATATTAACTTTGTATTGGAGCAATGTTTGGATTTATATGTGTATGTATTTTAGTGAACTGTCTGCTACTATCTATTCATCTCATTAAATGATGGCCAACATGAATTAATTCTTTGTGACCTCATGGCAGCTAAATGATTGATATCACTGGAAACAAAAACATCCACCCCCTATTAATCAGTGCATTGAGGACCTTATGACTCTTCAAAATTCTGATGTGTGTTCTACAGATGGCAACACAGTATGGATTTCTATCTGCATATTGATCTTCCTTTCTCAAAATCTGTGTCTGGATTCTCTCAGGCATTGGGAATTCTTTTTAATTGTTGTTAAAAGTGTTCTGCTCATATACTGCCCCATACCACTTCAAGTAATGTTTTGGTGGTTTACAGTTTCATTATTACTTATTATATTATGTAAATTCCATGTGGTTCCCTTCCGTTTGCATTGGTTACTATTAGTGAATGGAAGATCCATTGCAAATGGAAGGTAATCATTGCAAATGGAAGGGAACCATTGCAAATAAAACTGGGGCTTTCATTTGCAATGGTTACCTTCCATTTCCAATGATTACATGAATGGGGACAGTGCTTTAAACCTCCCAGGTGCAACATGCATCCTGGGGAAAGTTTTTCACATCTCAAAAAAAGGGTTAAATTTTCATATGATGAAGAATCTCATCTCCATGGATTTTTCTTCACATCTCGTGTTTTTTGTATCTAGGGACGTTTGTATATAGAGGTACCACTGTATCTTGTTAAATAAGTCAGTTGTTATGCAGCAGCCATGGGGCATCCTAAAAAATCAGGCAGTTCCTATGACCAATGCTCTTCTTTCTATGAAAGTCAGATCTGGGACAATATTTTTTTATTTGTTGTATTTGTATACTGCTTTACTACTGGAGCCATCATTGCTATATAAAAATTTGGCAAAGGCAATACAATATTTATAACATCATAAAACATTTAAGACAAGTATGTTCAAAACATCAAGAAACATGGTTACAAATAAAACAGTTTAAGAGAGTCAGTTAATGAGATGTATTTTGGTCATGGTATCTCACCTGCTTTGGCAGAACATATACTAATAATGAGGTGTATCTTGACACCCTTCCAAAACCTGAGAACAAATCATTTATTCAGCTATGAGATATGCAGATTAGAAAGAACTGGAGCAAACCTTCTCACACAAACCTGTCACATCTACGGAAGAGACCATTGCAAGAGATTATATTCTCACAGCGGTATCTCCTTCAAATATTAATAACCAGATTGATTTGTAGCAAAACATGTAACCCCTTAGATAGCCATGCCCTAAGCTGTTTATCCTTATTCCCTATCCCATGTGTAACCACCTCTCCAGATAGTCATTGGGAAGACAAACGAAAAACTAAAAAGAAAAGAAAACTGTTGTAGTCATTTTACTAATGGATCTTGTTTCAGAGGCCTGCACTACAGAACAGTTTATGAATACAAAGGGCATAGAATAGAGTTTTGGCAGTGTACAGAGAGAAATATGGAGCAGGGCAGTCTCAAAAACGAACCCACAGAGCTCTCCAGAGGTGTTGTAGACCCCCATCAACCCACTCTACAAAGTCTTTCCTAAGATTGAGTTATTGTGGGAGAGGATGTCTATAGAGGCTATAATGGGGCTTCATTGTGGAATGTAGAAGTCACTGGCTCTTGTCCTCACACCTGACATCTACGGCATCTTGTACTATTCTTACAGATGAGCATGGCATGTAAAAGAGAGGCACATATAGAATAATACACAGTTGTTTTATCTGTATAGAATGAATGTGGATGGTGAGAGATTGGCATTAGGATTATATTGCCCAGAGATGTGTGCACCTTTTAAATGCTTGTAGTGGGCCTACGTGTGCATTCATATTTCTTTTGAGCCCCTTCCCTCTATAGTGTTCCCAGTAATACAGAAAGAGACCTTGATGTGTAAAATGTGCATACAGGGTTCTTTTGAGATTTTGAATGGATGCATGCTGGTATAAGAGAGAAACTACATATTTGATGACAACCCCTTCCATTCATTCTATATACAGAGGAAACATTTGTAAGGAGTTTGGGTGTGAAAAGTATGGGAGCATATTTTCCTTTTTGCAAGAGTGCTACATTGTGCAGCCAAGAGGAAGAGGCACTTCTCATCTAAATTTAACCTCACAGTATTTATTCTACTTTGTGTACCACTCATTGCCATAATTTTGCTTCATGAAAGGAAGAGACAGTTCCTCTTGTTTGTTTTTCCTTTGTAGCATTTGCTGCTTGTTGTAGGCAGACACCAACTGCAAAAGAATGACTGTACATTTCATAGAATTATTTTCAAATAGTATAAAGAGCAGGAAACAGTATCTCTGAAGAGCTGACAGTTCAAAATATCAACTCCCATACCAGAGGAGATGCAACAATACCTTGTTTATTGTATGACTTTTTTTAGTGGTCTATAAAAATATTATCTATTTTTGCATTTGCATTTTATTTTATTTGAGTGACATGGGTATCCTTTGTTTTAATCATACCGGAGCAGTACACCTAGCAAGTCAAACTTGCTTTCTGCCTCCTGGGCTTCTGAGATATTGATATCTGTATTCTTTGAGAAGAAATAGTGTCCAGTAATCTGAATACACATTGAGAAGAACAAAGGTCTCTCTCACATTGATTTCAGTGTAGGAAAATTTTCTTAAGGATGATGACAAAGCAAAAGTAGTTTTAACATGCTGCATGTGTTTTGCAATTTCTCCAAAAGGCAATGTCATCACAAGGGATTCAGGGTGTGATCAGACAGCAATAAAGCATTGCATCCGATTGTATTGACAGAAGTTAGTTCCTTAACTTTGAGATGTGACTGGAGCAATCTTACTTAACGTGGCCCTTTTGTCCACACAAGAATCACTTTAGACCTTTTTTTGTTCTGTTCTGTTTTGTTTAAGGGAGTAGTCCTGCCCCCAAAAGATCCAGGAAAAAGGCTTCTGTGTGCTGCCTGGGTGCTGGAGATAAGATTACACCAGACTATGCCACAAGAGGTCCTAAAGGCAAGCTACATCTCTACTTAATCACACCCTTACCTAAGGGGAAAAATTCAAAGTGAAATGAAGGTCAGCAGTTGCAATCTAGTCATCTGGATCCCATAGATCCCATAACGTAGATTAGGGTAGAACAAAACTAAATACAGTGGTACCTCAAGATGTGATGTCCCTAGTTTTAAATTTCAAGATACAAAGGAAGTTCCGTAGGAATGGGAACCTCAGAAAGGGAAATTTAACCCTTTTTGAGATATGAAAAAACATGAAAAGGTCCTGCCAGGACGCATTGTGACTGGGAGGTTTCTAAGGCCAGCCCCATGTGTCCAGGATTCTGTAGGGAGCATGTGGTTTTTGGGAGAGATTGGAAGCCATTTTGGAAGGCGTTTTTGGTCATTTTAGAGAGTTTTTGTGCATTTCTCAAGGGGTGGAAAGGTAGGGAGCTGATCTTCCCTGTTTCTCTGCTTTTTCCTGTGTGTTTTGCATCACATTTCATTGGATTGTGGAGTGGGTATAGCTGATCCTCACTGTTTCCCTGCTTTTTTTCTGAGTGTTTACATTGTGGGGGAATGGTTCCTGCTCTGCTTGCCTTTAAAGTGTACTTTATAAAGTGGTTTGAACAAAAATGACCTTTTGACTGTTTTTTTGACCTCCAGAATGGATTAATTCATTTTCCATTCATTCCTAAAACTGCGATTTGGGATACAATTTTTTTGTAATACGAAAATTCACATAGAATGGATTTATTTTATATCTCAAGGTAACACTGTAGATAGAAAGTGGTTTGAGTCATGGCAACACAATAATTCACAAACATGTACTAGCAAACAAGCTGATTTTTTTAAAAAAATGTATACCCTGTTTATATTGGTAAATTATCTCATGATTGAAACTTCAATATGAAGTAAAAATAAACATTATTGCAAAATTAAGTATGGGGATGTTCCCAGTAGTATTTCAAAAGCAGTAACACAAAACAAACTGCTTTGTTTGTTGCTTACAAAATAGCAAAAGGGGATTTTTTTCTATTAGATTTCAAAGGAAATGCAACAGTGTGTCAAATGTCTTAGTATTCAGAATTATCTGCTTACATGTGATAAAAATTAATTACACAAGACAAAATTCCAAACCCATGTTGCAGTTTGTTATAATTATGCTAAAGAGTATAAAAAAGCATATTTTTGTTTTCTAATTAATTGCAATGCCATTTAATAGATGGGTAATGAAAAATTAACATAACACCTCTTTTTGTCTTATTTTGTATCTGCCAAGGCAAGGAGGGGTAGTCAAATTTTAATTGGATAATGAGGGGGACAAGAGTAACTCCCAAAGTGCACATTAACCATGTTGCTAGAAAACCAAACTCCACCACCCCTTCACAGGTACGTAGCTCTACAATGAATATATTAATCTAGAAAGCACATAATTCTATTCCATATGGCCTTTAACGTTCTTTAAGAACTCCCTAAAGGATTTAGTGATTAATGATCCTAATGTATCAATTAAATGCATACTGTTGGAACTTGTTACAGCATTCTGAGTGCTTGCATGATTACACTTGAAGAAATGCATCACCAGTGCACCAGCGACTGTCATTATACCATTCTGAAGGAAGAATGCTTCAAAACCCTATGCTCAAGTGGGCTAAACGCATCATGGAAGCCAATATTTGTGTACAGTGGTATCTCTACTTACAAATTTAATCCATTCCGAATGCATACTCTTAAGTCGAACAACTCTTAGAGGTACCATATCTAAAAAAATAAAAAATTGAAAAATTGAAAAATTGAAAACAAAAATTGTAAGTAGAGCACACTGCATCTAAAATTTGTGAAGCGGCAGTTAAAACGCCAATGGTTTTCCACTCTTAAGTTGAATTGCTCTTAAGTAGAGCCGCTCTTAAATAATGGTACCACTGTATATTGATTTGTTACATTTATTTCAGAGTAAATAGGGGGGAAAGAAAGTTGAGAATTATACCCATATTTATTTATTTCCATTATTCCCTCTCCACCCAATTAATGACTATTCCTGGCAATGTAAAAGCAAAAAATAGAAAAGACATTAAATCACGAATATGCACAAGCTATCAGTACGGAATTTGCAGTGCTACTGAATCATTAAATCTTGAAGCTGACTTCATGATGCCCTGTACTCAAATGCATGGAAGCCATTATAGTGGTAATTCTGCATGCTATTAGCAGGTAATAGTAAGTTATGCAATCGGAATCTGTACCATTAATATGGGAAGGAAATAGATGGCAGGGGGTTGGACTGGATGGCCCCTGAGGTCTCTTCCAACTCTATGATTCTATGAAAGAATGCTGAGCAAGGAGTTGGAAGTTCAGGGTCTCAAACCTGAAGATTCTATATGAAGACTTTCTGCAGAGGTTTGCCTGTTATTCATGGAAAGGGATGCAAACTTCTCTGCTTCAATTTTATTGCATTTCCCTAAAGTCTACCTGCAAGTGTAGCAATCTCATACTTTGCCCCTGGCCCTTTTACAGGCTGTTGACAAACACCACTTCTAATTTTCCTCTTTCGCTGCCACCAACTAGTTTCACAAGCAAATTAATGCTTTCAGACTGATTTTAAATTGAATAAAGACTTATTACAATGTAGACTCCAACTCATAAAGGGTAACGTGTATAGGTATAAAGAAAGGGAAGAATATAGTGCAATCCCACTAAAGTTACAGTATGTTACAGACTACGCTGATTACTTGCACACCCAGTTCTTAAGTTTTTAGAAGCTCATCACTTAGTTTTCCTCATAGAAGTTCCAAATCCAATCTCTTCAGTCTCTAGTAAATATAGGTCTCACAGTCAGACTCTATCTGCCCCTATCTGATGAATTCAGTGCTGGGCAGAGCCTTAAATCCCCTCAGACTACTCCCCCAAACTGTCCACCAAATGGTCAAGAACCACCAATCAATACAGGCACTTCTCATGAATTATTCATCACCAAGGGGTAAACACCACAGTCCTCCCCCCTTAGAAATGTTTGTCCCAGGAGAGGAAACTCAGCAGTGGTGCTTGTCAATAGCTTGTCAGTCCTCCCCACACACGCACACACACATCCAGACCTTCAGGCTGCAACTTTATGCAGGGACTTTTTTTCACCTGGAAGCAAGTTTACCAAGCCTCAGTATGGATCCTAAGACATTTTACTGGTCACATTAATAGAGTCACCATAAATTATAATGATAAGAGTCCCTGAAAGTAGTGTATTACAGATAATATCACTAGTTTAAATGTGCTACTTTAAACCTCTGCATTCAAAAATAGTTGAAATGAATCAACTACTAGATAAATAAAATGGCTTATATCCAATTGTTAGTGTCAGGTAGAGTAGACCCATTGAATCAGTGGAATTTACATAACTGTTGATTTGCCAAACTCTCACATTGAACTAAGTGGCTCTTCACCAGATTGGATGTTGGTCAATTTAAATCACCAGAATTGCATGTATTTCATTTGCCACCTACTTTATTGCTGTTCCAATAAAATAGGCTCAGTTTACACATTCTTAAAATCATGGTACCAAGCTGTGGTACCTTTAAAATTCTCAGTATGCTATTAGGTAAACACCATTTAATATTTTAGCAAATTTCTCCTGAACTGTTTCATCACAGCTTGACTGAGGAGACTGGGTTTCAGGAGTATTACTTTCAAGAAAAATCAGATCACATACTTAGAGCCAATGTTTTATAAGATAGGGTTGTGTTGAGTGAAAGATAGGGTTGTGTCGAGTGAAGCAACAACACATTAAGTAATGTAGATTCTCAACAGGTTAACCAAGGACTGTGAAGAACATAGATAGATGAATGTAGTAGGTGCTGGCTGGAACTCATCCAATAATAGCAGCTGTCTCCACAACATGTTGAGACATTCTAAGAGCTTTTTAAAGGGCCATTAATTGTTGGCAGCTTCAGTTTTCTTTGTGTGAGTGGTGGAGAGAGACAACTTCAGATGGGTGCCCTTTGAATCTGAGAACTCGGATTAATCTACATCCTCTGTGCTACAGTGTCTTGGAGAAATAAATGATGGCCATTGGATGAACCTTCTTCTATCTCAAAATCTACTTCTTAACAAAAGGGGAATTGGGATCAAAGAATGTAGTGGTGAAAAACAGCTTGGAATGAGAGACATCTACCAGGCACGCAGAACTGGGTTATTTGTTGTAGTATACATATGATCAAAGAATTCTGGTCCACTCCATCAGCAGCTGCTATTTACATTGTCTGGCATATGCCACAAATAAGCAGTTGGCAGGTTCTTTTCCAAGTGTGCATAACGTACACATTTTAGCTTTGGTGACTCAGTACCAAGAGGAAATGATGCCGTCATTTTATCTTCTGTTGCAAGTGAACAATTCTGATACCGTCATTCATCCCAAGGTAAGGGCCAAGATGTTTGCAAAATGTGTGCTGTGAATTTCTTTCACATGTTTCGGGCGATGTGTTAGCATGAAAGAGCATCTCTAAATGTAGAAACAAGGCGACAGTTAAGCAGGGTGACAGTACTTCTCAATACTCTTATGAAAGAGTCCATAGGTCTGTCACTACTGAAGAGCCCCCTCTCAACCACCTTTTCTAATAGACGTCAGGGGAGGTCTATTTATCCTTGAATGTTATCTTTGGAAGTCTTGTCCTACAAACCTTTTGATTTCAATGCAGACCCCCCCACACACTCATATTCTTTTAACTGGGATTATTTTAAAAGATTATAAACATATTCCAATCTCTTACCTCTACTATCATTATTTTCATTGAATACATCTGTATTTTGTAATGGCCACATAGCTCCCCCGCTTTTTAAAACTTCAATGGAACTATTAGGATATGTGCTGGAAAATTGGGGATTGTCTTATACATGGGGGCATCTTATAGACAGAATAATGTGGTAAAAATGTAGGAGCCTCGTGGCGCAGTGGTTAAATGCCTGTACTGCAGGTAAAACTGTGCTCACGACCTGGGTTCAATCCCCGGTAGCAGGCTCAAGGTTCACTCAGCCTTCCATCCTTCCGAGGTCGGTAAAATGAGTACCCAGCTTGCTGGGGGGGCAATGTGTAGCCTGCACACTGTAATTAAAATTGTAAACCGCCCAGAGACCACTTGTAGTGGTATGGGGCGGTATATAAGCAGAACACTTTGCTTTGCTTTGCTTTAGTATCATGTCTTTTCTCAGTCATCCAGGTGAGGTTATCCAGGAGTTGAGTCATAGCAACTGGACTGCTTTTCTTGTCAGATCAAAATTTTTCACTACTCATCCAAATAGTTTCTTCAATTTGAGGAAGGCTTCCAATTTATAGTAATGTAATTGGTCTGAATAGGCTCATTAGACGGACAATGGCCTGGTGTGTGTGAAAGTCACATCTATGCAGAAACCCTTTAAGGTCTTCCTGGTGAAGGTGTGAAGAATATGCTAGTAGTGTCATAGTCTGTAATACAAATTATTTTATTTTGATCTTAATTCTGGATCTGCATGATCATAATCCTGGTAGTGTACATCAAAACAGCAGTATGATTTTCTCGCTCTGGGTCACCACCCCTAGAGAGGCCCGGAAATCCATCACCCGTCACTGGGCCTTCTCAGTGGCGGCCCCTTCATTGTGGAACACCTTACCGAGTGATGCGCGCTCTGCAGAGTCCCTGTTGGCCTTTTGTAGAGCTCTTAAAACCTTACTCTTTCGAGAGGCCTTTGGTGACCAAGTTTAAATCTTTAATTCTCCCCCCCCCCCCCCGCCTCTTGCAATTACTGCTTACCTGTTAAGCAAGATATTGGACCATTGAGCCGCTACTAAGTGCTAAGGCTGCTAGCACAGTAATTTTCTTAAAACATAGAAGACATTCTCCTACTTAAATTGTTTTTTAATCTGATAAAGATAATTTCTCCACTAGAAAAACTTAATCCAGAAAAACAACCATTATTACTACCTGGTTCTTTTTTTTTTTTTTTACAGTTTCAGAACTGTTATTGGCATAAAATCATTGTGAAGTGCTGACACACCTATAACATTGTCAGAGTTTTGTGCTATTTAGCCAGTGCAGCGGAAGCAATACTTATTGAATAAATAGTTAGCCAGAGACAGAGTTTTCTTAAAACCAAACAGCTATATTACATATGAACAAAAACATATCACAGCATCACAGAACTTATACAAAGTTCAACAGCATAACAGCATAACAGCATTCAGTACATATGACAGAATATATGGCAGAGAAACAAAGTGGGTGCCCAATGTACAATGATTTACAGAGCAGTTTTATACACGTCTGTCCAATTATGAATGACATTACCTCATAGCTATTGCAACCCCTTGCATAAGCCAAAATTCATTATGCTCATTTTTAACATCTGTACTCCCTTAGAAAAAAACTATACATTGAGTCACTGTGACGTTGTACTTTTACAGACTCCATCTTTAAATCAATTAAAACATATCAGATATATATATATATAACATCCTGTCTAATACATATATTCACTATCTAATATCTGACAAACATAAACATATATTGAACGATTCCCAGGGGACTTTGCTAGATCTCAGCTGGGTGTGGCAATGCCTCTGGATGATGAGATGGATATATCTGGCAATTGTCACAGTAAGTTCTGTACTAGTGCCACCCAGCAGCCAATGGATTTTACCTAGGTTATCACAACCAGGGTGGGGAAAAGGGGGTTAAATGATGCTGGTGGATACCCTGGTACCAGATGCAGTGAACCAACATATGCTGCAATGATTTGGTCTCTCTTTGCCTGCACTCTGAGGGTACTCCTCTGAATCTGCCCTGCAGCAAATTAGAAGCACATTACAAGTGGGTTCTTTTTAAAAGCATCCACATTGTGCCACTAGAGATGGGCACAAAGTGTGACATGCCGAATCAATCATGTTGCACCATAGGTGCCGTACCCGGCCTCCTCTCTTCTCCACAGTCAGTTGGCCCATTTACTTTGCTTTGTTTTCCATTAGGGGTCCTCATCAGGGAGCCCTTTCCTGCTTCCTCAGGCTTCAATCACTCGGTGGCTCTGTGAGGAGAACCCCCATCCCGCCTCCTCGTGGTTGTTGGCCTGATGAGGTGGGGAAGGGCTTCCCAAGCTCCTGATTAGACTGGTGTGCTGCTGTGGGGGATGAGGACCCTGGCAGTTCATTCAGTACAAAGCATGACAAAGCACTTTGTGGCCATCTGTGCTGCTATGCATCAGCATCACTGTTTCTCCATCTCCCTGTGTTACTGGGATTCTGACAGAATAGATGTCTCCTTTCTCACAATGGACTCCCCCCCCCCCAAATTATAGCATATCCAGTGGACAATAATAGCAGTTGGAATTAGGTACAGAAATCCTACCATTGGTACCTTGAATTCAGAAAAGAACTGTGGTGATCTGGTTGACAGTCACATGCTGAGACACATGCTCTAATTCAATAATTATTCTCTATCTAATACATGCTAAGTGATATAGCTCTGGCAGTAGTTAATAAACATTTAAACTAACCAGGAGTTAGGTTCAAGAACAGCCAGCAGAAGCATGTTGACATCCTCAGTACATTTGAAATCTGGAAGATTGCAGCCTTGGAAACAGGATATTAGACCCGAAACAAACAAACAAACAAAAATGCTGGTCTGATCTAACATCCTCCTTCTTAAATTTCACAGCATGATGCCTTCCAGGATGTCAAGCAAATTCCAAAAAATATTGGCTGCAGTCTTTCCTAAATACAAAATGGATGCATGATGCAAAATGGCTCACCCATTAGCTGTGGTAACTCATATGCCCTTCCACCGATTATCCGCCTGCTGGGGGATTCAAGGGTACTTGCTGAACACAAGAATGCGGAATGATTTCAGGCTCCATGCTGCTTTCCTGCTATATTGCCATGCCAATCGCATTTGTATCAATTACTGTAACTGAACTCATTACTGTAAGCCACCTTGGGTCCTTTTCCAAGGAGAAAGGTGGGGTAAAAATACTCTAGAATAAAAAATTGTTTTATTAAAATTATGGAAAACATAAAAATATGACTAAAGTTCCTATAAACAGTAATTGCTGCTCTTGTGGCAAAGCAGTAGTGTCATAGAAGTTCTCTGTGCCTAGATCACCCTAAATTCCTCTTTTAAAGGAAAGGCCCCTTTACATGAGATGTTGATTGGCAAAATTACCTGCTTGCTATCTACTGGGAAGTGGCACCAGTCCAGTGGCTGATGAAAGACAAAATCTTGACGTCTTGATGTAAGCATGTTTTTTCCCAGTTGTAATCTTTGCTTACCATTGTAAGCATGTTTTTCCCCAGTTAAATCTTACGGGATTTCCAGTATAATCCATGGCAAGGATTCCCGGGTACTGGGCTGAGCCTGGTATGCCATGCTAGCCATTTTTCTCTCAAAAGACTTGGCCATTTAGGCAATCTCGTTCATAACACATTGTGAGCCTAATTTATTACTTGTGTGACTTTACGGGCAGAAAAAGAAAAAATACATTATGTCAACTATATGTCACTTAATGAAGATAAAGACTAACTTAATTTACATATTAATTCCTGTAACTAAAATGATAGTAGGTAGTAGAATAATCTTTCAGGTTAAATTAATTGTTTCAGTTACTGATGTCTAGACAAAGGATAATCTACTTAAGTTTCTGTGTGCTCCGGATCCATTTTATTCCCCATTCATCAGCTCCAGAACCAATAACCTTCTTTTGCACATAAATTGGGGAGATAAGTTTAAATGTTAAAGGCCAGCATTACTTACAAAGAACCATTTTCATTTACTATCTTGATTTATATGGATATGCACATTGCAGAAGTGTTGTAACATTTGTTTCAAAATGTCACTTGTGGTGCGAAGAGTCCCTGGAGTCAATTATTCTTTTTATTTATGTGTGGGCTCTCCCATGGTCCTCTTGTTACCATGGAAACAAGTGTACTTTTTCATGCTTCCTTTTTTATTATTTGCCTTTTCTTGGTTTTACAGTTTTAAGGGTATACTACTGGAGTGCCTATGTTAAAGTGATGACACTATCTTTTCTCATAAATGATATACATACATATAGACAATCTGTGAACAATTTTCTTGGATCTGCATTTTTTGCACAATTTTCTCTGAATGAATTGTGTCAGAATTAGTAAATATTGCATATCTCCTAAAGAATACTTCTTCCTTCATTGAAACTCTATTGACTAGATAGCTGGTGTTGACTATATGAGAAATGCAAGCCCAGGCTAAGCAATCACTTGTATCAAAGAAAATCATAAACCATTTTTGATGTGTCATTATGTTTACTCTGGGTTTTAATGTAAAAATACATCACCTAAAGTATTGTGTGGAATACAGGTTAATGACTATAAACCTACATAGTCTTACTTGGGCCTAACTTTCTATTCCCCTCCCCACTTTTATATTTTTATATATAAAACTACAATATAAAAAACATATAGACAAAACAAAAATCATTTTAAGAAAACAAAATCATCCTAACAATCATGCACAACTCACGTCTCACTCGAGAATTAATCCATGATTAAAGTCCTTAAAATATCAATCTTCCCATTTATCTCCAGAAATACATTGAATCTTCTGGTGTATACCCTTATCCTTTTTGAAATATGTGTGCCAACAATTTATTCAATATTTCATTAAAATACATTATTTTACAATCCCTTCCTAATTTTAATTTCACAGGTTATTTTATAGTTAATAGCGATATTTCATAATTCCCTGTAGTATTCCTCCAATGTTATGTGGTTGTTGCATTTCCAATTTTTATCAAAATTTATTCTTGCTACCGTTACCATTATGGTTACTAACTCCACTTCCTCTTTCTTCAGTTTCCTTATTCACAACCTTATTCAATATTTCTGCCTCAAAGGACATTCAAACCCTTTCCCTCATTTATTTCTTGAATTTTCTTGAAAATCAGTGTCTATTATCTCTTTTTATTTTGCACAACCACCACATATGCATGTATGTCCCTTTTTCTTTTTCTTTTTTTGTACCTCCAGTGTGCTGGGGACATTTCTTTACTTATTATATTTAATTTTACTGACATTATATACTATCTCCAATATACCGTAAAAGAGTTCTCTTTTACTTTTAGTCATGTTTTTCATTATTCTTTTATTCCACATTTTACTCTATTCTTCTTTGGGTGTTCTGTTCTGTGGAACATGTTGATTTATTTTTGGGGAAGCCCATAGAGAGGATCAAGTTATTTGTAAGGATTCATAAAGAACACACTGACCAGGCTGATAAGAGTAATGAATCAAAGATGTAGCATATAGAGTATGGATAGTGTGTAGTCCTCTAGGCTGTTGCCCCCAAAGCCTAGTAGAATGGTACCTCTACTTACGAGTGGCTCGACTTAAGAGCAATTCAACTTAAGAGTGAAAAACCATTGGTGCTCTAAATGCTGCCTTACAAATATTAGATGCGGTCTGCTCTGCTTACATTTTTTTCAATTTTTTCAATTTGTTTGTTTGTTTGTTTGTTTGTTTGTTTGTTTTAGAGAGGGCTGCTCTACTTAAGAGTTGTTTGACTTAAAAGCATGCATTTGGGACAGATTAAATTCATAAGTAGAGGTACCTTGAGAAATACTGAATTTAAATTAATGCAAAGCTTCATAGCACTTCCCCTATTCTTTTGCTTCTGAGACTTCCTAGGCTCTCTACTGGAATTGGGTCTGCAGCTGGTAATCTAGTAGCAATTTTCAGCTGTTAAATACCTCCCCCATCTACACTCCAAGGCCCTCTGAAGCTTCCTTAGGTCAAAGAGGAGCCCAAGGAAGCATTGGAAACATGAGATGGGTGGGGGGCATTCAAACTTTCCATCAATTTAAATTAAATGTTTCTGGTGCCTGATTTGGATTATGTCAGTTGAATTTGCATTAAGATTTTGTCCTACGTGAGTGATGGATGTTCCTAATGCTTATTATCCATGATGGATGTGCAATTCATGGAACATTCATAGTTTTGTGCAAATCAGGCATAACTGTCTACTGTTATTCACCTTCTTAATATATATGTTTTATATTAAAATATAATATAATATTTATATTATAAAGTACCCCAGAGTATTCCAGAATTGAGTTTAAATGCCCTCATTCTATGGAGTAAAGCTGGAAAAACGTGCGTCCATTTAGTTCAGTTATTTCATTACATCCAATGTTGACTGCCCCAATAGCCAACTTGTCACTGAGAAGGTATAATTGGATGGTGGTTATGGAATGTTTGAGTAGTGATCTGCAATAAAACTATGTATTTTAGTGTGACTGCCAGTTCAATAAAATACCTTACAGATTTAGTAAGTATCTGAATACTTAACATAGAATACAGTTGCATTTTTTTAGGTGTTTTCCTTCTCCGGGACTGCAGAGGGAAAAGTTAATTAGACAGAATCAGCATATCCCTAGCCCCGAGGACGGGGAAGATAATAGTGAATCGTTTTCAATCTGATTTTTTTTTACTTCTTTTTTAATCTCTGAATTTTCCTTTGGAATCTATTTGCCACATCTGAAAGGAAATTCAGTTATGTTTTATTTGTGTTACATACAGAGACATGGAAATCTTTGTTTGAAAGCAATTGAACAAATCCAGGACGGAGAGAGATAAAAGGAGACTGTTTCTGTTATTGGTAGTTGTATTCAACAAATTGCTGTATATGGTCATGGTCCAATGCTAGAGGTTTATGGCTTTCATAATCTTAATAAGCTTTGATTTTTATCTTTTTTATCATTCTTCTCAGGAGAAATAGTTGCACAGGCTCTGTTTAAAATGTGTATTGTAATGTGAAAAAAAGCATTACGATATCTGTGCTTTTAGGAACCACAACATGTATTTGATTGCTTTTCCAGAATGTTTTCAAGACATTGATTCTACAAGATTCCCTAATGAGTAGTGATGGCGTTTTCTGATGGCATATGGTATAGCTTGGTCTAATATGGTCCTAAGCAGGATGTTTCGTAGGCTTTGAATCTAGGAAGGCCACCCAACTAGGCAAGAAGTAGTAATTTACTGTACAAGGTCCAATTCCTCAGTACTGTGATTAACAAGGCCACTGATGTCAGCCTCCTTATTCCCTCTGAGTTTAGCTGAGTTCCGCTGAGTTTATCCTCACACTAGGATACAAAATGAATATTTTCAAGCAAAAATGTATTGTAACCCAGAAGCATTTTGGGATGACTCAGTAGGTCTTATGTGGGAAAGTGTAAACATTTTGGAAGTGAGGATAGCTGTACTAGTCTGTTGCTACAAAATACACACACACACACACACACACACACACACACACACCATCAGATGCATAGAATATGACAGTGCAGCAGATTTTATTTTACAGATTTCATGTGTTTCAGCCACCTTTCAGATACATGGAATATGTCCATGTTATACCTAGGAGGATAACTACCCACTGAAGGAAACCGGACAAAATAAGTTAGGCTGATAACACTGGATATTGAGTTTTGTGGGAGGGGATGGTGGCAGACAAAGCTGCTTTTTATTTCTTTTATAAACCCAGGACTGAAATGAAATTTCATTTGCAAAATAGACTCCCCCTCCCCAATTCATATTGCCATTTGCTGGTTGAAAACTTGTAGGCCTTCTGAAGTTGTCTGCTTTTACTTTGTAAACCCCCCAGAGTAGCCTTTGGGCTAAATGGCTGTGGTATATAAATCTAATAAATTAATAAATAAATTTACATAAATCAGTACATAAATCAAAGGTCAATATTATAGGACAGTTCTTCAAAAAGAGGCTTGTCAATGTCAACACCAAATAAATCAATTTATCAGTGAAGTGGAAAACATTGCAACATTTAAAAAGAAAAATATGGTATATATTATCAGGGTTTTTTTTTTGGGGGGGGGGGAGAACCAGGCTGGTGAGATTAATGAATGAATGCATAATGAAAATGACAAATCAGAATCAAAGATCACTGAAACAGAATGAATGAATTACAAAATTGCACTGTCTTCTAATTGTGTTAATCCTGGTCATCATCTTCAACAATGAAGAGTCATTTGACATTTTAAAGAGTAACAGGTTATATTTACTATATACCGTGCTTTTGTGAATTCACCCCTTTCCTACAAATTCTTAATGCATCTTTACCCTCAACATTACTGTCACCATAACATATATGGCATTATGTCATATATTTAGATTTGCTGCTGCAGAGTAAGACTTCCTATCATTACATCCTCAAGTAATCCATACCTTTTGTAAGTGCATTTTCCAAAGGCAGCATGTTTCTCAACAGTGGCTGTTGAGGAGCAAATGTAGGAGGGTGCTATTGGGCTTATGTACAGCTTCTGGGCTTCCTGCAGTGAGAACATACCAGGAGCCCTTAGTGGAGGAAGGAAGTTGCTGCAGGATAATAAGTTGCAGCAGAACCATATGTAAAAGGCACGCTAGGACAGAGTTCACAACTGAAGATAACAGTCACCTGACTACAAAGAGTTTGACTACAAAGAGTTGGAATCCGGCTATTGTAGATATTTTGAGACTGCAGCCCTATGCACACCAGAAAGTAGGCCCCATTATACTCAGTTGACTGAATTCGATTGCATCATTCTGTGATGGAATGGCTTTTTAAAGAAGAATGGGGTAGGGTCTTTCTCACAGTCCCCACCCCATCATTTGATCTGCAAGCTGGAGAAATGTTTGAATGAGGTTGCCAGACAGCATGAGAGTCTGCAGGAGGGTGTTGAGAGTGTGTTGATTGTCCTCGAGGCAAAGGCATACCAGCCATCTACCAAGGCATCGACAGGAGCACCAACCAGATCATTGGGAATTCCACACATGGCATTCTGGAACCTAAAGAGATCCATTAGCCTCCCTTAATGGGTCCAAGTTCCCCGTGGCAGGAGGGTGCCATGGCAAGGCTGTATTTTAACAGCCATCACAAGGGAACTGACCATTACAAAGGAACTGACACAAGGTTGGTCACTATCGAGCATCTCTCCTCTCTCTCTCTCTCTCTCTCTCTCTCTCTCTCTCTCTCTCTCTTTCTTTCTCCCTCCCCCTCCATTGGAAAACACCAGGTCACAACATGTGTGGGCCAATGACAAGTTGGGACAGGTCCAAGGAGGTCATGGTGTCCAAGAACTCAAGAGTTGGCCCTTCACATGGATGTTGAGGTCACCCAGTATAATGGGCCTAGGGGACTTCAACAGCTCCATGGAGATGAAGGATTCCAGCTCCAGAAGAGAGAGCGCTGGGCCGCAGGGAGTGCAGTACACCAACACAATCCCAAATCCTTCCCTGGCTTCTATAGACACATGGAGGGCCTCTAGAACTGGTACTGCCAATGCCGAGGGCCTGACCACCTTCAAGGTGTTTTTATATCACAACAAGGAACCAATCCCATGAGTGATAGGTGGGCAAGGGTTTAACATGAGCTAACGTGGAGCTTAAGGACTGTAGATGTTAATATTGAGATCATCATTTAAAGACAACATGAAATGATAGTTGTTAAGAAGACATTCCCATTAATCCCAAAAATAAGGCCTGAGTTTAAACCCGTAGTTTAAGCAGCACACGTATAATAATGATATAAAATTACGTTTAGAGGCTTGATAGAAATAAAAAAGAATCCAGGGTGTAGTGCGTGGTACTAAGTCTCTGAAATAAACTGTGGTAATGGAACTTTTCAGTAAATGAGAGTGATCATGATGATTAATTTATGTTTGCTTGGCTGCAGCCATTCAAAATTGCTTTTAAAGCAAACATGATCAAGTATGTTGATAATATAAGCTAAGCATTTTGCCCAATGAGCTCTACAGAATGTAATGGGGCTTGCACCAAAGTGGCGCTAAGTGGGCTACACTCATTAAGCTAATGTTAAGCCCAATTTCCTTGAAGGAAAATTGTTGATACCTCAATTAAGTGTAGCCTTGAGCTTGTGGGCCTATTTTCATGACCTTATCAGAGAATGAAAACAGTGCCTTTTCATTTAACACATGTTGACTTTCCGCTGAGCTGCTGTCTGTGTAGTTAGTTAAAGAGATGCTGGTCATCGAAACAGATCCATCTTGGCTTCAGCAGATTGCATCAGTGGGGCTGCAGCCTATTCAAAATATTGTGGTACCTTGTATAAAGGAATTAATTCGTTCCAAATGAAATTATGTTAAGCAAATTTTCCTTTATACAACTTTCCCATAAGAATGCATTGAAAAATGGAGTAATCCCATTTTTATGTTGGACAGATTTTCACCATCCGTGATTCTGTTAAGCAAATTCCCCCTATCTCTGGAATATTTTATGTTGTACAAATTTTATGTTATACAAGGGTCCACTGTATAAGGTTGGAGTGCTGACTTGGACCAGGCATATGGAACACATCTTGACATTCTTAGAACATCTGGTTTCTGAACACAACTCAGTATGCTAGTTTTCACCTCAGTGACCCAAATAGGTTGGAAAATGGGTACTGAGATTTGAAAGGTTATCAGTTGACACGCACCTTCTTAGTTATGCACCATGACTATAGTTGCCTTTACAAATCTTGCCTGATGCCTTCAACTTATTTTGTTGCATGGTAACTTCTTTTCTTTGTCTAGAGCAGTGGTGGTGAACCTTTTAGAGACAGAGTGCCCAAACTGCTATTCAAAACCCACTTATTTTTTGCAAAGTGTCAATAAGGCAATTTAACCTAAATGCATTGGTACTGCAGGTTACAAATGCTCCAGGTGCTACCCTTTGGAAAAGCAAGGATCAAAAAACAGGGGTGCTACCCTTTGGGAAGACAATGCAGGCTTTTAAATTTCCATGGCCACAGCGAGGGTGCTGCCACCACAGAAAATTTTAAAAAACTCTTCTTCAATCCTTGCTTTTCCAAAGAGTAGCACCATCAGGAAAGCCCGGGGAGGGGGTGCTTTGTGCTTGTTCATAGCCCCGGTTTACTCTCCAGCCATGCTGCAGTGGACATCCCAAAAGCAGCGTGGCTGGAGATTAAACTGGGGCTATAAAGGAGCCCACAAACTACTGCCTCCCCATTCACCTGGCTCTCTTCATGCAGCCATTTCAGTGGTCTCTGAGCCAGTGGCGTGCCAGTGGTGTGGTCCAAGTGGAGGGGGGGAGTGCTGTGGCTGTCAGGGGTGGTGTCACATGCCCACAGAAAGGGCTCCATGTTCCACCTTTGGCCCCCATGCCATAAATTCACTAACACTGGTCTACAGTCTTTAGAAGGTTGCTGACTATCACAAGACTAGTTGTCCAAGATTTTTTATAATATGTTACCATCTTATTGTGGCAGTTTCATTGTACACTGCTCTGAATATCCTTAGAATAAACACAAGAGTAACAGATGTTATAAAGGTCACTGACTTGGAAAAAGGCAGGGCACCTATGAATCACTGTGGATTACTAAAATGTTTAATTGTTGCATAGTAAAATATTTGTGAGACTAGCTTGCAAATGTATCAAAACATTAATCATATTTAGTTGTTATATTTATATGACACCCTTTCTCCAGTGACCTTAAGGCAGTGCACATGTCATTCATTCTTGCTATTTTTTCCCTCACAACAACCCTGTGAGGTAGATCAAATGCAGAGGGAATGTGATTGGCCCAGGTTCATCCAATGAGTTTCTTCTTGCCTGCCAAAGAGATCTGGAGATCTCAAAAGCTTTCATATTTTTGTGACCTTTGAGTTGGCTTCATAAATCTGCTATTAATGTGGATTTTTTACTTTTTTCTTCCCTCTTATGCTCAGGAAACTCTTGTTTTTCTGTCCCAGTGAGAGGGACCACAAAGTATAGGAAGGAGTTTGTCTACTTCTTATGTGACAATAGGGTCACAGGAAAGGATTCGGTTTTGATCAAACTTCGCTGAAAGAATGGAAATGGCTTGTTATCTATCCAGATCACTTACATTAAGTACGAATTAGTTGCAATTGTTTTTGTTTATAACAGAATATGTTGAAATGCAACAGTCAAGAGGGGTAATTCTCATAAATTCTCTGCCAAAAATAATGGGATATGTTATTATTATGAAGCAATTTTACATTCCCTGTCTATCTATAAACAATTTGCTGCTCCAATGTAGCATGGGATTATTTAGCTGTCATTTTGCTGCTGCATGTCCATAATGTTGTTGAGAGTGACAACTTGATTTGCACTTTCCTGTTCATGTAAACAAAAGTAATTTATTCCTGTTAGGGGAGGAAAACAAAAACTTCAAACAAAATGGTTATAAGACAAGCAAGCAAAACTGAACAGCACTTCATTTGTGAATATGAATAGTGTGGACATTGTTCAAACCAGTATTGACAATATGTAGATAATTATTTTGGAAATATCTGCTGGATGTTCTGGGAACAAGAGGTAAAGGAGCAAATAAATAGGATGAAAGAAATGTTGGGAAGTACTTTGAAAGGTGGGGAGTTCAAAATATTTTTAAAGTACATTACATACCACAGAGTTTTTCCTTGAAAGAAAGGAAGGAAGGAAGGAAGGAAGGAAGGAAGAAAGAAAGAAAGAAAGAAAGAAAGAAAGAAAGAAAGAAAGAAAGAAAG
>JAHTLZ010003518.1:13308105-13328204 GCA_023846285.1 Phrynocephalus versicolor
TGTTGTTGTTGTTGTTGTTGTTGTTGTTGTTGTTGTTGTTGTTGTTGATGATGATGATGATGATGATGATGATGATGATGATGATGATGATGATGATGATGATGATGATACCACTGCTTGCCTTGAAAATACTTGTTTAATGGGCCCAAGAGCTGATGGGAGGCTCTGCCGCAGCTTGAAACAGCTTCTTTCCAATGGCTAGCCTGTTGTTGGATGAGGTGGGGCCACTTTTCAGCTCGGAGTTTTGCCTCTGGGGCTTCTCACAGACTCCTGGTGCTGTGCCAAGCAGCTAGCAAGCTGACTCGAGGCTATGAGTGCACAAGGAGAAGCCAACAGGGATTTAAATGCCACATGACGGATTTGAGTTCATTCTGAATGTGTGTTTTTAAGGGGTAAATGTGAAGCCTAACCAACCGTTTGTTTGCTCAGTTAGGAGTTTGTAGAAGGAACCCCTTGGAGTCTAACCTCTACCTCACTTAGGTTTTGAATCGCCTTTTGCTTAAAATCAAATTGCCTTAAAATTCACCTACCGCATTTCCAATCACCTTTTCCTTGGCCACACCCCTTTTCGGCTACTGTGTCAGTTTTTCTTGTGATGGCCACCAGGGGTGGTGTTTTTTTAAACCAATTTCTAGACTGTTTTTTGAAGTGATTTTGCTCAAGCTGCGGACACCATGCACTGGTTTTTCCCGAGTTTCCCCCTCTGTATGCCTTATCCTGCCATGGGAAAAGCCAAAAAAGAAATCCTGCTGCAGTGTAATTATTTCTGGTGACTTCTCCGGCCATGTTGTAAGTAATCTAAAGGGAGAACCAGAAAATTAGCTACATTACTTTGAATGGAAGAACAACGGCATAACGTTATCCTAAAAAATAATTTCCGAAATAGAAGCAGATAGTGGGAAAATGGGAAAATGTTGGACAAAATCGGAACAAAAAGCGGTTTAGCAAAGTGCGGACGGGGAAACTGGTTCTTGAAAAAATACCCAAGTGCGGAATGCTGGATCGCTTCAGCGACCACGTGACCGTGGGAGGGCAGAACAAAAAGCGGTTGCTGTTTGAAGTGCGGTAGCAGCCTTTGGTGGAGGTTTACTGCTCCTCTACTTCCAAATCTCTCCCCCCCCCAAGCAGGGCAACTGTCCACTCCCATAGACTGAAGGAGAAACAGCTTCTTTAATGGTTGTATGGGAAAGGGAGACGAAGAACACAAGATAAAGGAGAAGCTGGGAGAGCAGGGTGGCTAGAGAAAAGAAGCAAACACATACCATTGATGTCTTCTGTCCAAGCCTTGCCTCTAAACAGCTATCCAGCCCAGACGGCAAAAAGGGGCGTCTGGAAATAGGTGGAGCAAGGGAGTTTATTTGTCCATTTGAGTCTCTCTGACCTCTACTTCCTCCTGCATCTTTGTTACACTGATACTCTTGTTCAGGGTCTGTGTAGTATCAGTCTCTCTTCCTATCTTTCCTGACTTGTTAAGATGCATTGCAGACACGTTGTTGAGCCTCTCTTCTATGCCTTCTGGAGCATATATTAGGAGTCTAGTTAGGGGTAACATTTAGGATTTTCTATCAGGAATGTAACTTTTAAATGGTGGTTAGCTGTCTGCTTTTGACAGATTCTGCTTTATTGTAGGGCTCATAGCTCATGTGTCTGTGCAGTACTGTTTCTGCCACTGAGAGAAAAGGTAACAGTCTCACAAAAGTTAGCAGTCCTTGCTCGGTCCATGTTAAGAGATCGCAGACCTTGACATGGGCACTTACAAATATCGCTTCAAGTTCTGAGATTTAGAAAAGAAATAAGGAAATCTTCAAATGAATTCCAAGGTTATTTTTTCCCCTCTCTTATAAGACTCACATAATTTCATACAGCTGAAGAAATTGCTTTGGCACAAGTGGTATTTTTCTCAGTTGTTTCCAGCGTAAAAATTGGTCTCTTATTCTCCTCAGACGTGTCTTTATTATGCTGTTGAGAAGACACATAGCTGTAGGAGGCCCACATCAGAAAAAAAAAGAATATTGTTTTGCCCTGACTAGAAGTTTGTTCATTTAGGAGATGAGAACATATTCATATCTTAATATTCTCTGAGCAAAAGTGTAGCAAAGCATTTCTAATGTGTTGCCTCCTCTCCAGATATTTTATAGTTCAATCATCTTTCTATATATGAACAACAACAAAAGGACTACATTACTTTTTTTAAAAAGTGATAATGCTTAATTGTTTTATCGGCTCTGAGCTGCATCTGTCTTTTGAAGTGGATGATTAAATCATAAGAATGCACCAGTTCCCAGAATCGACATTGACAATGGACTTTAATACACGACATTGTGTGAAGCCTCAGTCTAGAGGGTTTCTTTATACTTTTAAAAAGATGACTTTGTTTATATTTGGACCTGCCAAACAGTACAGATGCAAAGTAACAGTGGTTGAGGACTGCAGATTTGTTCCATCTCTCTGTTCAGATCTGTCATTCTTTAGCATTAAAAGTTACTGTCAGAGTTACTGGGATGAAAGTTTCAGTCTTAAGTGTTCTAAAATAAGTTTCTGACATGTGTTGTAGTTGTGAAATACTGAATTTGATGTTTATTTTGCTGTGTAGTGTCGGTGAAATACGGTACTCATAAGCAGCTAACTTTCTAGATGATTACAAGTTACTTTTTAAGTCTGCAAAGTAGAGACCTCTCGGCGGAAAACTGCTGATGGTGGCTTGTGTATACTTTTCTAATGAAAATTTAAATGAATTATTGCTGAATGTGCTCAACTTTTGTAGTCCATGCATCAAAAATGTGTTTTCCGTCAAGTAGGTGGACAGCCTGACCAAGCTTTGCTTGTTAAGATTTTAGTTAGAATATCACAAAATCCAGTTTAATTTAGATTAATATTAGTAACTAACATTTTTAATTCATCATGTTAAACATCAGCACCAGATTTTTGTTCAGTTTACATGCACAGAGTTCCAGCAGATCAGATGTGCTTGATTGTGCAATCTGGTGATGTAACCAGGTATATATGACCATATGCAACCAGCGCTTGTTAATCTGCCACTGCAGTTTCTGTAGCTGAAGCTCAATATGTGCAAATGATTGAGCAAGATATAGTAATCCCCATTTATTGTGACCTGAGATAACGGAAAATCTATGACATGCGGATGCTGGGTCAGGTCAGGACTAGGGGGGCTGTCTGTAATACACTTACCTTAAGCCTGGTGCTGCCCCGAACGGGCCTCCAACGGGCTTCCTGGGCCTGTCAGAGGGCCCAGAAGTGGTTTTAGTTGATCCTGAAGGCACTTCAGTTTTTTTTGGAAGCACTTACGGTTTGCCAGAAACCATTTCTGGGGCCTCCGACAGGGAAATATCTTGGGGGATCAATAGCCCCCTCCCTCTTAGCCAAAGTTCTTTACAGGTAAAAAATAAAATATTTCTCAGAGCTATAAAAATATTCATATATTTTCTGTGTAATGTTCTCCCAGCCTAAAGCATCATTAAGGTAAAAATTAAGAAGATTTCCCTTTTCCTGTATGTGTGCTGATATTGGGAAAGAACTCACATCCTTGTTTATGAGAAAATTAACTCCAGTGAGACCACTATCACAGTCCTATAAGACTTTCTTAGGCATGGGAGTATAACTTGTGGAGGCCGAATGGTATATGTCAGAAATAGATGGCAATGAGACAGCATTAGCCATAATTTATTACTCTTTTTGAAACAGTTTCTGCTTCCTCAGTCTGGAAATTTTGGTACAATATTTGCTGAAATCCTGTAGTAAGTTGAAGCTACAGTAGTCCTATTGAATCAGTGGTACTTAGGTGGGTATTGCTTCATCAAATCCTCACAAATTCAATGGGCCTGGATTGATGTACTACTCCATTTCAGTTACATAAATTATGTTAATCTAGTTTTAGCCTGATAAATGTAGATGGGTTAAAACTGGACCTGTTGTGTTCATTTCATTTCAGGGTATTAATAGCTGATCAGGCCTTTTGGTTAAATACTGGAAAATAAACTGACAGAATGGCACACAACATAATAAAAATACAACATAGACAGAATTAATAACATAGATATTAGCTAATAGTTCTAAAAGCATATTTTATCTCCCGGAGGGGGTAAAGATTTCATCTTCTTTCATGCTATTTTGACATATTTGATAACCCTAAATGTAGTATAATAACCAGAAATAAGAGCATTTTCTTTAAGAGGGCTTTATAGCTAATGCTGTTAACAGGAGTCAAAATATTGGCCAAAATCCTGTTATGTAGCTCTGTGTGTACAACAATAATGACAGAAGCAGCAGCAGCAGCAGCAGCAAAAGACCACCAACTGGGCAGTTCTAAAGTGCATGTGACTCCATTACATTGCGTACTAGTCCCATCCTCCCTGAGATTGCCCCCTATCAGTGGCAATCTGCCTTGAACCAACTGGGATTCGGCACTGCTGATCACATCATCCCTATTCCACAAATGGAAATGGGATACAAGATTTCAACCACTAGTTTCTTAGGTTCAATACTAGTGGACATTCTAAGAAACGGCACACCAGATCTTCTGTGTTTGAGCAGCTGCCAAGAAGAGATGTTTGTACACTTCATTATAGCAATAATTAACTATAGTACCTATATAAGGGTAACATAAGTTAACATTAATTATATGTTAACATTAATTATATTTTTCATAACCTCAATTCCTACAGTCCCTTGCAATCAAGCAGGGCACTTTTGGTAGCCCATGATTTTGGACCCATATCTATGAATTTCGATAATACTGACAGGGAAGTGAATTGGAAAACTACGTGGAATGAACATTTGTATGAAGTATACATTTAAATTTTTTGAAGATGTATGAGGAGAACTGTTTCCCACTGACAGTGGCATTTTTTTAGCAACTTCTGGTTCAAGCGACTTCTCAGCATAACTGGAATGATGAGGTCCTACTTTATGTTCAACCCAAGACATGCTGGTAAGTTTCCCTTGCCTCCAAAACAGGTACCATCTTGGAGCATATGCCACTGAGTTATTGTTCAAGCACACCTGATGTTTTGATCAGTTTCATACTCCCGCTCCTTTTGTGCAGCATGAGAAGGGAAGCCAGTGCAACAACAAATGCTAATTTCTAAGAGGGACTGTAAGATTTCCGTGTTAGTTTCCACCCCTCATAATTGGATTCTTTTTCATTTTTTGTGTTCTTTGTAGCTATAATGTTACCTTTTAATGTTCTAAGATCCCTCTCCTAATTCCCTGTTCTTAACTTGAATAGATCTTAAATGTTCTGGGCTGTATATTGTCCCTCATTATTGTAAGCCACATTGGGTCCTTTTCCAAGGAGAAAGGTGGAGTAAAAATATTCAAAATAAATAAATAAATAAAATATGCTTGTTGATACTTGCAGTCTACAGTGGAAGACCCCAAAAGTATATCTGAATTGGAAAACCAAATTAAGATGTCCTGATGCATGGGGAATCATATAATTTGGAATTTATCCGTTGACTATTAGGATTTTTAAGATGCAAGGGCCAAAGTACAACACAAAGTGGGGTATGTTTGACTAAAGAAGAAGGTTATTTGTAGCCTGACAGGAGCAGCAAGGCCACAGTAGTTCACACCCAGAAGCTTTGGGCTCACCTGAACTACTCTGATCATTGCTCGTCTGGCCCCTGGAACGTTCCTATTGCAAAAAAGAATTTGGTGTGTTACTTGTTATTTTACTTGGGTTGTTCTCATTAGCACTGCTGCAGCCTAGGGAAGTGATTTGTTTCCTTGGTCATTAAAATTTAAGAACATGTATTGTTAGCATCCCAATTGCATCACTGAAAAATGTAGGGGAAATGCTTCCAGCACTCTTACCATTTCTAGAAGTAAAAACTTTATTTCCAGTTCTGCTGCCTGTGGTGATAATGGATGTCCCTTCTGTTCGCAAGCAACTTTAAGCAGTATGTAGCACATTTTACATAGAAAAGTACTGAGATCATGGTATAGGCAGTATTAGAGTTCATTTTCCAAAATAAGCTATTCCTTGTGCATTTTTCAAAATTTCCATAATTTTCCAGTTCTATAGAGAAGAATAAATATGCACATATATACCATACATTACTGTAGCCTATACGTTCCTTAGAATCATTGATGGGTTTTAATTTTACAGTATCAAAATCGAAGATTGGCACTAACATATTACAGACCATTAATTTATAAATTAAATTGGACAGTTCCTAACTTAACTGTGCTATTCAAATTAGTGTTTAATTTTTTTACATCAATGACCAGAATCCTATTGGTTAGTCACACTGGAATAAGTACAGTGGCATAAAAAGAAGTGGCAAATTGCCACTAGTCTGAGTTGCCACTTATATCTTTTTGTCACAGATTAAGACACAGCGTTAGCACAAAATAAAGATTACAAGTGCTAACTTGTCAAGTAGTAGAAATTCACTGTTGCAATTCATGCCTCTAGATTTATGCTGGGATAAATTAACCAACAGGATTCTAACTGACATTCATTCTTTTCAATAAATTAGTCAGGTAGGTAACATTTTGGGAAGGAAAGCTACTGCCTGGTTAGAGGAAAATCAATTACTTTAAAAAAATTCTGATTTCTCCTTTCACTCCAAGATCTGCTTTGCCCAGCCAAATGAAGTATTTTAAAATAAAGCAAGGGAAAGATGAAATTAGTACAGTATAAGGAAATGAAAACTAAGGAAGAGTTTTTTGGTTCAGCGAGCAAGAAATGGAATTGTAAAACTCACTTGCACCCATTTCCTTCTCTCTAAAGCTCAAAGTAAGCAAAGAGCAGGAGAAAAGAAAAACTATGAATCGGATTTTTCACCTTCATTCCATTGAAGCTTTCAGTTAACAATGTAAGGTAAATTGAAATGCTAGCATAAACATTCTCTTCTCAAGCAGAATTTGGCAGTGTCCTATACAAAATACAGTAATTGGTTAAAAAGGTAAACAAAACAAAAAGCTGGCTGTGTGTGTGTGTAATGAGGCTGGGTACTGCTTTTGTAGGGAGACAGAAAATATCACTGGTGCAAGGGGAAGTTTCAACAGAGACTCTTGGCACAGCAAGATTTAGGAATATTCTCAAATACTTGTCACTAGAGATGGGCACGACTCAGAAAAATTGTTCATTTTCGTTTTCGTTTTCGGCTAGGGGTCCGTTTCGGCTCGTTTCCGTTTTCGTGAGCTAATTTCAAAATTTTTCGTTTTCGTTTCGTTACGTAACGAAAACGAAAAACGAAAATGAAAACGAAAATTTTTTCGTTTCTTCCCATTTAGCTCCATTATGTGCTTGTCCAGTAACGAAAAACGAAAATGGGCTCAAAATTAGTCGTTTCGTTTCCGTTTCCGTTCCAGTTCTGAGCCGTTTTTCGTTTCGTTATGTAACGGAAACGAAAAACGAAAACGAAAACGAAAATACCACTAAGTCGTGCCCATCTCTACTTGTCACAGCTCTGTTCCATAACATGCCCCTCAGAAATGGGTAGGCAATGCAGTAGTACCAAATAAGCAACACCAGTGCTTCCTCCCCACCCCCTTGCCCCACCTATCACTCAAGCCCAACAGCTACCACTGCAGTCTTCTTCTACTTTCCCTTCTCTGTTGTGGCTGTTACCCCTAAACACATTTAAGATGGGCACATGTTTCCTTAGGTTTTCCAGCAGATAGTAGAGCCACTTCTGTAAATCATTAGATGATGATTGTGGATGTTATTTGTGTCTGTTGACTCCTTGTCCATAATTTTCTTTTCTATTAGTGGTTGGTTTTAAACTATTGTAACTCATTATTCTGTTCCTTTTTATGTGCTTTAATATGGTGTATATATTTCAGAAGTATTCGTATATGCAGGATTTAAAAAAACAAACAAATAGTTACCCTGCCCTAACCTAAATTAATCTAATTTATCTCACACAAATCTACAGTCTTCTTTCATAGCCAGACTGAGTGATGATACGCTAGCAGCCTGCCTTCCCTTGAGCCATCTGCTTAAGGGCAACTAGAGGCTTAGGTACTCGGTGAAATTCCACCCCAAACATATAAACCTAAATAGAATAGGCTCTGTTCACAAAACAAATAACTAGGTTTAAGAAGGAATCAAGCAATTTATTTTTCTGCAATGTGCAGAAAGGACATATACTTGGAAAAGAATTTGATTCTTCAGTCTGTGAGCATTTCTACTATTCTCAAGGAGAAAAGAGTTAAAATAATGTAATTGTTGGTAGACTAGAAATAACATTGTTATTGTTCTGCTTTGGGATGGTGCAGAAATAAGTGTATTTCCCCGGATGACTATTTAACTTTTGAAAAGTGAATACAGTATTTTGTTGTTTCTTTCCCTGTTATCTCAGACAACAAACTTGCACTGAACTTTATCATCCTCTGCCATGCCTAGTGTTATTATTATGAGCCTGACCAGTAAATCTGGGATAAATACTTTTTTTTTCCTTAAAGAAAAAGTGAAGGAATATCAATTTTAAATCCTTAAAGTTACCTCTGCAGTTGCCCAGGGCTCGACAGCAGGTATTTTCCTTCCCGCTGTTATAGTCACCTATCTGGAATACAAGATACAGAAAGCTGTGCACAGCAAATAATATTAGTCAATATGTGAAATCAGAGCTGCTGTGTTTGAGATTCAGAAATAGTCATCTGAAATGAAAAGGCTGGCTTTGTTCAAGAAAGGCGTCAATAGGGGAAAACCTTGCTCATGTACTTTTGCACTGTGGACTTCACAGGAACTTCTGGACAAAGTACCACATTTTCCGGTCTATAAAATGCACACCCCCAAGAGTAAGGAGAAATGCCTGTGCATCTTATAGGGTGAATACACCCCTGCCGGGAGCCTCCAGAGCAGTTGCTACGGAGGCCTCCGGACCCGGTGCAAGTCCCAGCCCCAGCTGCAGCCCCAGTGGAGGCTTCCTGACCCAGCTGTTAAAACAAATTACCTTGAGTGATTGATTTTCCCCCCATAGAATAGAACAGAGAGAGCAAACAGCCCTACTGGAGACCACAGACATGAGAAACAGGCTAGAGAGTAACCATCCACCATGATGACTATAGAGCTGCTCTTCAAGATAGGCAGAATGTTAATCCAGGGGAGGGGGCTCTCCCATTCAGTCTGTCTTGAGAGCAGTTCTATGGTCATCATGGAGACCTGGGTGGGAGGTGGCAGCTTATGTTTGAATTTTACTCTCCAGCCATGGCCTCCCAAGAGCAGCATGGCTGGAGATGTACCAGGACCGCATTATGTATGTGTGAATATATATTTTTCACACATACATATCTCTAAAACTAGGTGTGTCTTATGGTCCAGGGTGTCTTATGGAGCGAAAAATGTTGTATATTGCTGTGATCTTATTAAAGCTGGAGGGGAAATCTGATCTGGATAAGGTTTGCTTTATGTTATCAGTGGATGTGGTAGATTATTTTATGGAAAGAATTGAAGACTTTCTTTGCTGATTTTTTAAGTGCCAAAATTCTGTTCCTGTTTGAACATTTCTGCTTGTTTGCCTTTGGGATTCTGTAAATATGGGCATTTAACAAACCAGCTTGATTATGTTTTGCTGCTTTTATGTCAATAAAAGTTTTCTAATTCTAATTCTAAATGCATCAACACAAAATCTATACACAAAACACTGTTCTGTGGTTCTTTTTTTTTAGCACAAGCACCGTTTCCTTCCTTCACTAACTCTGCCAATATCCCAAGTAAAGATATTATGGGAGAAGATCAATTGTGCTATGGGACACGAGGTTATGCTTATGTTTTAAAGTCACTAATATTTTTTGTACAAATGTGAACAAATGTGCAGTTATCACTAGGTGAGAGGGTTGAAGTGGAATTGTTTGCTCTAGGCTATCTGGATGAATCTATGTCTGATGGTCATTAACATACTTCTCTCACCTCTGCTATGAGACATAATTGAAATCCTGCCCTGCGTTTTGAGAACGGAACTAGCATAAGGCCAAACCATTCCAAATAGAGGTGACAATGTCTTTTCAAATCTGCTTATCATTCTATATCCTGTGGGCTCGTCCAGCTTCCCCTGTGGGCCTCCCCACTGTGAACCTGAGTGAAAGGGCTGAAATGATTCAAGTAAACGAACAGCGGGGGCTGTCGCTAATAACAGAATAGGTCACTAAATGGTATGACTAATGGGAGCAGCAAGCATCGGGTGGTAACCTCAAGTGGTGTGAGTGATGATAAGTAGTTACTATTTTTTTAAAAAAAGAAAAGTTTGGATAGTCAGTTTTGTGTAGTCGCTTTTTCAAGTCTGGGGAAAGCAGGACTGTGAAGGAAGATAGCAGTTCCCGAGTGAATGGAGAACAGATTACTGCTGCTGCAGCAGCATCTCTGTTTCTTGACAGCACCATGAGATAAATGGATTGGCAACCAAAATGTTAAAAGTGAAACGTTTTCTCTTGAGTCTTGAATGAGGTGCTCAGCAGGATGTTTTTTTCCCACCTGTCACGTTCTGTTTCAAAACACAATCCCATGTGCCGCCCCTAAACTTCGTAGCAGAATTGATGTTTGACGTGGAATACATTCTTGCTATTTCCTTCTATTCATTTCTCCCCCTTTCTTCAAATCAGTATTTAAAACAAGACTTGAAGTTACTAACATGTTGCCGGACTCTATATGCAGGCTAATTGTGAGATTGAAATGGATCGTTATGAGAACGACTGTCCTTGAGGGGATATTATGAGAACTTTATGTTTTAGACACTATATTCAAAATGCAGATGATTGCCGTATAAAATATTGTATATGTAGCTTGGTGATTGAAGAATCTGTTTCATATTTGATGTTACTATCATCCTTAGTATTGCATAGACAGTTTTTATTATGCAAAGCGGTTTCCCATATTGTGACCCCAATGGATTGGAAGTACAGTGGTACCTTGTAAGACAAAATTAATCTGTTCTACGGGTCCTTACATTTAATAAAAAAATTGTTTTGCAAAACATGGTTTCCCATAGGAATGCAGTGAAAACCAATTAATCTGGATTAATAGGTTTTCAATGCATTCCTATGGGAAGGCTGTCCCAAACCCCTTAATAAATGGACAGCTGTTCCCCCCCCAGATAGCTGATTTTGACAGCTCCAAACTGTCTGTTTCAGCTGCGTGGAGCAGCCTTCGGCTGCTGGTGATTGAAGGGTTTATCCCCAACTGAGCAAAAGGGGGGAAGCTTTTCCCCTTCTTTGCTTCTCTCACAAACAGCCTGGGCAATGGAAGCGTGCCAAGCCTCAGAAGCAGCTGCCTGGGGAAGCACACCTTTTGGGTTGTTTGTGAGGGAAGCAGCAGCGGCGGCAGCAGGGGTTTGACTGTGCAAAGGGGAGGGGAGGTGTTTTGACCCTGCCTTTCCTGATGGTGTAACACCTGTGGAATGGTGCTACATGATCAGGAAAGGCAGGGAGGCATTTGAATGAGCACATGAAATGCAAATGCCTCCCTACCTTTCCTGATCATGTAGCACGGATCCACAGGTGCTACGCCATCAGGAAAAGCAGGGTAGAAGCTGCTGCCACCTCCTCTTCACCTGAATCTCGGCGCCGAGACCCGGTGGAAGAGGAGGTGGCAGAGGCTTCAATCCTGCTTCCCCTTCCCTGTAGCACCCATGATAGGATGCAAGACTTTTGACATCTAAACCATGCTTTGATTGTCCTTATCAACATCATGTATAGTATGGTTGTATGAAAAAAGCATTGCCAATGTTTGCTGTTATGAGAAAGATTCATGTTTATCCCCCCAAAATGCAATAAGTCAATTAAAAAATTCTGTTCAGATATGTAAACCAGGATCCTTAGCAAAGTCTGCAAATTCAGAAGACAATCAAAGCAATAACATGACAGAATGAAATATGCAATTATGGTTTACATTGTACTGTATTACAGAATTATCAATCTTCTTTATTATATTTTGAAAAATATGAACTTCTGGTATATGCCAGTCTTTACCAGACATGAGTAACCATCTCTTAATAATTCAGAATTAATGATAGAGAATAAATGTAAACTACTCTTACAAACTGAGTCCCCACAAATTTTATTTTTCTTACTCTGCATAATAAATCTCATAAATTACCCAGCATAATATTTTATTCCCTTCATTAACACTCCAGAATTTTACTGCAGTACACTGAAATAATTGTCATTTTCTTTTATCAGCACTTTTTATATGGATACAAAATAATGAATACCAATTTTAACAGAATTTTATTTTTTTTTAGAAAAATGTTTTTAAATATAAATTACTCTAGAAAATTTCAGTTGCTATAACAACATATGGCTACTTTTGTTGAGATATCACTTTCTTAATATATTTTTAAATTTCTGGTTCCCCTGACAACAGGATGCTTTTTTTAATCCATTTTTTTCTGCTTTAAAAAAAAACAAATTAAAGCAAAACACTGAGTACTAAATTGAGAATCTGTAGTTCCATTTATTGAATTCTGTCAGTTCCATTTATTATATATCCTATTTGCATAAAAGAACACTTTACTGAACAGAATGTGACTATCTTGTGGATTAATGCGAGAGTTGTAACATCTGACTCTAAAGCAAGCTTTGTTTATCCTCATTTATATCAAGTATGATACAGTTGTATTAAATAATAGCATGAATGTAATGAAGGATATAAGATCTAAATCCCCACTCATCGTAAACCTAAGGCATACAATAATAGCATCTATAGCACCTATCTCTGTTTCCATTGTTTCTAACTATAACTTGTTGCTTTCTGCAATGCGTGGAGTCCTAATCTCTAAACAATTATATTGTTGTAAACAACAGGTCAGGCTTACCCCTAAATGGTATGATAAGGAATGTTCTCTAGTCTAGAGAAAAACAACTTAAAGGAATCTATGTACAGTACAGGAAGGAGAATCTGGCTGTTCTTCCCCAGGAATATTTTGATGTTAAGAACCAATTGAAACAGTTACTTCAGAAACATTGGAACACCCTGCTAGACTCTGTCTTGAACAATGATTCTAAGCTACTCTGGGCTCTGGCTTCTGGGGCACTATTGACCAGTCCAGGAATATCCCACTGTTGTATTCCATCAGATGTGTGGGTAAGGCATTTTGCTCAATCATATGAGACCAGACCCCAACATTTGGATATTGCTACACAACTAGATCTTGACAATTTACCAAAATGGGACCCAGTAAATGAAAATGAATTGTCTAGCTTGTTTAAAAACTGCGATGGTTCGTGGCCCTGATCTGACTCCAGCAGAGTCCCTAAAGCTCCGTGTTGATTGGTGGGCCCCTCTTTTAGCTCACATATTTACATTTATTAATAACGCTGGGCAAATCCCCCAGACTTGGCTAGAGGCAATCATAATACCTATTTATAAAAATGTTCCTTTAAACTATAGACCAATAAGCCTCCTTTCCATAGTGGGTAATAGCTATCTAAAGTCAGATATCTATGCTAGATATCTCAATGACAGACTAACTACTTGGATTGAGCCAGAAAATATCCAAGGGCACAAACAGGCTGGATTCAGAAAGAACCTCTTCATCTCATAATACTAAAGCATCTTGCAGAGAAGTACATGGGTCACCACGGTAATGGCCTTATAGATTTAAAGTCTGCCTTTGATTCAATTCCCAGACAAAATCTATGGGGAAAACTTTACTCCTCCCCAATTGACAAAAGGCTCCTGCGCTTCTTTAGGAGCCTCTATCAGCAGTCTTTAATTAGGGTAAGATATGGGGCAGATCGTAACCTGTTTTAATTTAACTGTTTTGTCTCCTGTTGCCATGGCAAGCTGTGCCTCTCCAGCAGGCCTACGGCTTGAGGCTGGCATGCCATCAGTAGAATGCCAAGCATGGTTAAATACATTTTGCTACTGGCTAAAGGTGATCTGTGCTCCAATGTCTAGTGGCTATTTATATACTTCTTGCAGGAGAACATTTTTCTCAGTCCATGGCACAAGGGATTCTTAGAAAAACTTCACCTATTAGTCTTCTCCGTGGATTTCCTTTTGACACTACCTCAAGATAGTATTAAGCTACTATTTACTTGATGTATAAAAATACACATATAAATCTCCAATATTCCTTGGCTTGTGCAGATAAGACTTGTTCACCAACATACTTTGGGTTAAATTTTAATTCCCCTAAGACAGCTAACTATCTTTATTGTATTATAATTCGGGAGTACCGATTTGCCTCCTCAAGGGCTAGATTTAATTATTTTCCCTCATCCTTACTAAATGGGTACCTTATGAAGAAAAAAACATGCCTTGTGAAGAAAGGTTCTGTCCCTGTGGGAAAGAATCTATAGAGACTCTGTCCCATATTATTCTAAAGTGTAACCTATATAGCAAGGCACATAATTACCATATTTGCCCAACCATGTGCAAACGCACTGGTTTATCTCCCAATGACAACCTAAAGATATCTGGTGGGAACCAAGCAATAACACAGTCAGTTGCAAAAAAATTATTTTCAGTTATAAACATTCACAAAACATTAAAATAAGCCTCCATATTTTGATTACTTGTATTGCTATGTTACTGTTTGTTCTTTTATTAAGGCTCTACAATGTATATTTGCTTTTGTGCTACCTACCATGTTATCTTTGACTCTTCTTTCAAATAGCCAGGTCTATGACCGTACAATAACATTTGATTTGATGCAATTTGGATATAGGGTTCTGCTATTCAAGTCCATATGGGGTTTTCTAAAGTTTACTAATAATATCTTCATTTGAATTTTATACTATGTTATGGTTTAGTGCCATATGAACTAGCTTCTTCCCCCCTGCTATTTTCATCCATTGTGGCTGCAAAAAATAAATCAACAAATCAATGAAAAATAAATAAAAGTTTGCTTCCATTTTTTAAAAGCAAAAAAGCAAAGTGTTCTGCTTATATATCACCCCATAGTGTTTCAAACACTCTTTGGGTGGTTTACAATTTAATTATGCGGACTACATATTAACTTGTATTTAGCACTGTATCCGGTATCGCTTCTAATATTATATTACTGGAAATAGTCACAAAGGGCACTACTTTGCTAGCTCAGAGGTAGGGAACACTTTTTCTCCAAGAGGTTTTAGACTACAGGGCCCATGGGTCCTTGACACAGGCTATGCAAAGAAGTTGATATTCACACAAAATCTCCCAAAGGTGTTTATTTCTGTGTTATCAGTTGTGCAAGTGGTAGCTGAAGAGCCACAACAAATCCTTCATGCCATACCTCATCTAATAATGTATTTGGAAAGGGTACCACCCACCCACCCTTTTATTAGGTCATAAGCCTGTGACATAGCTAGTACAAAATATTGCAAAGGCATTGTGGAAAATGGATGAACTAGCTCGCAAAAGAGAATCCAGCTATTAGGTTTGACACTTGAACAAAAATGAAGTGGATTGTCTAGACAAATCCAAAATGTGGTTAGGCAAATCTGTGGTTTTTTTTTTTAATTGTTTCACCTTATATACCACCTCATAGTGCTAGAGGGGTGTCTGGACAATTGACAACATAATTTTTGAAACAACAGTCTGCCCCGACGTCCACTGAGATATGTATTCATTTTACCAGCCTGGGAAGTTAGGAGGGCAGTGAATCATTCCACCAGGATCAAACTTAGGTTGTGCGATGTCACAGTTCATATTGCCTGAGAACCTGTGCAAAGTAATCATATAAATCTCTGATTTTTATGTTTCTAAGAGTATTGCCACACTTGTGCAAGAAACAGCCACTTGTCTATTCCAGTTAGCTGCAGCTGAAGCGAATGTACATTTTAGGGATCCTGAACAAAATAAACTATTGTGGGATGAAAAGGAATGCTATTTGAATATGCGAAGTGGATGAGATTCTGACAGCGTTGCGCTGATAACATACGGGGAAGGGGAAAACCTACCTGCACTCATAATATGGATTTTGCTTTCACACTCTTTTAATTTTTACTTGGCACTTTACAAGTTTGGTTAAAAGAACATGTCATAAATTAAGCAAAGGGAGTACAGTATATTGATTAAATAGTTTTTGTTTAACTGCTAAGTGCTATGCTGACAGGCTTATCATTTTTTTTACTTACATATTTTCACATTTGTAGTTCTTAGCCTTTGCTGTTTTTCATTTACCATGCAAAAAATTAAAATATGCAGTTTTATTGTTCCACTGCATACCATGATGGAAGTTTCTGCTTAAGTGGCTGTCATTTTTCATTTTTCGTAAAGGAAGTGGAGGGTGGAGAGAGAAGTGGTTTGCCTCAGGCTCAACATTTAAATTGCGAAGTGGCATTATGTTCCCCAAAACTGGATGGAGGGGAGGTCATTTGTAGGATTTGTTGCAGAGATTGAATGGCATCAGGGACTACCAGTATGTCTGCCGTTTAGGTCTGAAGATGAAAAGAAAGGGGACTAATTGTGTACAGGCTGAGCTAGCAGTTCTAGCTAAGGTTCTGCAGGCCGGTAACTTATGGACTGGAATCAATGGGTGGATTGCATGATATTTGCAAAAGCTGATTTTGTTTCACTGCTTTCCAAACAAAAATCTGCGGGGGAGATGACATAGTACAGTGTATGGTGACTGGGTTATTATACATAATGATTGGCAAGAAAGCCCTGCTGAACTCATATTTGGAGTAAACAAAATCTACATTGTGGCTTCCAGCTACAGACTGCATTAATAGTGATGAGGACAGGAAAAGAAAAGGAGACACAGCAGTCACAATGATATGCAGTATCATTGGTGCTTGCCTGTAGAACAAACATTCCTGATAGCATCTTGTACAGTATATTTCTGTGAGCATTTGCTGAGAAATATGTTTCACTAGCATTCTGTGGGCAAACATCAGACAACATATGAATGGGAGTTGTGGCTATATGTACTGGTTTTTGTTTTAACCTTTGTTTGCATGGGAGTAATAAGCAAACCAACTGGGAAGACTTCCCCATTTCTATTAACCCTAGTTTCCCATTGTTTACAAACTAGAAAACTATGATCTACAGTGACTGAACAAGCAGGATAGGAAGCATGGACTGAAGTATCCTTCACGTGTAGTCCAACGCTGAAGGCATTCAAGAGAAAATTGGACAACTATATCTCAGATCTACTTGGATTTCGATTCCTGCACTTAGCAGGGGGTTAGACTTGGTGAGTTAGTAAGTCCATTCCAACTCAATTATTCTATGCTTCTATGACATCTTAGTATGTTACAAAGATGTCAACTGTAGATCTGAGTCTGAGTGAAATGACAAAACAGTTAATTAAAGAGCTGCTGATTTTCTTGGTTCTGTAACAATAGTTACCAAACTGAGCTAAAGTGACTTGAAGAAACCCACTGTATTGATTTCCAAAATTAAAACGGCATAGAATAACTTCTTCAGTAATAACCAAGGTTTTACATAAAAGGATAGATATTTTTCACTCTCACATCCTCCTGCTCTTCCTCCTCCTCCTCCTCCTCCTCCTCCTCCTCTTGCACCTGCATCTGCTTCTTTTGCTTCTTCTTTTTCTGGAATTTACATTATTATTATCTATGCCTTTTCTTTTGTTTCCCTCCTACCACATAGTCAACAGCATTTCTTTCCTTTTAGCACATAATCGAAATACACTATAAGCTACCAAAAGAGAGAAACATTATTTCCTCTGTTCTTTCCCTGTCTTATTGAGTGATTTCGATTAATGTTATTCTCCCTTTCTCTGAATAGCCAGAATTAGAGTTTAGAAAAAAATTAAATTTTTGAGGGGCACAACTCCCAGAATCCACCTCCCAAGCACATTTTCCATGCTCTGTACCCAACAGTGTAAGGTATATATTGGGAGTACATATTTCCAGAGTTAAAATGAGGATAGGATCCAGTACAGTTTTGCTCAGGTGCTTATGCTACTGGTTGAGAGCCCATAAGCACAACTGGATATACAACCAGCTGTAAAACCTCATTGGCAACCACTTGCACAATGGTGCATTCCCATACAACTGCAGCAGTAGATGTTCTTTCTCCACTAATGTGGGATTTATGTCCAGAGGATAACTTTCTGAGAAAAATATCCATTCAGTCTCAAGCCCTACAAGGAATTAGACCCAACATTCTCTTTAAAGGAAGCTAGAATTAATGAAATAAGAGATGGTCTGTGTTGGGAAACCTATTTAAATGTAGGTTGATGTACTGTCTATTTCCATGTTATTAAAGTTTTATAGCAGAGTTTCCTTGTAATTACAAGACATTCCAGGTAAGCTTCCAGGCCTAAGACATTCCACATAAGGGGTAAAACCATGTCTTGCCACTCCCCAGTGTTATGGTTTATGTTGACAAAAATGGCTGTTAACTAGGGGATTCTAGAAATTGTATTCCAGAAAAGTAATTTCCCCCCAGTTTCATACAGTTATCTAGAGCAGGTCAAGTTATTTTTTAACATTAGAAGGAAATACCATCACTATAGCCGTGTTGGTTAGCTAAGCAAGTGGAGATTATGTAATAGGAAGAGCACATTAATGTCACCCAGTCTATAACACCAGAAAGTAACTGCCTCCTGCAGTTCAGTAAACCAGGATGTCTTGTCTACAGTTGATTTGTTAAAATATGAAAACTGTCTGAGAACTACCTGTATTTTGGCTGCTCGTTGTTTTCTAAGAGCCTTTCCACATGACCCCTAAGATCTGCTGGCCACTTAAATTCGGACCAGAGATCTTGGGGGCTTGTCGCTGTTCCTGTGTCCCCACCCCCTCCGCATTCCTGGCTGCTGGCTGTGTGAGGGGAGGGAGAAAAAAAAAGGAAGAAAAGAATGTGGCTCACCTCCGTTCTGCCATCTCGCTCTTGCCCCCACAGCATTCAATTCTCTTAAGTAGCTCTTAAAGGGGCGGCGGGGGGGGGGCAAAAAACAACAAACTGAAGTGAGGAGAGCCCGGCACTCTTAAGTTACATCCGCATCAGGAATTCTTCAGCCCTGGAGGGCAGGTACTTGAAAAGTGCACTGGGACACACTTAGGTGGGCGTGGTTGCACTTAATTTTCTGTAAACTCGGGAGCTGGTGGGGAAACAATTTTAAGCTCCGGAGCTGGGAGCCATTGGCCGCGGAGTTTAGGGGTCGTGTGAAAAAGCTCTCAGTGAGTCACTTTTGACTGATTGCAAACCTGGAAAGGTAAGTCATGCTGGGATGGAACAAGCAGTCCCAACAACAGACAGTGTCTAGAAGCTGTAGACAGGCACCAGGATCAAAGAATATCTTGTTGTGTTGTCTGCAAAGTATTGGAGGATAAGATGCCTCCATGGGCCATCAGATTACTTCAGAAAAGAGAGGGCGTCCTTTCACAAAGCTGAATAGATCAGAATTATCCCTTCATCTACAGAGGGTCTCATTTACATTACTATGCATTTGATTAAAATCATAATCATGCTTACCTATTCAGATCTCTATTCACTGTAATATGGGCACAATGTCTGCTTCTGAAGCTTTATTATATGAATGCCTGCTTGGTTCATTACTTGTATTGGAGGGGGTAGCTTTGTATTAAACTGAACAGTCAAATAAAGGAAAGCTGCTTTGCTAACACTCATTCATGAAGTTACTTTTGAGTTCCAAGTGGAGAAGGATCTTGTATACTTATATCCATACCTGCTCATTGTGACAGGTCATGCTTACTATGTGTCAGGTCTTACATAACTAATTAGTCATTATTATTTTATGTGGTTATTAAACATGGCATAATGATTCTGATCTTTCCTGAATTAGCTTCTTTAGTCTGTCATTTGATAATTACAGTGGGCTTTTAATGTTCTTTGTTCTACCGCACTAATTTTACCAAAACTTGTTTTTAAAACCTTTAAAATATCACGATCAATTCAACTATGCATCATCAGCAACAAAAGTGTCTACAGAAGTGGATTGCAATCTGCAGAACTTCCACTCAGGTATGAGGATTGGCTTTTTGTGTATAATATTGGAGAAGATGATAACACTAGGTGTCTCACTGGTTTGTATATTACTCTACATTTCCCATATCTACCCAGTGCCTTAATACAAATGTAGGTAGAGGCCTTGCTAATGCTTTCAAAGGTGTGTTAATTATAGAAAAACATAACTCCTGCTGAGGTATATGATTATGAGTGGGATGGTCTGGATTTTCCCAGTGGGCTGTCTGCCTTGGGCCTATGCCCTCCA